>VBSM01001265.1:2617225-2852242 GCA_008086735.1 Cheirogaleus medius | reverse complement strand
AGGCGGGAGGATCACTTGAGCCCAGGAGTTTGAGGCTGCAGTGAGCTATGATCAAGCCACTGCACCCCCAGCCTGGGTAACAGCAAGACCCTATCTCAGAAACAACAAAATAAAACAACAACAAAAAACTGTACAGTCATCCGTCTGTATCTGCAGAGGATTGGCTCCAGGATGCCCCATGGATACAAAAATCCTCAGATGCCCAACGGTCCCCAAACTTTTTGGCACCAGGGACCAGTTTCATGGGAGACAGTTTTTCCACGGATGGAGGGTGAGGGTGGGGATGGTTTCAGGATGATTCAAACACATTGCATTTATTGTGCACTTTGTTTCTATTACTATTTCATTTAATAGATAATGAAATAATTATGTAACTCACCATAATGCAGAGTCAGTGGGAGCCCTGAGCTTGTTTTCCTGCAATTAGACGGTCCCATCTGGGGGTGATGGCAAACAGTGACTGATCTGGCAGGAGGCTGAGGTGAGGCGGTGATGCGAGTGAGTGACCCTGAGCGGCTGTAAACACAGATGAAGCTTCGCTCCCCTCCCTACTCCCCTCCCCTCCCCCCCGCTCCCCTCCTGCTGTGCAGCCCAGTTCCTAACAGCCCGTGACCATCCCCATCTGCAGCTGGGGGGTGGGGACTGCAGCTTTAGAGTGTTTGTTTATTTATTTATGCTTAAATTGCTTCAAAATAAGGATTGCAGGTTTGATGCTGAGTGATTGGTACATGGGGTTCATGTAGTATTCTGTGCGTTTGTGTGTGCATGCTTGAAAACATACAAAATTATCAGTTAAAATGATAAACTCAATGTTACCTCTTCCGAAAGGTCTTCACTGAACAAAACTTTAGACTGCCCTCCTCCTGCACACCCCCCACTTGGCCTCCTCCACGGAGCCTGCTGTAACACAGAGTTCTCTCATTATTATACGTGTCTGTCTGTGTCTGTCTCACTGGGCGCGAGCTTCCTGTTTTGCGTTGTTTACGAGTGTACCCGGGTCTGCTAGCACAGAGCTGGGCATATAAAAGGCACCCAGTAAAGACCTGTGGAATAAAATAACATACACGGAGCGTCTGGAGAAACCACACTAGCTTCAGGGAGTTAGTGGGGGAGATTGGGGAAAAGACAAAATATCCCTGTGAGTCAGTAGTGCCTCAAAGGCTGGGGCTGAGAGTGCAGGAGACAGAAGAAACTGCCTAGTTTGAATCCCAGCTGGGGCCCCCTTCCTTGCAGGAGGTACTGGTTGTTCCCAGCCTCCATCTCTCCGTCTGTAGAATGGGGATGATGATGTCGCAGAACGTCCTCCATGCACTTCCCTCGGGATCTTGGGTGAGTCGAACCCTGCGGGTGAGGAAACAGCAAACACAGGCTCTGAGGTGTGTTCGGGGACCCACAGGGGCCGAGCTCCATGTGGCTGTGGGGGGCGAAGGCAGGGCAGGGCGGCGGGTGAGGGGCTGCAGGGCCTGGAAGGGTTTGGGTTTCATTCTAAGTGCGGTGAGAAACCTTCAGAGGGTTTTAAGCTGAAGAGCTCCAGGTTCTAATTTGCATTTTAAATAAATCCCTCTGGCTGCTGCATGGAGAATGGATTATAGAGCAAAAGTGGGGGCCGAGAGACCCGAGGAGTGCGGGCAACAGAAGTCAGGGCTTCTCCCCCAGCCCCCACCCACTACCGGATGGACCAGCTGGGAGCGGGGCAGGGCGTGGGGCATGCACAGGGCACGCATACACACTCACGCACACTCGTGCACACACGTCCTGTCTCTGAGGGGTGGGGGTCGCTCAAGAACCTGGAGGACAGGTGTTGGCTGGGGCTACAGGTGGTGGAGGCTATGGGTGGGGACCGCGAGGCACCTAGCCGGGAGGTCCAGTTTGTCCAGGCTGGTTCCCAAGATGCTGGGAGGGAAAAGGAAATGGTGAGTGAGAGTGCTACTGAGGGCTTTACTAGGGAAGCTGCTCCAACCTGTTCCTTTTATTCTTGTTGTTGTTCACGTTATTGCTGTGTTAACACCGAGCCGCTGCGGGACGCTGGTTCGAGGCGGCCGGAGGGAGGAGGGCCGTGTCAGGGCAGAGGAATGGCGGAGGCGCGTGGTGCAAAGGAGTAACTTCACTCACCACCTGTTCATTGCGTCCCCCGTGTTTCCCAGGCCCTGCGAGGTGTCAAAAGTTAAGTCACCGGTCTATAAGACCAGGTTTCTGTCCCCTAGGTATTCAGCCGAGTAAGAAAACGAAGGGCGAATTGTACAGACAGTAACACAAGGTGGGGTAGGAACAGGCAGGACAAACTCCACAAGGGCAGTTAAGGCTTTTTAGAGGACAGAGGTCAAGAGGGGAGTGAAGGAAGTCTTTTTCTAGGTGGCCGAAAAGGATCGGGAAGATGGTTCCAGCTGGCGGGGTAGCATTGGCCAGTGCTTGCACTTGGGAAAGCATGGGGTGTATTTTTTCAGCAAAGAAGGTATAATCCCTTCTGGTGGTAATTCTGGGATCATGCAGAGGAGTAGGAAGATACTAAATCAGAGAGGGAGGTTGGGGCCAGGTTACAGAAGTCCTTGAATGCTGAGTTTGCACTTCGTTGTTCTGCCTTGGGGAAACTGTGAAGGTTTTGGGTCCAGCCACTAGTCTGGAAATCTGGCTGTGATGGAGGGTAGAGGATGAACTGAAGACATGAGAGACTGGAGTGTGTTGTCTACTGCAGTGGTCCAAGCAACAGAAGCTGGACGTCTGAAGTGGAGCAGGGACGTGGGTGGAGATGAGGGCGCAGATGCACGAGGCAACAGGATGACTCTCTGGGGCTTTGGAATGAGCTGGATGGGGAAGGACAGAAATGCTCTAGTCTCTGAGTCTTTGAGCTGAGGTGCCCAGATTATTGGGGCTGCTAAGAAAAATGGTGGGCCAGAGGATGGGGGAAAAGCTAGTGGGGAAGTGTGGGCAGAGCTCGATTCTTCCTCCATCACCGTTCCTACACCAGAATCCCATCCCAGCAGTGTTCTCTTACACTGGGCTGGAAGTTTGGCCAGCGTTTATTAGGCCTTGATGACAAGAATGGAATGTCACCAGCCCACAGAGCCTACCTGAGCTGTCTTCATCAGATCACAGGGCGTTCGCCTTTTCTTTGCTGCTCTGTCTCTTTCTGCTTCTAGATGGCGAATTCCTTTAGGGCCACATCAGTTCTTTTTTGACTCCTGTGGATCCAAAATACAGCGCAGTCGGTGCCTGGCAATAAAAGCGTTGATTAAATATTTGTGGGGAGGAAGGAAGGGAAGGAGGCAGGGCGGGAGGAGAAAAGGGGTGCAGGATGTGTCTCGGCCCAGCACAGAGCCCAGCCCGCAGAAGCCACTTAGCGACAGAGCAGCCGTGGACCAGTGAGCAGTGGGCCAATGCGTCTCTGCAGGCGGGGTTTCCCAGCTCCCCTCTGGTAGCTGCTGTACTTGCAGGGGTGTGTTTATCTTTTAAGGTCTGGATCTATGTTTTTCTTTCAAGTCCAAAGGCTTTTACAAACCCCAGCCTAAAACAACAACTGGATTGCATTTCTGGAGAGGAAGGGAGGGGTGCGCGGGGTGAGAGGGAAGAGGAGAAAGCCCCTCTCCACCCCCCACCCGCTAATGATTTCTGGGATGGAGGTAGCACTGTAAAAACAGAATGGGCTGTTGAAGTGGGGCCAGCGAGAAACCCAGTCCCCCGGGAGGGCGAGGGCCCGGGGAGGTCGCAGGGGAAGGGGTCAGTTTATGGTGAAATAATAGAGCTTCTTCTGGTCGGCTGCATCTAGCAGTGCAACCTCGGCCGCCTTGGGGGCGGGGAGTTGGGAGTGACCGTCTGGCGCTGCATGGACTGCCACCGCGTTAGTGGGAGTGGGTCCTCTTAACCGTGGGTAGGCTCGATGGCGTTGGACGCCGCCCAGAAGAAGCAGAGCTGGTTATCACTTTTCATAAAGCCTGGGTCTGGTCAGTGTCCGAGGCTCCCTGGCAAAGAGAAAAGAAGAGGTGGCTCTGAGTGGCTGCGGTAGATGGCCAAAGCCAGCGAGGACATACAGAGAGACTTGGCTAATGGCAGGTGGCATGTCTGGCCACTCTTCACAGCTCTTTGTGATACAGAAGTAAAAAAAAAAAAAATCTGCTCCCATGGAGGCATTTCCCCAGTGCTGGTCAACCTGGGAAGGTTTGGTGGGTGGGAGGGCTCCCGGCGCCTACCACGGGTTCTGGCTGCCAGGAAGCGCCTGTCCTTCCAAGGTGAGAATGAGACCCAGACCAGGCAGGGTGGGCTCTAGTCTCAGTCCTGGGATTAACTAGTAGTGGGACCTCAGCTCAGTCACCCGTGTCTCTGGGTCTCCGTATTTCCTTCCGTATTCGCTTGCTAGGGGTGCCGTAGCAGATTGCCACAAACCAGGTGGCTTAAAACAGTTCTGGAGACTAGTCGTCCAAAATCAAGGTGTGGGTGGGGCCATGCTCCCTCTGAAGGCTCCAGGACAGGGTCTTTCCTCGCCTCTTCCAGCTCGTGCTGGTTGTCAGCCATCCCTGGTGCTCCTCGGCTTGTAGCTGCGTCACTCCCATCACACGGCCGTCTTCCCTCTCTCTGTCTTCTCCTCTTGTGAAGACACGGGCATTGGATTTAGGGCCAACCCCTAACCAGTACGACCTCATCCTCACTAACTGCATCTGCAAAGACTCTTCTTCCAAATAAGGTCACATATGGGCAAACATGAATTTTGGGAGGGCACTATGCAACCCGGCACACCTCACTCTTTTAAGGCGTTGCACTTTATGAGGTCAAACCTAATGCAGTTCGCAGACAGTGATTAAGTGCCTATTGGGTGCAGAGTGCTGGGGAAAGCAGCTCACAGAGACGAGGAAGACACTGCTCTGGATTTGCCAGCCTCATTCATAGCACACCAACTTGAGCTAAACGTGTTCCAGGCCTATTAGAACGGGAGGGGTGGTTCCAAGAAGCCAGAGCTCTTTCCAAAAATTGTAGCCACTTACCAGCAACACCTATAGTGTTTGCATTAGGCAACCTCAAACTTACTTGGACGTTTAAAGAAAATTGTGAGAGCTATACTTTTAATGTCACTTGTTCCACTATAAAAAAATCTGTCTAACTTGTCTTGGGGCTGAAAGAACATTTTCTGACTCCGGAGACTCTCTCCAACAACTGTTGGAACATTGGTCGAATGATCTAAGAAGTCCTTGGCAGATCGAAATCAAACATAACTTTTCAAGCTAGTTCCTTCAACACCTCCAGAGCAGGGAGGAAGTACATTAGCAATCAGCGAGCATGTGGTGTGTCAGACAATTTTAGGTGGAACTTTCATGAACTGGAACACTTTTTATTTTAATGGTTATATAGTTATCTGAATGAGTGTTTGATAAAGTATATTTAGCACATCAAATCCATGGTTTCCTGAACAGTGCTGCTAAAGACAAGGGTAAGATTTAAAAATGAGTTGGTTTTAAGTTGTTTGAAAGGAAAAGATTCAGTAAAGAACAGTACAAGCCGGGCACAGTGGCACATGCCTGTAGTCCCAGCAACTTGGGAGTCTGAGACAGGAGGATCACTTGAGCCCAGGAGTTCCAGTCTAGACTGGGCAACATAGTGAGACCCCTGTCTCTAAAAAAATAAATAACATAAAATGAAATAAACATAAAAGAATAGTACAGGTGGGATGCAGATAAGGTAAAATGAATGAAGGTAGCATGCAGTGGGTGTGGATATTGCAAAAATCCTGATGGGGTTATGGTGTGACTCAGGTTTTGAGAATGCTGGTTGAGTGGATTAGAGAATTTGGCATCCATACCTAGGTTTGAATCTCTGCTCCACTGCGTACTAGCCTGGTAACCTCCACCAAGTCCCTTATTGCCCGTGAATATCAGGTTCCCCATCTGTAAAGTGGGGTGGAGAGAGCCTCTCTGGCCCGGCTGAGCGTCCCTGTGGAGCACCGGGTGCAGAGGGAGAGCTGATGTGGGCTGCGTGTGGCTGTCAGAGAGGAGCCCCCAGTGGGACAGGAAGACAGACACACAGCCCAGCTGCTCAAGGGAGGGGACCCTATGGGGCGGGCTGGGTTCCGGAGCTCTGAGCTGGAGGATCCCCTAGAATGCTGGGCCCTGGAGTGTGGTCCCAGGAGGAAACACTGTTTGAGTAATTCAGAAAGCTTTGGTTTGATTTCTTTTAAATCTTCTATTATGTACCAGATGCTTCATAGGGATGTTTATTGTTCCTACCACAACCTCATGAGGAAAGTGATATTAGTATCATTTTACAGATGAAGGCACTGAGGCTCAGAGAGGTGAAGTAACTCGACCAAGGTCACACAGCTACAAGTGGAGGAAGGACTGGAAACCTCTGCCATCTTCCTCTAGCACCTTGCCCCTGCCACCCTCGGGGTGGGTGTTTCCAAACTGGATTCAGAGCACAGCTGTGATGATGGACAGACCCAGTATAGGAAGAGAGACGGGAAATTCACCAGAAAATTCTATAGCTGCATAAAGAGCAGCCTCTTTATCCATAAGGACGCCCTGGGTGAAGACGCCCACAGGCTTCTGCTCATCACACCTCTGTTTCTAGGAAGCAGACCCTGGGATCACCTGCTGGTCTGTGGCCTTCACTTTTCTTTTCAGCGTAGAGGTGAGGGACATTGTCCAAATACATCCTCTAGGGACCACGGGGCGGGGGCTGGGAGGGAAGTGGAATCTCGGGGGATCAGAAAGCAATTCGAGCACGAGGCTACTCCCCGGGGTCTGGCAGCTACGCCAGGAGGGTATAATTTGACATTTCTCGGAAATTGAAGTTCTCGTTTCCCAGCGGATCTGGGTTTGTGGACAATCTCCCGGGTCCCGGCTCCCACACCGTGGTTTGCGATAACTGCTCATTGCCCTTGTTCAGGCAAGACTCGCATTTCCACCTGAAAACAGGCCTGCGTTAGTTTGGTATTTGGATCTGTCCCCGGTCCCCAAGAGTCTCCCTTGAACTTCGCACCGTCACTCCCTCCCAGGCCGATACTCACGGAGAAGTCGCGGTAATAGTGAGAGCGGACACTAATTGTGTAGCAGTTACCATGTGTCACATCTTGCTATCAGCACTTCTCATGTCCTCAATTACTTAGTCCTCAGCACAGCCGTTGATGCAGTTACAACTGACGTCTTACAAACGAGGCACAGAGAGGTTAGGTGACTTCCCGTGGCCACACAGCTCTGTGGAAGAAGCAGACTTAGAATCAGAGTCTGCTTTCTAAACACTACGCCCTCCTGAGTTTCCCAGGAGTTCCTCTGACACACACCTACCATTCACTGTGCAGATGGCCGTCCCTGAGTTTATATCACTGCGGAGTATTCCTATATTTTCCCATTTATCTCTGAGCTCTCTGAAACGAGGGCACGATCTTATTCAATTCTGTATCCCCAGGACCCAGCATGACACTCGACACAAGGAGACTGTTCAATAATGTTCTTGAAACAAAAGGATGCAAATTTGAAGTTCATTGTCAGAGAAATCCGCATCAGCAGGTGCCCAAGAATCAGGATGAAGCCATTTGAGAAGCAAAGAGCCACAGATCCGTAGATGTGGTGGGTTGGTGGGACGGGCAGAATGACCCAGCGTCTTGCTTAATGCCGAACATTAGTAAGGAGCCGAGGTGGGTCCCTGAACCTTGAGGGGGTTGGTGCTTGGCACATGTATCTAAGATGCAGCTAACTCTTCTGAACCACAGTGATACGCATGCGTGGGAAAGGCAGCCTGGCATTCCGGTTAAGCAGCGTGAGCTTGAGATCTGGCCGTACCACTGGTTTTCTTGAAACCTCAGGGTCCTCTTCTGTAACATGGATTTGATACAAGAATTAAATGAGACACACGGTGAAAAGTATCCCGCACAGTAACTGGCCCGTATGTCCTCAGTAGATGTCAGCTTATTTGTTGACTAGTGAATCTGATTTGAAAAATAAAGTAAACGTTAGCATCATGCATCTTGTACTTTCAAAATCACTTTCTCAGCTAGCATCCACTGGGTCCTTGCACGGCCTGGGGAGGGCCCGTTTGACAGAGGGGGAAACTGAGGCTGAGAGCACAAAAGTGATTGCCCTAGTTAGGTCCCAGGGTTAGAAAGTGATAGAGCAGAGCAGACCCAGGCCTCCCGACTCGTAAACCAGTGCCTTCACCCGCGTCACCCAGTCGCTTCAGGTCACTGGGAGACTCAAGGCTTTCCTGAAATCATTTTTCCTTGTTTCAAAAAATAATTTATTGAGGTGAAATTCACATAACATAAAATTAAGCATCTTACAGTAATTCTCATAACATTCAGTAGCATTTAGTTCACCGACAGTTGTGCAACCAACACCTCTGTCTGGTTCCAAAACGCTTCCATCAGTCACTCCACAGCAAAACCTTTTCCTTCAGCTGTGTCTCCCCCTTCTCCGCCTCCCCTAGCCCTGGCGTCCCCCAGTTTGCCGTCCTTCCCCAAGGATCGACCTATTCTGGCTTCTGTCACTTAACATGAGGTTTTAGAGGTTCATCCATGTTGTCACGTGCATCAGAATTTCATTCCCTTTTGTGGCCGAATAATATTCTATTGTATGTATACACCATCATTTGTTTATTCATTCGTCTGTTGATGGATATTTGAGTTGTTTCCATCTTTTGGCTGTAGTGAATAGTGCTGCTATGTTTGTGTACCTGTTTTCAATTTTGGGGAGTTTATACCACTTTCCTTCAATTTTTAAAGAACAGACAGATGCATGCTGTACTGTTCTTTCTTAATATGACTTAACCAACAGACATTTATAATTAAGAAATTTGGTTAATATCTGTCTCATCCCAAATATTAACAGGCTTCCTGTTCTATAAACATGGTTGAAACTATTCCACATCCCTGGTCAGTAACTGGAGATTTAAGCACGTGTGCACGCTTAGATACACACGCACACAGCCCTATGCTTTTTCACATGGTGGCCACGGCTTTGCCGTCGGTGGCTGTCCAACTGGGAGAGTGCATCTCTGTTGATGTTTATTGACATAATCTGATGTTTTGGGTTTTGTTGGTTTTTTTTTAAACTACTTCCATTAGACACTCAACACCATTCAAAGGATGTGAGAAGAGAGGGAGAGAAAGGCACACTCTGCAATTAGCCTTGGAAAGAGGATCAGAAGTGTAAGCACGATTAGTCTCCTGGTGATGAACTCCTTGATAGCGTGTACCATTTTCTTTAGCTCCTGGTGGACAGTCGGGCTCTGCAAGTGTTTGTTCAGTGTGTTAGCGACAGCGCTGTTTCCATGTGCCGACGAGCTCCTCAATGACGAGGGCTGTACTGGTGAAATAGGGGGTCCCCAGGAGAACGGGGGCGGCTCACCTCCCAGGACGACAGCTGTCCCAGCTGCTCCGTGAGTGGCCAGGGCCAGGAGCACTCTGTGTTGTCTGCCATTGGCCTGCTCTCCATGCTGCACCTGGTGGAAATGGGCTCCCCAGTCTCCCTCTTTGGTCACTCTCAGGGAGTAATCGAACAAGGCTCCCCGACCTCCACCGGTCGGCCTCCAAGCTGAGGGCGTCTTCTGTCTTCCACAGCCAGGCAGGCCTAACTGGGGCAAAGAGAATGGACTTTGCCTATTGCAGGCCTGGCAAACCCCAGCCTAGCCACTTCCTGGCTGTGTGACCTTGGACAAATGAATTAACCTCTCTGGGCCTCAGTTCCCACATGGGGTTACAGTAACGATGATGTGAGTTCAAGCTTGTAATGTGCTTAGCGAGGCGCCTGGTGCATGTTAGGGTCTCAGTCCTATGGTTGTTGTCACTGTGCCCTTGCCTCCCTCCCTTCCTGTCCTGCTATGGACACCTCCTGGGTCTGACGTATGAGAGGTGCTGCAGTTAAACTAAGGGACTCTGTTCTCATGGAGGGCAGGCCAGTGGGGTGGCACATAAACAGAATCACAGAGGGGTGCCATGTGCTGCTGGAACACAGAGGTGGGAGCAGCAAACTGGTGGGGGTGTGGATCCATCTTCGCAGAGTGGCCCCTACTAGAGGTTCCTAGAGAATGAATAGAAGCTTGCTGGTGGAAGATGCAGGGCTGGCATTCCCAGTGCCTGCCGGCCACCCCCACCCACAAAGGATGCCAGGCCAGGTCTATGACAAAGCCTCCATGGGCCCAAGGAGAGGCTGGCGGATTCTCAGCCACAGGGGGTATGTGAGCGAGGGAGAGGGGGTTCTGCGGGCAGCCCCAGCCTGTGATGCTGCTGCTGTTGCCACCAGCAGGGCGCCTAGGATTCCTGGGAATGTTAGGATGGGTCAGTGTGCGTGTGCACACATGCACACACACATGCACACACACAAACACACACGCACACACACATGCACACATGCACACACATGCACACACACATGCACACACACAAACACACACACACACGCACACATGTACACACACGCACACGTGTGCGCACACACATGCGCACACACACACAAAGAGCACTATTGCTTATTTTCCCCGGGGCAGAAATTAAGACTGTATGTGTGCAGTTCGTTGAATGAGGGAGCACTTCCCCGTGTCTCTGTGCAGCTCCTCGACACTAAGCCCACCCTTTCTGAGGGCCCCCACCCTGCACCCTGCAGCAGACTGCTGGCCATGGCTGCTCTCCCAGGGAATGGGTGGCCTGGATCCCCCCAACCCTGCCAGTCTGCTCCCTGCCTCAGCAGCGTGGCACTTCCTTCTTCTGCGGGACAGGCGCCCGGCCAAGTCGCTTTTAGAGAGATGACCCTGAGCAGAGAAAGGCAGCTGAACACCCTGTGTGCAGGGACCCACATGGGGACAGACACAAAGCAGAGGGTGCGCTTTGAGCTGAGCGGATGTGGGCCCGGATCCTGGCTTACTGCGCACTATATGGTCATGGGCAAGTCACAGAACTTCTCTGAGCCTCAGTTTCCACAGGGGGAAAGCGGGAGGCATGATACCTACTTGCACGTGTGGGGTTAAGATAACGTATATAAAGTGCCTGGCGCAGCCCAAGTGCTCCACGGTAGTTGTGAGCACAGGCTGAGTACATGGGACACAGGCTTTACCTTTTCTCATGTCCGAGAGTGGCTGCCAAAGGGCTCTTGAAATTTCCACCCAGCAGGTGCTGCTGGGAGAAAGACCTCTAAGAACAGGCTTTGTGCCTCTCCTTGCTGTGTGGCCTTGAGCAAGGCCCTTGGTCTCTCAGAATGAGGTTAAACATGGGCGTAGGACCATCACCGTCAGCGCCATGGCCCCAGCCGCATGCACGGCAGCAGCACCCTTCCGATGTGGTCATTTTGCAAGATGCACAAAGCCCTGCACAGAGAGGGCCCCAGGGCAGTGGCCACTGTCAGGCCACCATGGAGGGCCACACTGAGCTGGGCAGAGCCCTCCGGGGTCCGTGGCATCCTTGGGTCTGACCACGCCCAGACCTGGAGGATAGCCTGAGTGATGCCGGGCCGGGATGTGAAAATAAAACCAAGGGCACAGAGTCCCTGGGAATGGGGCCTCTTCGGGGACCGTCCAACTTTATAAAGCAGCAAAACCACTCTTTCAAAGGAAACCCAAAATAGAAAACAGACAAAAGCAAAAAAGGAGTCCTCAGGCGGTTTAATTCTTCATTGTTCGGTGGAAAATGCCTCATTGTTTGTGGCATCTCTGCGGGGCACCAGGGTGGAGGTTCCCAGACTTCATTTCCTTTACCAATAAATTGCTTTTTAAAAAGTCAGGATTGACATGTGCATCTGGTTGCCAACCTCTTCCTGTTGCAGACTAAGGATTTTTTTTTTTTTAAAAAGGACAACTATCATCTCCTATCACCATTATTTTCATAGAAGAGAGAATATTTGCCCCCCTTCCCGTCCCCCAAATGAGAAGGACAGGGCTCTGCAATCAAGACACTTGCCTTCGTGAAAACTCACGGCCTTGTCTTGAGTTTGCTCATTTGCTTATTTGAAACCCACAGCAGCAGAGTGGCAGGCAGGGACCCCTTACAGAGGTTTCCAGCCACTTGCTTTGAGGAGCATTGACTAGTCCCAGTGCCTTATTTTACAGATGTGGAAACTACGGCCCTGCAAACAAGAGCTCATTCGCTCAGCAGCACTTTGTGTCTGTTCCGTGCCTTGTACTGTGCCTGGGTTAGCACTGGGGCCTCAGAGAGAAATACCATTTAGGAGGATCCCACAGGGAGTTGGTGATAGAATCATCCACTCATTCATTCATTCATTCATTCTTCAATAACTTATTGAGCCACTGCAGTAGATCAGCTAACTAGGGATACGAAGTATGGACAGGGCCTACCAGGGTACTGCCTGATGGGGTTTAGAGTCCTGTGGGGCAGGCCGGTAAAACAAAAGAAAGGAAATAAATAAGATGATTTCAGAGAGTGAAACATAATGCAAAAGTAATGGAACAAGTTGCTGTGAGAGGGTGACAGTGGGGGTGATCAGGTGTGTCCCTCTGGCGAAGTGATATTTGTGCAAAGAAGACCTTTACCATAAGAACCTCACATGCCAAGAGCTGGCAGAAGAACATTCCAGACAGAGAAAATGGTAAGAACCAAGGCTTCGAGGTGGGAACGGCTTGGTGTGGGATGGGGTGGTGAGCAGGTCAGTGGCTTCGTCGCAGGCCCTCGGGGACAAGAAGTGCTCAGCAGGCGGGCAGCTGGGGCTCCTAGAAGCCTCGCACTGGAGGATCTGCCCAAGGCTTGGCCAGGGTGGCAGTGGACACCTACCTTGGCTGCTGCCTGCGATGTGGGGCGGGCACCCCTGTGGGGCTTCCTGGCCCCTGGCTGGGATCTGCCTCCCACCTTGACACATGGGTCCAAGCACAGAGTGGGTGACCCAGGGGCTGGGTGCATCTCCCCCTCATCCTGACACCCTTCCCAGTCCATCTTGGGTCTGGAACCAGGAACCAGCAAGAGCCCAGCCCCACTCCCAGAAGCTGACTGAGAGTCAGGAGGCCAGAGGCTGAATTCCCCAGCTCTGCTGCTGACCTGTCATTCCTTGGGGGCTGCTGGGCTCTGGACTTGGGGGGCACCCTGTAAGTTAGGGTGTGTGGTCTGGAGGCCTGCCCAGTGGAGGTGTCCTCTTCTGTCCTTGGAGTGTGTGTGTGTATGTGTGTTGGCAGGGGAGAAAGGATGGGGGTTGAGGACTGATGGGATTTATTCACTCATTCAACATATGTTTGTTGAGCACCTGCCCTATGCCAGGGATTATTCTAGAAAAGCCCTTAGGATACCGTGGTGATAATGATGCATACATACCTGCCTTAGGCAAACTCAGGCCATGGTGGGTGCTCTGCAGAAAATGAAAGGAGGTCAGAGAGCAAACTGCAGGGGGTGGGGGAGGGTGTGGGGACACTTCAGATGGCCTGGTCAGGGGCGGCTCGGCTCCTTTTGGGCAGGGGCAGTTGGGAGTCAAACTTGACAGCCCACCAGCCACGTGACCTCAGGAGGAGGAGGGCGCCAGACAGAGAGACCAGCAAAAGCAGCAAGGTGGGAGCAAGAGAGGCCAGGTGGCTGGGCAGGGGGGCAGAGGGGATGGTGGAGGGTCTCAGTGAACCTCAGACATCAGGGACTGACCCTTTCCCCAGTATGTCCAGAAAACACAATTGGTGTTAGTGTGCAACACTGGTGCAGCAGAGAAAGCCCCGGAATCTAGACACCCCACCTCTTCCTGTGTGACCTGAGGCAAGTCCATTGGCCACTTGGGGCCTTAGCTTCTCTGTAAAACAAGACTGCTGGCCTAGAGGAGGGATGGTAAATAGGTGTAATTGTTAGTGCCAATGCAGATCGATGATAGCAGCTGCCAGTCCCAGCCGTCAATAGCAGCTGGGCTGAAAAGGATTCTGAGCTCCCTTCTAGGGAGATCTGCAAAGAGTATGGTAGTCGATTAGTGATGTCTGCCATGGGTGAGACCCAGAAGGTGGTTGCATGCGTGCTATATTTGCCATTCCTGGATCATCTGTGATGAAATTGTCTAGGAACTACACTGGATTTGTATGTGCTTGTATCAAATTCAGCATCTGTATATTTCCCCCCTGGTTCATCAGAATCAAGTGCTGTGAGCACCCTGGCACAGAATGACATTGAAGAATAATAGTCGCTGACGTGTTGTGCTGCCCTAGAGCTGACACCAGGCCCCGGGGCTCATAGCCCATTCAGTCCTCACGGCAGCCTTGGTGGTGGGTCTCAACCCTTCTCTACATCCGTGGGGATTTGAGGGCCCAGAGAACTTATTTCTGGCCATGCAGCCAGCAAGGGGAGAGCGGGGTTAGAACCCACCTTGCTGCAAACACCATTCCTTCCGCAGCACCAGGCCTCCTCGGAGGAGGAGGTGAGGCCCGTGCACATTTGGAGCCTGCACCCTGAAAATCACTTGGCTGAGGGTGCTAGTGAGAAGCCTGGGCTGACTGGCTGCTTCTCCTGTCCCCTCCTGCTCCCTGAGCCTACCTGACTCCAGTGAATTCTGCCTCCAAATCCAAGTGACTGTAGACTTCCGGGAGGATCTGGCTCCCAGGCTGCTGCTGTCTGGGTGTAGGGGCCTGGCCCCTTTCCCATCCAAGCTGCTGTCTGCGTCTCCCTCTTCCCCCCATTCCTCCTCACTCCTGTCCCTGCCAGGGAAGAGTGACGAGGCAGAGAGCCAGGCCCAGGGGAGGCGGCCCTTGGGTCAGGGGATCTGTGGCCAGCTGGACTCTGGTGCCAGGGCTGCGGTGAGCCACTGGGTTAGTGCATACAGTAGGAGTCAAATGAAGACTCCCTTCCCGGGAAGTGCAAGGCTGGAGGGGGGCGCTGGGGCCTGTGTGGCTTCCCCCCAGGGACCCCTGGGGACACCGCCAGCTCAGCGCCAGAGAGGCAGCGAGGGCACGCCGAGGGGCCGTCCTGGGCTCTAGCCTGGCACGCTGTCCACCTGCTTGGTGGGCTTGAGCAAGTCCCTCAACCTTTCGCAGAGTGCAATGGGAGTTGTATTGTTTGTCACAATAATGCCACATAACAAAAGACTCCAGAGCTCTGTGGCTTAAAGCAGCGTTTATTCTGGTGTGCATGGGCGCTAGGTCAGCTGCGGCGTGGCTGGGCTGGGCTGGCCTTGACCCCAGCTTCGGCTCCAGGCTGAGCTGTAGATGGGGGTGGTGTCTGCTCCCGTGTCTCTCTTCCTTTTTGGGCCGGCAGCTTCCTGGAGCCTGGGGGCAGCTCGACGTGTGTATTCTGGGGCCCAGGATGATGTGACAGTGGCTGCTGGGACATGTTCTTCTCACGGCAGTGGACCAGCGGGCAAGAGGGCTGTCCAGCCTCGGGCACGTTCGTGCCTCTGCGCTGACATCCCATCGGTCAAAGCAAGCCATGTGGTCAGCCCCAAAGTCACTCTGCCCATGTGAGGCCACGGCAAGAGTGTGGGCCGCTAATTCTTTCACAGAGAGGGAAGACTTGGGAACTGTGGTTCAGGCCACCACTAGAAAAACGTATGTACCGACCACAGGTCTCACTCCCGAGGACGTACTTGCGCCAGGTGCAGTGCAGAGTAAGTGCCCAGCCCCACCAACCCCATCCCATCACAGACGGGAAAATAAGGCCCCAGGAGCTCCAGCCTCTCCCAGGCCACCTGACTCTAGGTGCCAACCCTAAGCTGCCAGGTGCTACTGTCAGTGTGGTTTTGTTGAAATCCAGCTGGACGTCGGTCCTCAGAGGTAAATGGAAAGTCTGGGGCTGGAGAGAGAGGCCTGTGGCTGAGATCGCCCAGCCAGGAAGCAGCGGTGCTGGTGGGGCCGTCTGTAGGTGTCTGGTGCAAGCTTTGTCCCTGTAACTGTAAGCATTTATTAGGTTAGGAGGGCAGGGAGCACTAGCCCGAGAATCAGGAGATCCAAGTTCTGCAACTGGCCGGGTGTGTGCAGTGCGCGAGTCCTGTTGTTTGGCTTGGCTGGTGCCGGACACAGGGTGAATGACAGGAAAGCCCATTTCCCTGCACAGCCCTGCCCGTGCAGCCCTCCCTGGGCCGGGACGCTATTTCTGCACATCCTCCAGGACGCAGTCCTCCCAGGGTCCTGGCCCTCACCTTCCTCTGTTCCCAGCTCTGAAGCCAGGGACAGCCTGGGGCCTGAGGGCCAGAGGATTTCCTGGCTCAGCCCCACCAGCCGGCCAGAGAGTGCCAGCAGGGTCCCGTCCCTGTGTCCTCACAGAGGTCCTTAATTTCCAGCTGATCAGGGCAGGTGAAGCAGTTGCCCCCTGCAACACCCCCATCCTGTGTTTGTGCAAGACCAGGCTCCCTGCTTCTTTCTTCTGAGAAGAAACACATAACGTGCCCTAGATGAGCCTAGAATACCATTAGGACGGCCTTCCTGGAGCTCAAGGGGCCTGGGCCCGCGTCCTGACCCTGCCACTAAAACCACATGGCCTGACTTCCCTGAACCTCGGTTTCCCATCTGCCAAGTGGCCTAGATCCTCATATCCCTCCTGACCCAGACCATCCAGAGTGGGCCAGACAGGCCCTTCCTGAGCGAACACCTCGGACCTTTGCCTGTCTGCACAGGGAGGATCATCTTCCCTGACCCAGGTCTTATAGGTTGTGTAGAACATTCACTGGAGTCCAGGCACTGGTGGCTGGTATCTGGATCTTGATCTGGATCTTCTCCAAGGAGGAGTTGAGCCTCTCTTGCCTGGGGCGGGAGGCTGGACCAGATCACCCTTTGCAATATCCCGTCAGGCCCCTGTTCTGTGCTCCTGTGGAGGCGTTTACACCCTGGCAGCATTTTATGCCAGTTCCAGGGGCCCAGACCTGGCTCTGTGCGTGCGTGTGTGTGTGTGTGTGTGTGTATGTGTGTGTTGGGTTTTTTAAAACTGCTAATTGTCAGGGTGAAAATATTTTCACACATTTGCTCTCCACGAGAATGTCATTACGGAGCACACTGGCTGCCTCGTTGAAGTCAAACGGCCACAGTCAACATGGAACTCCTAATTAATAGACGTTCATGCTGCTCTCGGGCACGGCGGCGGAAGTAATTATCATGATTTAATTGACTTTTCTCCCCTCTGTTATGCACTCTGCTTTTTCCATTTTCTTGAGCTGGGAAGGTTTTTTTTTTTTAAACCCTCTTTCTCTCTTTTTTTTCCTTTTATACACACTGTCTCTCACACCAGTGCTTTATTTGTCAAATCCTATTACAATAAATATTGTGACAGCAAAAATCTCTATATTACAGAAAAGTCCGGAGCCTGAGCCAGTGGCTTAGTTATCAAAAGCGTATTGGTTTTGTGAAAAGGCACAGTCGCATTCAGCAAAGGTGTCTGGCAAGGAGCAGGGGAATCGATTTGCTCAGGGGTTTTGGTTTCATCAAGCTCTTTGGGACTACAGGGCGCCAAGGGCCACCTGCACCGGGGCCAGTCAAGGCGGGTTGCTGTCAAGATATAGTCAGGGCTCAGGGAAGTCCAAGGGGCAAAAGTGGGGCACGTCTAAGCCCCTAGCACCAGGAAACTGAAGAATTCTGTCTCTCAGGCGAGGCTTCTTCAGGGTGGCTCTTGTTCTCCCTGCTCACTCACCTTGACCTTGACAGACCTGGTGCCTGAGCCCTGCAGATGTCCTCATGATATGCGGTTAGCTTCTCACAGCCAACTGGCAATTGCCCTTGGACTCTCCCTGTGCAAACCCGAACGCCTCCTCCCACTAGGCAGGGCCTTCACACCGGGGAGGTGGGCTGCCCTGGGCTCTGGCGTCCTCCCTGGTCCAATCAGCTGCGGCAAGTGGGCAGGGTCACATGATGCCCTGTCCGCTTCTCAGCAGCTATGGACAGAGCCTTTTGCAGTAGATGAGACTGTGGGAGGTGCCACAGTCCATAGCCCTTGAGAGTTAGACTACTTGAGATCAAATCCTGGTTTAGCCACTTGCTGTGCATTTTAAGCAAGTTACTTAAACTTTCTGGGCCTTGGGATCCTCATCTGTAGAATAGCTTCCTAGGGTTGTTATGAAAGATAAATGAGTTAATACCTGTGACATACCAGATAAGCACTCAATAAGATGTTAACTTTCTAAGGTGCAGGAGGACAGGTGAAGCAGCTGCCAGTGTCTGATGTGCAAGTGGGAATATGCTAGAATCACAGACGTTGAAGATTGCGGTAAGCCTGAGAGGTCATCTAGTTTAGCTCTCTAAACTCCTCAGTGTGTACATGGGGAAAAGGAAGCACAGACGGGGGTTGTAACCTTTTTCAAGGTCAAATAATTTTGTCTAATATAATATTGGACTATTTTTTTATGGAGCTAAATTAGGACCAAGACGTTTCCTTGGGTCTCATTGGGGATTATTGAGAGTGCTTGACTTTTAATTAGAACATTACAGATAATAACATCAGGCAGAAGAGAAGATGAACCTCGGATTGTTCTATTTCTTTTCTTTGTCCCCATGTTGGAACGATGACTTAGGGGCATAGTAAGGTTTTCACCTCTCTCGAAGTCTGTGTTGGGTCAGTGGACAAGATGACGCTAATCAGCTATGTTATTTTAGACACTTAGCTTCTCTGAGCCTCAGTTTCCTCATCTGAAAAATGGGGATATACTCTACCCTACCTGACTGTAAGCCTCTCCAGGGTGGGACATTTTCTTCTTTATCTCTTCTGTCCCTTCCTAATCCCTGCTTAGAACATTGTTTAGCACACAGTAGCTGTGTTAGTCCATTTTGTGTTTTGCTACAAAGGAAATACCTGAGGCTGGGTAATTTATAAAGAAAAAGAGGTTTATTTGGCTCATGGTTCTGCAGACGGTATAAGAAGCATGGTGCGAACATCTGGTTCTGGCGAGGGTTTCAGGGAGCCTCCAGTCAAGGCAGAAGGTGAAAGGAGAGCAGGTGAGTCACACGGTGGGAGAAGGAGCAAGAGAGAGGAGGAGGTGCCAGGCTCCTCTAAACAACTAATAGAATCGCTGGTGACCCAAACACCTCCCTCTCAGCCCCACCTCCAACACTGGGGATCAAATTTCAGCATGAGATTTGGAGGGGCCACATACCCAAACTGTATCAGTAGGTTTCTGCAGAAATTCCTAGAAATGAGCTGGATGACCACTCTAGGTAGCAGTGAGGATCAGGAGGAGTCGGGTGTGTGGACAGGCTGTGTGGTCAGCTTGGCTATGCTCCTGAAAGGGGAGGCCACTTGCTGCAGGGACTGAGGTTCCAGGGGGTCGAGACACTCTCAACCTTGACCATAGTAGAGGCAGGGGGATGGAGGCCAGACCCGGAGGGGTCGAGAAGTAGGTGGAAGATGTAGGAATGGCAACAAGAGGTATAGACAACTCCTTTGAGAAGTCTGGCTGTGAAAGGCAGGAAAGAGAGAGGGTCACAGCTGTGCATGGAGTGGGGGTGACAGGAGAGAGACACCAGAACTGCTACCTGGTGGTGAGGTGAGGCCTGGAATAGGAGGTGCTCGGGAAGTACTTCCTGATTCAGATGAACTATCCGAGCGGTTGTGGATGAGCTGGTGGGTAATCATTGAGAACCCAAGGCTACTACGTGGGTTAAGGCAGTTCTGGGTGCCATAGGAGGTAAACCCTGAATCTCAGTGGCTTAGCACAGCACAAATTTATGTGTCACTCAGCAACAGTTTAGTGAGATCGTTTGGTGAGTGACTTTCCACACAGTATTTAGGGCCCCAAGTTCCTTCCATCTCAACAGGTGGCTTCCAGTGTCACCCTGGAAGGAGGAAGAGAGGGTGGAGAGGGCTCTTCTGTTTCCTGGAACCACACAGGTAACCTCTACTCCTATTGGTGAGAACGAGCCACATGGCCACGGCAGAGCAGAGGAGGCTGGGAAATGTAGTTCCTGGCTGGGCAGGCTGTCCCAGCCACAGCCCCTCCCTGTGGAGGGACAGTCCCAGCATTTGGGGGACAGCCAGTCTTCTGGAGTCACAGCCCCTGTCAGAGTGCTTCCCAGCAGCCTGAGGAGACACAGCACAACTCTGGGAAAACGTCAACCCAAAGCGAAGACCGGGACCCTGCTCCTGAGGACAAAAGAGAGAACTCACTGATCTGGGCGTCAGTTTCCCCAGTTGTGTAATTTAGGTGCCGCTGAACCAAGTTAAGGGGCCGAGGGTGTCCCAAGCAGGTGGAGCTGAGTCCTTCACTAACCAGTAGTATGACGTTGGGCAGGTTTCTTAAACTCTCCGAGTCTTTGTGAAACCCCCCTCGAGCTGGGATGCGGACCAGCGAGACACTCCTGGCGTGCTGTCAGCCCTCGGTAAATGTGAGCTGCTGCCGTTGGCATGCACGCCGTCCTCCCATCATTGCAACGTCGGAAAGTAAAGGTCTTGGCTTAGGTTTAAGGCCAAAATGAATAGAAGTGATATTGCCATAGATATTTTTGTCTTCAGCATTTTCCATCGCTTCCTGAGACGATTAGAGAAGCTCATTCGAGTCGAGTTGCTGGAGGAGTAGAGGAAGAAGAGCAGGAGGAAGAGCAGGAGGAAGAGGTCAGCCACTCTGTTGGGTCCCACTCATACCGGGAGACCAGGATCTGTGGGGCTTATTTCTTGTCTGTCTCCAAAAACAGGCCCTAGGATTCTGCGCCTCAGCCAGCTGCCGGGGATCCGTAAAACCCCAGGCTGGGTGCCAACCGCCCCAGCCCTGCCCCTGCGTCCCGGGGCATCCCTCAACGTAAAGCCTGCCTCACTGTCACCTCGCCGTCACCGCTGGGGGTTCACAGTTAAGGCCTTTGAGTGACCATATGTTTCTTTAGCTGGGTCCTCAAAAACCGCTGGGTCTCTGGTGCTTTTGAATTCTTCCCTGCCTGCTGTCCCCCTCTGCGAGGGAGGGTGGATCGGCACCCGGCCCTGTCCCGCGGGCCTCCTAGCTGTCATTACTTGGTATTATCACTTACTGGACCTGGTCACTTATTTGCCGTGGTGATTTGTTACCGCCGCTTCTTAGCTCATCAGTTGGCCTCTCGCCACCGGCACACTGGGCGCGGGGCAGGGCCGGGGCTGTGGTGGCCTCAGTGTCTCTGAGGAAGCCGAGGTGGGGGAGAGGGTCGCTGGGAAAGGGCTAGAGGGGCATCGGGCAGTTCTGCGCCAGGTTCTACCTCTGGGGCACTCAGGGCCGCCCTGTGACCTCCAGACAAAGCCGAGGCCGTGGCCTGGGTGTGGGAAGCCAGCAGGACAATGGGCGGAAGGGGAGAGCCGGAGATAAAGCCCAGGGCCCCAGGGTCGGGCCTGGGATTCCAGAGGCAGAGGCAGCCCCAGCCGGGGAGAGGAGGCTTCAGTGTAAACACAGGCTGGGCTTCCTGCCTCTCGGGGCCAGGGCCGTTTTTTATTGTGGCTGTTATTGTTGAGATAATCATTCCATTTCAGGAGACTGAGCAAGGGCAGACTGTGTATCTGATGCTTCCACAGGGATACGGCTATCATTCATTCATTCATTCAGTCAGTCAGTCATTCATGCCACAGACGGACAGGGCACCAGCGTGGTGCTGGGAATATGAAAGTCAACGTCAGCCCATCCTCGTCCTCCGTGTACTCCCAGAAACACTGAACAGATCATCGCGGTTCAGTGTGGTCAAACGACAAGAGCTGCCCACGGCTTAGGGACTGTGCTGAGGGTGGCGCCATTGACTTCCTTTTGGGGGGTGGGCAGGGATCGGGGCCCAGCATGGCGGGGAGGGCGCTCTTGCGGGTTCCTGTGTATCTGGGGTGGGTAGAGGCTCCCTTGTGATCGCTGCTCTGCGCCGTGTCCAGAAACCGTCATGGGAACTTTTACGGATTACCCCAGGACAGCCTACAAGGTAGGGTTGAATCTTATCCCCATTTCGTGGATGAAGGGACTGAGGCCCAGATCACACCACTAGGCAGCGGGCAGCTGGGCGGGAGCCCAGGCCGGTGGTGTGACTCCAGCACCCTCGAGTTTCCCCGCATCCTGCCACTTTCTGTACCGGGCCCCCCACGGCACTGCCGGGGTCTCGGGCGCCAGCAGAGGCTGCGCCCCTCCGAGGACAACGCTGGTCTTAGCCGCCTTGGCATGTCCAAGTGGGACCCCCTCCTGTGCAAGGGCTCCTGAGGGACTCGAGCTGAAAACAGGTGTCGGGGGCCGTGGGGACGTCTGGTTAAAGGTTTCAGGGCTGTCTAGGTTTCCATGCTCCCTGGGGCCGGTGTTCTCAGACCAGGCCACGTCCAGGATTCTCAGCCTTCCCCAGTTTGCGCAGCAGGACCCGGTGGGCTGCTTTCTCCACTAGCATGTCGAGGTCGGGCGCTCACTCTGTCTCCGCGCCTCGCAGCACGCGCAAAGCCCGGCGGCCTTGACACCCAGGCTGCGTGTCCCCACTCTGCGCCTTTCCTGCCTGCGGGCCTCGGGCCGGGAGGACCTTCTCCTCGCAGGCTCTGTGTCCCACCATACACGGAACAAGGGTAACATCTGCCTTTCGAGGCTGGAGGACAGACAGCGGGAGAGAGGGGATGTAAAACACCGTGACGCCACAAAGTTAGCGGGACACAGTAGAAAGGGGGGCTTCCCTTGGACAGGCAAGGCTAAAAGAAAAAGTCTGCACCAACCTGCACGTGAACTGCGGGCGATGCATGCCTCGTCTCCTCTCACCTGGTGTAGACGTGAGGGCACTGGTGCACAGCGTGGTTAAGTAACTTGCCCAGAGTCACACAGCTAATAGGTGGCGGAGGCAGGATTTGAACTAGAAATGTCGACTCTAAAGCCAGAGCTCTCCATGCCGTGGGCCGTGCTTCTCAGCATCTGTGTGCCCTGAGTATAGACACACGCCGGTGTTTGGATTCTGAGCAGAGTGCGAGCCAGCCATAGTCCCGGGAGTTGCTCTGCGTGTCTGAGGGAGGGCACGATTTTACTTTCTTTCTGTGTCGTGTCATTTCTCTCTTTTTTGCCCTTCCCACCTTGTTGGCTCTTGTGCCTGGCTCACCGGAGCCTTACGTGGTTGGGGCGTTTGGACTCTTGGGTGCTTCCTCTTGCGGCCAGCCCAAGAGCCTTTCAGTTCACGAGGGCCCTGCCTGTGTGACCAGCCCCCCTGGGCAGGACCAGCCCACTCTGCCGCTGTGCTCTCTGCCCCCACCGGCCCCCCGCCAAGGTCACTGCTCCCACTTACCCCTCCAGGGGCCTGATGGTTTCCCAGCCAGCTGTCATCGTCTGTCCTCTGGGCCTCACCCCGGACGTCGAGGCCCTGGGGTTGCTCTCCCAGGTCCCTGGCGTTCCCTGCCACACGACAGCGATCCCAGCGTGGGAAGCCAGGAGACAAACCGAGACCAGCACGCCCCAGGCACCTTCGCCACATGTCCTGAGAGCTCAGACGGGGCCTTGGAGGGCTCGTGTCCTGAGTGGCTTCTTATGAGGAACCCACGCTGGGGCAGGGCGGAGCCGCGCCAGGGAGGGAAGAGAGCAGAGCTGGCATCTAAGGTCTGGGCTGTGGCCTCTGCTCCGAGAAGAAGACCATGTGGCCCTGGAAGTCAGTGTGACCTCCCGGGCCTCTGTCTCCTCCTGCGGGGGCCAGAGCTGCGTTAGATGACAAATGTCCCATGTCCCTGCAGGTCTGCCTGCTCTGAACCCCGGAAGTCGGGTGACAGGACCCCTGGAGGAGAAGTAAAGGGGAAGGGACTGGGGCAAACCTAGGCCTCGGGCCCTGGGACCGTGGAACAAGACCGTCAGTGGGAAGGACGCGAGGAGCCCTATCTGCGCAGGCTGCCTGTCGCCCGGCTGCTGTGCCCGCCCCTGGAGCGACGGCTCTGTCAGCACCTCGGCTCTGTTCAGACCCCTGTTATGGACCCACTGGGCTCGTCACCCCCACCACGTCCAGCCTATCCCGATTTCCGCTCCTTTCTCCTGAGTCACATCTCCCTTTACCCTCGGGCCCCCCTGAGGCCTGGGCCCCCAGTGGCATGCCCGTGCAGGCCCGGTGTGCCCGGCCTTGGAGGGCGTCAGCCGGTTCCGCAGAGAGACGGGGAAAGTGCCTAGAATTTGAGAGGTGGCGTAGCCTGGGGGCCGGGAGGGTGTCCCGGTAGCAGCCTTCCTTACGTGGAGGGTGAAACTCCCCACCCTGGGGTTCCCAGGGACTACTCTGGAACAAAGGCGAAGGTTTGTCTTCCTCCCATCCTTAGCCTGGACTCGGGCTAAAATTATCCACCTTTCAAAACGTGGTGTGCCTGAACCACCTGTGATTTCCAGTACCTCTCATGAGACTTGTCCCCACGTTTCGCAGGACTACGGCAGCGAGCTTTCCATCTAGGAAACTCGCCGGTGTTTGCGAGAGGGCGTGGCCGGGCGACTTGGAGACAGGCGCAGGAGAATTGTGCAGAGGAAGACGGCAGGGAGCTGGGAGCCTCACTCTGCCACGGGCTGGCTGGAGGGTCTCTGGCAATTCTCCCCATCTCCCTGGGACTCAGTTTCCTGGTCTGTAGAGGGACCGGGAGGCCCTTGCAGGGCTGGCGTTGCTCTGAGCTCTGTGGCGGGGGCCACACAAAGGCAGCTGAATTAAGTGGCGGAACGTGAGCTCGCGTGTTCAGCTTCAGCTGTCACTGTATGATGCAGATCCCTGAATCTGTAGCTTCTTTCCTACACTCGGCCCAGTGTCTGGATGTGCCGTGGGCACCTGCTCACCCAGCGCCTTCCCTGACCGCAGCCCCTAACCCCTCTGCACTGAGTGGGGCATCAGCAGTTCCCCACTGCCCGAGGCCACCGCCAGGGACTCCTCCTGACCCGCCCCCTCCTTCACCACCCTGATGTCCAGCCCACCCCCAGGGTCCATTCTACCTCCTAACCAGCTCTTAAACCACCCCCATCACTCCACCGCCACCCCATGGAAGCCACCGCTGTCTCCTGCCAGGACGCTGTGTCCCCCCTCCCCTCTAGCCCCTCCTCCCTGTCATCACCAACAGCACTTCACTAATAACTGCTTCTCACCCCTTAGAATGGTGATTTGAATGGTGCATCTTCTGTGCTAGATGAGGCTAATGAGCATGAACCACACCATGTCACCTCAAGGAGCTCACCTGTGGTGGCCGAATTTTCCTGTGGGTCACTGTAAACCACCCAGAGAGGTGGCCAGGCAGGGAAGTAGGAGCCAGGAGCAGGCAGGCCACCCCACAGAGCAGAGAAGGTGCAGGCACCTGCAGCCTGTGTGCAGACACTGGGTCTCACACTACCTCACCTGGGCCTTGATTCTTCCTTCTTAAAAGTCATCCGTGGGTCTCAGGGACCTGGGGCCCTGCAGGGGAGTAAACACACCCACCCCCATGGGCTGCCATTAGGCACTCTCTTCCACCTACCCCGTAGAAAGACAGGAAAGACAGCCTGCCGGGCAGGTAAATGACACTGGGCGGGGCTCCCCTTTGCAAAGGAATTTATGTTGGCTTGCTAGATAATTAGTTACTGCACCACCCCATCCCTGCCCAGCCAGGGGACCAGCTTTTGTTTCCAAGGTTTAATCCTGGGCAGGAACCCTGAGATGGCCAGGCCAGGAGCAAAGGAGGGGCTTTTTATGATTCTTTTTTCTCCCTTTCAACAGGACCCACAGGGAGGCGGGGGCGGGGATTGGGGCACAGAGCAGCGAGTTATTAGCTTCTTTTTAGCCCTTCTTTGCAGCTGGCACCTCAGGCAGCTCTGGCTGCAGGACCTGCCAGCTTCTTAGGCCCCCGGAGCCTTCCTCTGCTCAGAAGACAAACCCCTGCCTGACCGGAGGCCGGCAGGTTCTTTCTGGGGAGGAGGGAGCGGCTTCAGGGCTTCAGATCACACCCTGTGTGCCAGGAAGCTGGCAAGTGATGAGTATTTTTTTCCCCACTTTGATGAAACTCAAAGCCCCACAAGGAGTTTCCACCGTTGTCCTTTACAGAATGCCCCTCCCCGGCACCCCTTCCCTTGTTTTCTCAGTCTCTGGGGCGGTGGGGAAGTCACAGAGAGAGGAGGTGAGGCACGCAGGCATGGTGTCAGGCTGATGTGGGTTCAAATCCCACTCAGCTACCTACTTGCTCTGTAACTCGGGGTAACACTAAACTCCCCTGACTGTGGTTTCTGCGTCTGGAAAGTGGGAGTAACCGCAACGCTCCCCTCAAAGGGCTGTTGTTAAATGGGGTGATAGACACAGGTAGTCTGGACGCCCCCGAAGTAGGCCCTGAGGCAAGCATTTGAGGACAAAGCGTGTATTAAGGGTGATTTCCCAGAGGAACACAGTAAGGGGGCTGGCGGAGGGCGCGGGAAGGGGACTAAGGCAAGCCCGGACGGCAGTGCGGTGCTGCAGAGAGCTGCTCCTGCTCGGCCCGCAGGGGACCTCCACGTTCGTCTCCCCTTGAGACCAGAGAACGGAACTTTCATCCTTTCACACCCTCAGACATTGGCTCAGGGCCACCCCGAGGGTGGGGGAGGCATGGAAGCTTCCAGGCACTGTGGCTCCCTGCACAGGGGAGCAGGGGGCTGCGGAGCCCATGAGAGCGGCCAGGGCAGGCCTTCCGAGGAAGGGGCGCACATTAGGGGTGCTGGGAGGGGCCCCGCAGTGCTGCTGCAGGAAACCAGCCTCCTAGGCTGGCACATAGTGAGTGTGCAGCACGTGGAACCTGGAATGCGGCTCCCTGGACAATTCATGAAGATAAGGATTCAGAGAAGTTGAGACATTGACCTGCAGATGCACAGCACATCCACATAGAGGCTGGAGTTGGTAAGTTTTGCTCAGACAGACTGGAGTCTCCTGATGTCATCGTTCTGTAGAATTCTAAGCTGCGGTCTTATTATTTCCTGAGAGTCCTTCTCATGCCTTCCCTTGGGGTCTGGACTGCTCCCAGGGAAGGAGGAAAGCTTGGGCGAGGCATGGCTGGACCAGACCTGATTCTGCCGGGAGAGCGCGCTCTGCGGCCCAGCTCAGACCCAGCCCTCCCCCGCTCATCTCTTCTCACGGCTACATCCCTACTTCACTGGCAGGGGCGGCGTGGGGGTGGTACCGAAATGTACAAGCAAACCTAGATTTATTGCACTTCACTTTATTGCTCTTCGCAGATACTGCGTCTTTTACCAACTGCAGGTCCGTGGCAATCTTGTGTCGAGCAACTCTGTCGGCACCATTTTCCAGCGGCACGTGCTCACTTTGTGTCTCTGTGTCCCATTTGGTCATTCTCACAGTAGTTCAGATTTTTTCATTATTATTGCATCTGTTATGGCGATCTGTGATCAGTGATTTTTGAAGTTACTATTGTAATCGTTTGGGGGCATCATGATTCAAACCCACATGAGATGGCGAACTTAATCGGTAAACATTGCGTGTATCCTGACTGTTCCACCGACCAGCTATTCTTACCTCTCTCTCTCTCCCTCTCCTCGGGCCTCCTGATTCCCTGAGAGGCAACAATATTGAAATTAGGCCAATTAATAACTATACAGTGGCCTCTTAGTGTTCAAGTGAAAGGAAGAGTCACACGTCTCTCACTTTACGTGTAAAGCTAAAAATAATTAAGCTCAGTGAGGAAGGCATGTTGAAAACCAAGACAGGCTGAAAGCTGGGCCTCCAGCGCCAGTTAGCCAAGTTGTGAATGCAAAGGGAAAGTTCTTGAAGGAAATTAAAAGTGCTACTCCAGTGAACAGGCGAATGATGAGAAAGCGAAATAGCCTTACTGCTGTTACGGAGAGAGCTTTAGTGGTCTGGATAGCAGATCAAGCCAGCCACGACATTCCCTTAAGCCAAAGCCTGATCCAGAGCAAGGCCCTAACTCTCTTCAGTTCTCTGAAGGCTGACAGGTGAGGAAGCTGCAGAAGTCTGAAGCTAGCAGAGGTTGGTTTGAGGTTTAAGGAAAGAAGCCATCTCCATAACATAAAAGTGCAAGGTGAAGCAGCAAGTGCTGATGTGGAAGCTGCAGCAAGTTATCCAGAAGATCTAGCCAAGATCATTGACAAAGGTGGCTACACTAAACAACAGATTTTCAATATAAACGAAACAGCCACCTTCTATTGGAAGAAGATGCCATCTAGGACTTTTCTAGCTAGAGAGGAGAAGTCAATGCCTGGCTATAAAGCTTCAGAAGACAGACTGATTCTTTTGTTAGGGGCTAATGCAGTTGGTGACTTTCAGCTGCAGCCGGTGCTCATTTACCATTTTGAAAATCCCAGGGTCCTTAAGAATTATGCTAAGTCTACTCTGCCTGTGCTCTAGAAATGAAAGAATAAAGCCTGGATGACAGCATATCTGTTTACACCATGGTTTCCTGAATATTTTAAGCCTACTGTTGAGACCTACTGCTCAGAAAAAAAAGATTCCTTTCAAAACATTACTGCTCACTGACAATGCACCTAGTCACCCAAGAACTCTGATGGAGATATACAAGATTAATTTTGTTTTCATGCCTGCTAACACAACATCCATTCTGCAGACTGCAGATAAAGGATTCATTTTGACTTTAAAGTCTTATTGTTTAAGAAATACACTTCATAAATTTATAGTTGCCGTACACAGTGATTCCTCTGAGGGATGTGGGCAAAGTAAATTGAAAACCTTCTTGAAGGGATTTACCTTTCTAGATGCCATTAAGAATATTTTTGATTCACAGAAAAGTCAAAATATTAATAGCAACTTTAACAAGAGTTTGGAAGAAGTTGATTTCAATCCTCATGAGTGACTTCAAGGGCTTCAAGACTTCCATGGAGGAAGTTACTGCAGATGTGGTTGAAATAGCAAGAGAACTAGAATTAGAAGTGGAGCCTGAAGATGTGACTGAATTGCTGCAATCTCATGATAAAACTTTAACATGTAATAGATAAGGAATTGCTTCTTATGGATGAGCAAAGAAAGTGGTTTCTTGAGATGGAATCTACTCCCGGTGAAGATGCTGTGAGCATTGTTGAGACGACAACAAAGGATTTAGAATATATTACATCAACTTAGTTGATAAAGCAGCAGCAGGGCTCGAGAGGACTGACTCCAATTTCGAAAGAAGTTCTACTATGGGTGAAATGCTATCATATAGTATCACACACTACAGAGAAATCTTTCATGAAAAGAAGAGTTGATCAATGCGGCAAACTTTATTATTGTCTTATTTTCAGATGTTGCCACAATCACCCCTGCTTCACCACCCCGATCAGTCAGGAGCCATCAACATTGAGGCAAGACCCTCCACCAGCAAAAAGATTGCAACTTGCTGAAGGCTCAGATGATTGTTAGCATTTTTTAGCAATACAGTATTTTTAAGTTAAGCTATATATATTTTTAAGACATTGCATACTTAATAGGCTGCAGGATAGTGTAAACACAACTTTTATATACACTGGGAAGCCAGAGAAATTCGTGTGACTTGCTTCATAGCAATATTCGATTTATTTGCAGTGGTCTGGAACTGGGCCCTCGGTATCTCCTGGATCCACCCCACTATTGCCTACCCTGCTATTGGGTGGCAGCGCAGGAGGAATAATGTCCCCTCCCCAAGATGGCAACATCCTAATCCCTGGAACCTGTGAATTATGTTTTCTTACATGGCTAAAGGGACTTTGTATATGTGATCACATTAATGGCCTTGAGGTGGGGAGAGATTATCCTGGAGTGTCTAGGTGGGGCTGATGTAACCACCCTGGATCTTAAAAGAGGCAGAGGGAGGTGTGAGTACGGAAGAGGCACACCGGAGCAATGCTGCCTGGGGAGGACTGGCCTGGCCCGGCTGTTGCTGGCTTTGGAGAAGGAAGGGCCCATGAGCCAAGGAACACAGGTGGCCTCTAGAATCTAGACAAGACAAGGAAAGGATGTTTCCCTAGAGCCTCCAAAAGGAGCCTGCTGGTACCTTGATTTTGCCACAGTGAGACCCATGTAAAGGGATTGCTGACTTCTAGAATAATTAATAAATTTGTGTTGTTTTAAGTCATTAACTTTGTGGTAGTTGATTACAGCAGCCAGAGGACACCAGCTCAGGTGGCGTGATGGTTTAATTTCATGTGTCAACTTGGCTGGACTGAAGTACCCAGCTATTTAATCCAACGCTAACCTCGGTATTGCTGGAAAGGTCTTTTGTAGATGCGGCTAATACCTACAGTCAGCTGGCTTTAGGTATACAGGAAGGCCTCATCCAAGCAGTCTTAAGTGCAAAAATTGAGGTTTCCCAGAAAAGAAGGAACTCTGCCCTAAGACCGCAGCATCAGGTCCTGCCTGCGTTCCAGCCCTCCTGCCTGCCCTGTGGTTCTCAGCCCGCAGATCTCCGGGAACATTCTGGTGTGCGTGCAAGCACGTCTCTGTTCATCTCGCCTCCTGGGAAGCTGCGGTGGAAAGGGATCCTGGCTGGGACCTGGGCTCCCGGCACCCATCCCGTCCCTCTCTGCCCAGGCTGCCTCCCCTGCCTCCTGCAAACAGAAGCCATTTCTCAGCCATGCTCGGGTATCAGTCCAGATAAACGAGCCTGTGTCTGCTGTTTCCCTCTAATGAGCTTCTCCCTCAGGCTCTTCTTTCCCCTTTTCCTTGGGTCTCTGCGTCCGTCTCTTTCCCTCCCACGGAAGGAAAGAGAGTGTGTCCTTGTGTCTTTCTCTGTCTCTCCCCCCACAGCTTCTCTCGAATGCAGACCCCTCTGCCCTCTTCCCTCTCATCCAGACTGGACTGCCTCCGTCTCCTCTGCCCCCTTCTCCTCATCCTCTGAAGTCTCTCTGCCCCAGGGAGCTCTCTCTCTGCCAGCTCCCCCTCCGCTCCCGCCTTCTCTCCACCCCACTAATCTCATCTAATTACTTCCTGCAGCCAAGGGGCACCCCCCAGACTGAGTGTGCAGTGGGGGAGGGAGGCAAGTGGTGGGGCAGAAGCTCGGGGGCCATTTAGGGACAGAAGGGCCTTTGGCCAGCTGTGGGCAGCCAGTGGACAGGGTGGGCTGGTGGCTGTCGCTCTGGGGAGGCCAAGGTGCGGGTGATGTGTTGATTCTGTGGTGCTCTCCATGGTGGCTCTCCTGGGGCCCACAGCTGCTCTAGTCCCCCGGAGCGCAAAGTCCCCGCAGGGGGAAAACTCCCATGGCCAGGGAAACTCAAGCAGGGTTGTTTGAGGCTCAGTTTGCTCATCTGTAAAATGGGGCTGATGATACAGCACTGACAGCTGAGCACTTGAGGAGACTGTTCAGAGAGGGCGTCCTGCAGGGCCTGTAAGGACTCGCCAGTGTTGTCCCCTGGGGGTGGCGGAGGCAGCCTTGAGTGTCCTTGCCCATTTCACCCGGTGTCTCCCTGATTAGGGAAAGTTGCTATAATAATACCTAGATGTCGTAAGACATCAAAAGGTGAAGCAACATTTGCACAGTACTTTGGAAAGAATACAGCTCTTCTTGCAGGTGATCTCGCTTAATGCTCCTAACAGCCCTGGGGGAGGGAATTATTCTTTTCATTTTGCAAATGAGAAAGCTGGAGTTCAAAGAAGTGAAGTAGCGTGTGTGCCCGAGGGCACCCGGCTCTGAGCTGAGTTGGAGCTGGATTCCAGTCCCGGGCAGGCTGGCTCCAAGGCTCGCTCCTGCCGCTCCTTGGCTGCCTCCCGGAGAGGTGGGGCACAGAAAGCAAACCCCAGGCCCTGTTTCTGTTTCAACATCGGTGCACGGCACACCGCGTTAATCACCCTGCTTGGTCATGACACAGCTTGCGGTTCAGGCAGGAGATCTGAACCCCACTTTGCAGACGGGAAAGCACAGCCTAGAGAGATTGGATCACACACGCCGTGTTCCCCAGCCAGCGGGTGGCACACAGCCATCAGCCTCCGAACTCAGGGCTCCTGGTTACTGGTGTATGACCATGGGCACAACAAGCCACCACTCTGAGCCTCAGTTTCCTCCACTCATCTTATCTCCAAGGGTTGTAATGAGAATTAAATGACACAGGACGCAGAGAGCCTGGCATCCTCACAGTCCCTGGTGGGACCTCCCTACCTGAGCATTTTGTTCCCCTTGAGAAACACTTGCATCAGCCTCCAAGGACAGCAGCAGCCCTGGAGTACGGCCTGGGAGGATTAAAAAATGCACATACTTACTGAGTGTCTTCCGTGTGTGTGCCAGAGGGTTAATGGTGACCGACGCTGCAGCTGCCGGCATGGAGCTTACCCTCCAGTGCAGGAGACCAACGGAAAACAAGATAGCTACGAATTCATCAAATGACTGCATGTCATATAACTGGTGTGAAGGTGGAGAAAAATAAATAAACAAGGGAGAGGGGCTGCGTTATCTGGAGTGGTCAGGGAAGCCTCTGCAGAGGGGACTTCCGGGCTGGTGCCCTAAAGCAGGCAAAGCTAACCGTGCAGAACTGGGGAGAAGAGTGTTCCAATTGAGAGGGCAATGTGTGCAAAGGCCCTGGGGCAGGGATGAGTTTGAGCTGTTATTCATGGATAGACAGAAGAGCAATATGGCTGGGGTCTAGTTGAGAGATGGGGCAGTGTTTCCAGCAGAGGCCAGCAGGGACCCAAACATCAGGACCTACGGATGAGTTTGGACTTTATTCTAAGTCTAACATGAAGTCATAGAAAAGGCTTTAAACAGGAAGGGACACAATGTGATTTACATTTTAAGAAGTAAGCCATATGTAAGCTCATAAACCTATAGAGTTAGAAGGATCACCAAATATGATCTAGTCCACTTTTTCATTGTGCAGGGGGGAAACTGAGGCCCAGAGGTGGGAAATGCGTTAACAGCATCACACAACCCATCAGGGCAAAAGCAGCCCTTGAACTCAGATCCTTAGACTCCAGCTCTAGACTCCCTTTCTTTGGGAGGCTGGCAGAAGCCCCAGGTTGGGCACGACCTATGTCTCCTTTAAGCATGAGGGACCATGCTAGCATCCAGGCTGTCCCCAGTTAAACTCATCACTGTCCCTTTCCCATAATGACTTTTGCTCCATGGCCACTGTTGGGTCCCTTCAATGCCAAAGAAACACACATGGACCAAGTTTGAGCTTTAAATCACACCCTTGCTATAGTAAATACAATTCTGCCCGAACGTGCTTGACCCCATGTAAAGATACATCTGCTAGCAATTCTGGGAATGGATTTAGCATTTTTGCTCTGTGATGCACAGAGCATTTTCCATGCATGACCATGTCTTCCTCTTTTGCGGCAGAGTCCAGGCAGCATGACCCCCTTTTTGCAGATGAGGTGATGTGGCCACGAGTGGCTGATTAACTTACACGAAGTCACGGAGGGAGAATGAACAAGAGAAAGGGCTCTAGGCAGGCAAGGTGACAGCAAAAGGGAAGAGACAGAGTAAAATGAGTACAACATCCCTGAATTCTAGCGTTAGAACCTGAGACTCATTCTCCAGGCTCTGAGAATCATAAAATGACAGAGCTGGTAGGCCTTGGAGATGATATGATGCAATGCGTCCTCTAATTTTAAAAAAATGCCTGTTTAGGTACTATATATATATATATATATATCATATATATAGTGCAGTGAACATTATGGTCCACTTCTTTTTGTGGCTATTTCTCTTGGGTATGTGCCTGGGAGTGAAAATGCTGAGTCACAGGTTTAGCTTTAATAGATCTGTCCAATCGAGTGGGCATGTCATTTGACAGTCTGCCAGCAGCGTGTAAGCGTTCTAGTTGCTCTGCCTCCTCGCCCACACTTGGCACCATCCGTCGGCTCATTGTTAGCCAACTGGTTCATCTGTAGTGATATCTGCTTGCGGTTTTCGATTTGCATTTCCCTGGTTGTAATGACACTGAGCGCGTTTTCATATGCTTATCAGCTATTTGCATATCTTCTTTTGGAAAGTGTATATTTAAGTCTTTTGTACAATTTTAAACTGGGCTATTTTCTTTTTGTCTTATTGATTTGTAGGAGTTCTTTATATACTCTGGATACGAGTTCTTTGTTGTACATAAGTGTTGCAAACCCTTCTCCCAGTCTGCGGTTTGCTTTCTTACTCTCTTAATGGTGTCTGGGAGTCATTTGAGAGGAAAGAGCATGACTGTTTATTGGTCCTTTATGCTAGACCTGGTCCCTCTACCTACCCTTCACTCAGTGAGGTGGGCATGGTCACCCTCCACTTCTCTGTGTCCTCACACCACCTGACAGTGAGGGACTTGAGGGACTTGTCCAAGACCTGGGAGTGGGCAAGTGGCTGGGCTGGATTTCTCCAGTCCCAGGGTCCCTTCTCTCCACTGTGGGTATCAGCCAGAGAGGAGGTGCTCCCTGCCCTTTGGCATGTCCCATTGTCAACAACCAAGCAAAGAGGCAGGATCAGGGAGGCCTGTGTGTCTCTGTGTTCCCTGGAGTGGAGAGGATTTCTTGGCATCTTCAACTAATTCACATTCCATCGTAGATTCCAAAGAGCTTCCAAAGGTATATTGAAGAGTTGGCATTATCTGGTGTTTGGGATTATTCTTAATGCCAATACTTTAAATGTATATAGTTCCTCTAGTTTATAAAATGCTTCCCTGATGGCTATCTTAATGTGTCTTCATTAGTTTAAGCCAATGAGGTAAGCGTGGTGACAATCATTAGAGACGTCAGTCATGTCCCATGGACTTTCACCAAAGACTGACTCAGCAGGGGGCACAGTGGCATGAGTGCTGTGTCCGGGCACTCATAGTCTAGTAAGACAGAGAGGCCAACATCCAATGTGGGGTGAAGTCAAAGACACTCATTCATGATTTAGTGAGTTTTGACTACTATATAAGGCACCGTGCTTGATGCTTAGGAGACTACAGAGAACACACCAGAACAGTCCCTGCCCTCACGGAGCTTGCAGAAATGAAGAAAATGCAATGGGAGCACAGCATCATAGTGGCCACCTTGCCTTGGGAGAGATGGGAGGCTTCACATAAGAGGCAAACATTTGAACTGGGTTTCCAAGGATGAATAGGAGTTCATCAAGTAGGGGAAGAGAGGGATGGGGTTCCATACGAAGAGAACTGCATGAGCGAAAGCCTGGAGCTGGGACTTACCCAAGGTCACCTGGCCAGGAAACTGATAAGCCTCCTGCCTGAACCCAATCTTCTGTTTCTAGACCTGTGTACTCTCTGCCCTCCATGCTCTCTCCCTGAGACCCCTCAGGGCACACAGTTGACGCACAAGTGGGTAGGTAAGTGCAGTCTGTGCTGTTTCCACCCAGCAAGCTGAGCCATCACCAAGGCCAGACCTGGGGGCAGTTTCCCAGGGCAGCAGTGGCTACTCTGGGTGTGCCTCACCTAAACACTAGTCTTCCTGAGAGCAGTAAACCGGCAGCTTGTGGATCCTGTCCTTCTCCCAGACTCCTTCTTACCTTCCTGGGCCTCAGTTATCCCATCTATACAGTGGGGAGAACAACAACAACAATAATAGCCACATTGATGGAGCCTGTACTTTGTGCCAGGCACTGTGCTGAGCACTTTGCACAGGCTCTCTCCTTTCATCCACGCATCGGCCCTGGGAGGCGGGATCTCATTATCCCTGTCTCACAGATAAGGACACTGAGGCTCAGAGGGCTCAAATGGCTTGTCCAGCATTTCACAGACCAGGAAGTGACAGAATCCAAGTCAAACCAGCTCTGTGTGACGCCCACGTTCCAGTTTGCAGCTAATAGGTCTTCCTGCTCACACCCGTTCCCACCCCGTCAGTAGCATCTCGGCTGTTTAACGAGTGTCTATTTAATGAAGTGGCTGTCGCTGCTTGCTGGGATGGTGGGCAGGCCAGAGCTTCTGACTCCTCTGACTCGTGGACCGTGGTCGGACAGGTGCCTCAGGGATCAAAATCCCTCGGCGCTTGGCTGGTCCTAGGGGCTTCGAACACATAACAGGCGTAGCCCGCTCTGGGCTGGGCTCTCCCAAGGCCGTTGCGGATGCGCGTGTGTATGCGTGTGAGTGTTCGCGGGGCCAGCCCTGCCGAGAGGAAACAGCGCTGCATTTATTACAAACTGTGAGCAGAGTTCTGCTTCCTGCCCAGCGGGAAACAGGCTCTCCCCCGGCGGGAACGAGCCCCGTCGCGGGGGCGTGCGCGCCCCTCTCCTTCTGTTCCACAGCCATCTGGGGCCTCCTGCGGAGGTCATGACCTGTGCCAGTGGGTGGACACAAGTCAGCAGGTCCCGCTTGTCAGGAGTGAATCCAGCCCGTCAGGAGTGAATCCAGCCCATGAACACCATCTATTGAGTGCCTACTGTGTACCGTGCTCAGAGCTGGGAACTCCGAGGGCATTCGTATTACTTAACGCGCACAGGCGCCTCGTGGCTGCGGAAGTTCCGTCAGCCTGGCGGGAAGCCTCGTGCAGCGCCAACCGCAGCAGGAAGCGGAGGGGACACTTGCCAGGGAGGGGCAGAGACCCAGGGCTGCGGGGCTGCGAGGTGGAGAAAACTTCCAGATCGGGGAAAAGCACCAGGGATGGGGTGGCTTTTAACCCGGGTGCTCGACGGACGGGTAGGATTTTGACAGCAGAAATGGGGAGAGGGCGTTCCTGCCAGAGGCCAAGGCCCAGTGGTGGATGAACACGGGACAACCGAGGATGGTGGCCACGGGCACAGGCCCTGGCGTCAGAAAGAGCAGGTGTGAATCTGGGCCCCCTCACGCACCAGCTCTGTGACTTGGCATGAGTGACAGCGCCTCTTTTTAAAAAAATATATCAAGGTGAAATGTACATAACATAAAATTCCTCCTTTTAAAGTGTCCTATTCAGTAGCACTTCAGCTCACAAGGTTGTGCAGCCACCACCTCTGTCTCGTTCTGAGACATTTTCATCACCCCGAAAGAAAACCCCGTCCACGTTCAGCTGCCAGGCCCCTTCCCTGCTTCCCCTCTGCCCCGGCAACCACTAATCCGCTTTCTGGCTCTGTGGATTCACCTGTTCTACGTGTTTCGTGTAAATAGACTCATACGAGGTGTGACCTTTTGTGTCTGGCCTCTCACCGGGTGGGGCGTTCGGGAGGTTCATCGGCGTCTAGCACATCCCAGATCTTCGCTCCTTTTGACGGCGGAATCCTGCTGTTGTACGGACGTGCCGCATTCATCTGTTCATCCATCCAAATGTGGACGGGCATTCGGGTTATTTCTACCTGATGGCTACCATGAATGATGCTGCTATGAACACGTGTGTGCACACGTATGTGTTTGAGGCCCTGTCCTCAGTTCTCTTGGGCGTAGACCTAGGAGTGGAATTGCTGGGTCGTAGGTAACTCCGTGTTGAGCTTTTTGAAGACACACACTTCTCTGACCTCAGTTTCTGTGTCTGCGGAATGGGGGTAGCGAGGATAGCTGTCTCGCAATGAGGGCTGCATGGAAGTGGTTTGAGGATTAAATGCAATGAAGTGCCCAGGGTAGCAAGGGCTCAAGGGATCTTAGGAGAGGCCTCGGTGGAGATGGCTGGCGGGTTGTGGGAAGGAAGGGTGAGGGGCAGGGGCCTCCTGTGCCTGGCTGGGCTCATCTCTGCCCCCGAGCCAGGGGCTTGCAGAGGCTTTTGGCCCAAGGATGGGGCGGAGTGAGCAGGTGGCTGGTGCCCAGGCACTCAGGCCCCTCCCTGCTCCTGGACCCAGGGAGGCCGCCCCCCTGGCCCCACTGGCCCCACTGGCCTCTGCCCCAGCCTCAGCTGCTGCTCCCCCCATGTGTTCCTGCCTGCGCTCCCCTCCTCCTTTTGGAGCTGTTCAGGCTTGGCAAGCAGCAGGGCTACAGAAACCAAAGTAACAGGTAAAATTCACAATCTTTGCCTGCAACACGCCTGGCTGAGCCGCTCAGTCTGCCCCACAGCAGGGAGTGGGAGCGGGGAGGGGCGGGAGAGCAGCCATTGTCAGGAACCATTGAGAGGGAGAGAGCCCTGACGTGGGGTGGGGAGTGGTGGGGAGAGGCCGGCGGGGCCCAGGGGTAACTCCCACTCCCTCCATCCTCCAGAGCTGCCTCCTCCCATCTGCGGCCCCCTCATGCCATGTGGCCCAGGAGTGACACAAGGTGACAGAGGGGACAGCAGTGACCTTTGCTCAGGAGATGACCCTGACCATGGACCATGGGGCTCCCCCTCTCCAGCTATGTTCAGGTCCCCTTTGTTGGAGGAGGGGGGCAGGTGCTGGGGCCCAGCATTCAGGCAGAACTGAGTTCAAGTCCAAGGGCAGCCACTTAGGAGTTGCAGGCGACCCTGGGCAAATTACCTCTCTGAACCTCAGCTTCTTCATCTATAAGGTGGGAGAACTCAGGAAAGTGCATCGTGCCTTGCACATAGTAAGCTCTTGTGTTGGAGGCAGCGGGGAGGGGGTTGGTTACACACTCTTAGTTGAGGTTTCCATGGTTTCAGTTACCCGAGGTCAACTGTGACTTGAAAATATTAAATGGAAAATTCCAGAAATAAACAATTCATAAGTTTTAAATTGCATGGCATCCTGAGCAGGGTGATGTAATCTCCACTGTCCTTGGGACGTGGGTCCTACCTTGTCCAGCGTGTCCACACTGTATATGCCGCCAGCTCATTAGCCACTCACCCATCTCAGTCATCAATCAGACCACTACCGTGATGTCACAGTGCTTGTGTTCACGGCATCCTTATTTTACTTAAAATACTATAATATTTTGTAATTGTTCTATTTTATTATTCGTTATTGTTGTTAATCTCTTACTGTGCCTAATTTATAAATTAAACTTTATCGCAGGTATGTATGTCTAGGAAAGAGCATAGTGTATGCCCCGGTTCAGTACTGAGGTTCCAGGCATCGACTGGGGGGTCTTGGAGAGTCTCCCCTACGGGTAAGGGGGACTACTAGACGCAAAGCGATCAGGTCTTTGTCAGTCCCGGTCTCAGGTTTGACTCCTGATGGGCTTTGAGTCCCTTGATGGCAGGACCGCGTCTGTCTTTCATGAGCTCCCCGTGTCTTAGGTGGGTTCCCAAAGCAGAGCCTGAGCAGGGATGTTTGTGTAAGTGATTCCTGAAGGGGGATTCTTGGGGACATCTGCAAACCAGCCGGGAAGCAGGGGAAGGTCAACACAAGTCTAGCCTCGGCCTGGTCCCGTGGGGAGCTCTGGGGCATGAGGGGACTCGGACTTTGTCCCCAGCAGAGGCAAAGGGGCTGGGCTGTTTCACGCCACATCAGTGTGCTGTGGCCAGGGCTGTGCCTGGGGGTGCAGGTGGGGGTGTGGCCTCCCAGACATCTCTGGGTGAGGGCGATCCACAGCCAGGAGTGGTGCCCCCAGGGAAGGTTGCAGCAGCCGACCCTGCCACAGCTGGGTGGTGGGTCCAGGCAAGGGGGGCCAGGGGGCCACACCTGCACACCTGAAAGCCCTTACTCTGGAACCGTGAAGAAAGCACTGGCCGTGGCACCTTCTGCCACTTGCAGAAATCATCGACCTTCTTTGGGTCTCTGTTTAACAGCCCTGCCCACATGGGGTCCACAGGTCCATGGGGTCCACAGGGCTTACGTGAAGACACATCAGGTGCCACGTGGACAGCAGCTCCTCGGCTAGGTACACAGTAGGCTGTCAGCATCTGCTGGGCAGGACGTCAGCCTTGTTCCTTTCACCTTGTACACGGAGACCGCCCCGGATAGGGTCTCTCCTGCCTGGCCCAGGTCAGCTCCTCCCTCCTAAAGAGGGAGATGGACATCATGACCCTGGTCCCCAGGGCTGGCAGACCCTTCCTCCAGGAACAAGGAGCCAGCCAGAGTCTAGAGTGTTCCCCAAGGCCAGCCAAAGCCTGGCATTTCCCCAAGGTGTTGTCCCTAAGGCATTTGTCCTCTAGACGATGGATTTCTTTCTATTGTCATCTGGCTAGTGATGTGTGGGCACACTCTGCTTGTACAAAAGGACACGTGTCAGGTGAATTGGAACCGCTAGTGCCAGGCTGCCTTGCCCACTGCCCCAGTGAGTGGCCACCATTTGCCCAGAGACTGTGCCAGCTCCGTGACCGTGTGTGGAAGGGCTGTGGTCACAAAAGTTCTCCTTCACGCCTGGGGCTGCCAGGTCTGTGCGGGACTCACACCATCCCACTGGGGAGCAGGAGGAAGGCAAGCCACTTCCCGGGGTCGCTGGCCCTAGATGGCACCAAAGGGTGAGCGAGCTTCCTGGGGAAGCCCACTTTCAACACGACGGAACTATAATTGCAATACTAGTATAGTCTCCACGTTTTGAGGCTTACCTTTCCCCAGACACTGTGCTGGGCTGTCTCTTTATGTCTTCTCACTTAACTGCAAATGAGAACTGGTATTGTCCCCAATTTACAGATGAGGAAACTGAGGTTCAGGTTCATGTTACATAAGGTATCCAAGGTCCCATAGTGAGTGGTGGGGTCAGGGTTCAAATTCAGCCTCAGCCACCAGTGAGGCAGGTGCAGGAGACCCTGGTTCTTGTCCCAGGCAGCACGCGCTGGCTGTACCCCAGTATAGGCCACTTCACCGCCTGGGGCTCAGGCTTCTCACCTTCCTCCTCATGTCACCTCCACCGATCTGTGGGGACTTGGCCCCCTTTCTCTCCAGGGTGGAAGCTCATTGAATACCTCTGTCTCATTTTAGAGAGGACAAAGTGGAAGCCCAGAGAGGGCACTCAATCTGCCCCAGGGCACACAACATAGCTGTCCCAGACTTGTGGCTAGAACAAGGATTTCCTGCCTCTTAGTTAACTTAATAAAGTTTTGACCTTTATTGCTGTAATCCCGCCCCAGGCTTGGCCATGCGTCTGTGCGTGCGTGTGTGGAGAGAAGAAGGAGGTTTCTCTCCTGGGTCCCCTCCCCATATACGGCCCGAGCGGCAGGCAGTGGGGAGAGACCGGCTCTGAGTGAAAACGGTGGCACCCTGGTGTCGCCTGCCCTCCCTGCATCCACCTGGAGCGTCGCTTCCTGTTCCCCGCCGGCCCCCTGCATGGCCTGAGCACGTTGTGGTCTGGTCCGTGGCGGAGCCGGGAGCTTTAGACAATTCTCAGGAGAGAGAAATCAACCCGGCGTTCCCTGGAAATGTTTCCGTCAGCTTCCCGGGAGGGGGCTTCAGGGTTCCAGAGACCAGTGCCCGAACTTCAGACTAGGAGGGAAAGCCCGGGACTGAGAGTGGCCCTGTCCCCTCCATGCGTTTCAGCCGGCTCCCTCCCAGCCCAGGCACTCTTGGCCCCCACCGCCTGGTCCCCATTCACCCCTCTCTCCTCGCACCTGCGGCACAGCCTGCTTGCTGCCCCCCACGCCTGTCCTGCAGGTCGGGGGCCCTGTGCCCTTGCCCCGCTGTGCCCGCTGCTCGGAGCACCTTTCCCCTTTCTCCAGGACACGCTGGAAGGAGCCCTCCCATCTGGGGCCACCTGCTGCATCTTCGTCTAGCGCCAGGTGTGGCAGACTATTCCAGGCACTGGGGATACGGCAGTAAGTGGTTTAGGACACTCCTCAGCCTCTGTCTTGGCCCAGCTACTTGTGAACCGTGCCTGCATCTTGGCGTCACTGCAGAGACGGGGCCAGAGCGCCTTTGCTCTGCCCCAGTGCCCAGCCCTGAGACGTACACAGCAGGCGCTCAGCAAGTGTTTGCGGAATGAATGAATGATGAACAAATGAGTATCACTTACTGCCTTCTATTGTAGTGTCTCTGCGGGGACTTGGACATCCATTGGCTCAGTGCTGTATGCCAGGTTTGGCTCCAGGCACTGAGTTGCTGTGCTCCCAGCATTTATTATTCTTACTACTAATGATAACAAAGCAGTTGACATCGGCCCTTCCCCTATGCCAGGCACTGATTAAAGCGTGTTACATGTAGTAACAACAACACTGTCAGTAGGAACTATGATCATCCCTGTTTTATAGCTAAGAACTGAGGCTCAGAGAAGTGAAGTCATTTTCCCAAAGTCACACAGCTAGTCAGAAGTAGAGACAGGACTCTAACCCCAGCGCTCCGACTCCAGAGCGTGTGTTACGTTTATTGAGTGACTGAGTGCACAACCCATGCTATTTGCTATTTTGGTGACTGAAAGAGTTCATTCACACTCAGAAGTGGCTGCGTAGGCCCTGTTTGTGCAAACACATACACAGCAGGCACACAAGTGTGCACCGCGTGGCCCGCTCTCCAGTGTGTGCCACCTGCGCTGGAGTCTGTCATCGTGTCCGTGACACGATGGCCCTTCTCAAGTGGGTCATGCACTGGCCCTTGTCAGGGGGTCCCTGTATAGTCTCTTTGCTCAGCCGGACGTGTGGTCAGTGTGACCTAAAGGATCGGTTGTTCCTAAATGCAGTGGGGTGTAGGGAGGACGTTTGTCGGGGGAAGAGGAAAGGAACCAAGATGGCCTAGAAATGAACTGTGACAGATAAACCCCACCTTCCAGGAGACTCCTGGGGGATTTGCAGGCTTATAAAATGCCCTGGGACATCCCAGCTGGAAGGGTGCAGATGCCTCTAAAATCTGCCAACACATTCGATCTAGCTTCACTAGAAGCTCGAGTGCCCCTGCCGTACTAACGCCCTGAGCAGTGAAGGTGGGACTTGGGCATTGGTGATTTTCCAGGGCCTAAAACAGCAGGTAGGGGAGTTAGACCTTGATGCATAGGCAATGGTGAGCTATGGAAGGTTGTTGAGCAGAAGAGTGGCGTGGTCCAAGCTCCATTCCTGAAGACCTGCCTCCCTGCCTGGTGGGGGCTGGAGTGGAGGGAGAAAGGGTAGAGGCGGCAGCCGGGGCCGGGTGAGAGAGGATGAAGGCTGGAGTTAGCGACGTGGGGTCCACGTAGGTGGCGGGTAGAAGGGAAGGGTCTGGGTAGGTAGACGGGACTGAGCTATTGTGGGAGGGGAGAGAGAGTGGAATCCAAAAGCCAGTAAGTTTGGGGGGCTGAGTGACTGATTGTAAGGATTCCTGGAGGGGCCGTTTCTGGGACAGCGTTAATAGCAACAGTAATAGTTACCCAGGCCTTCCCCTGTGCCAGGCACTGTGCTAATTGCTCATGCATTTTATCCCATTACAAGAATCCCCGAGATCGTTACTGTTACCATCTCCACCTGACACATGGGGAAACTGAGGCACAGTTACCTTCACATAGGTTTCCCAGCCAGGACCGGTAGAGCCAGAATTCCACTCCCGGCAGCTGTCTGCAGAGCTTCTGCGTGACCCCTGCCCCGAGGCCTTCCCGTCCGCAGGCCCGCAGAAGGCCGTCTTGATTTCTGGAAAGGACGAGCTTCTCCAAACTGAAGCACTGGGAGGAGAGAACAAGGGTGATGTAGGGTTCGCATGGAAACCACCCGAGTGCAGACGCAGCACCTTGGGGAGGAGGCCCACAGCCACCCTGTCCTGTGCAGTGGGGACATCAGCCCAGAAGACTGATGAGAGGGCAGAGGAGGGAGGAAAGGAAGGAGAGGAAGGAAGAAAAATTGCCGGCCATTATACCTGTCCTTTGGCAGGGCTGGGTAATTAGCAAACCCTCTGCAATAAAATATTTCGTTTTGGTATAATTGGGAAGTAATTATGTGGTATGGGATGTGTATTAATCGTGTTGATTAATTACACTCAGGTAGTAATTAAACATCTGCTTGATAATCGTGTGCAGCCCGAAGCCTAACATTTACACATGCACACACGCATGCGCACACGTGTGCCTGTGCCACGTGTGAAGCTCCTGGTCTCATGCTTGTGTGTGTGTGTGTGTGTGTGTGTGTATGTGTGTGTTGGGCAGAGCCTGGCTGAGTTAGAGACCCCTCTGTCCCCTACCATGCAATGAGGACTTTGTCCCCAGCCTCACCTGGGACACAGGGAGGAGCTGAGCTGGGCCTGGGACTGTGCCACCTGCAGCCCCTCTCAGAACAGAACCCCGGTCTCCTTTGTGGCTGGGCCACACTGGGTTGGCGTGGGCGCCCAAGTGCTCCGTACGTGGCACTGTGCTGTGTGTCTTAGAACTCCCTGCAAACTCTGCCACCAGTTCCCTCCTGCACCCTCTTAGACTGCGTTTGGCCTTGAGGGTCCTTTCTTGGGTAGATTTCTTTTTCCCAGCAGCTGAGTGCAAGTTCTTATTGTAGGAACCACTGGGGCTGGGGCCCAGGTACCACCCCGCACACCCCTTAGGGCTGGATTTAATGAGCTGACCCCAGAGGCTGCAGAGACCAGTGCAGGACGCTGACCTTGGTGAAGAGCCCCGGCCTTGGCCTGGATCCCGCCCTTGCTGTGCGATCTTGGGCAAGTAGCTCCACTTCTCTGTGTCTCTGATTCCTGGTCCATAAAACAAAGAGAACTTAGCTCAAAGGCCTCCAAGGGCCTTTCCAGTTCTGCTGTACTCGGATTCTAATTTTGTTTGTACTAATTAGGAATCAGAGATAATTTAAATTCAATACGTATGATCCTCAGTGAGTAAACAATTGGAAATAATTCCTTCCTTTATGACTTCCCAAAGACTAACTCATGAGCAATGAGAACTCAACTAAAATCAATAGCTTTTATTTTTCAGACAGAGAAATTGCAGGTTCCTCGAGCTGCTGGGCATTGCAATTCATTCTCATATTTTAAAATTTTATGTTTGTGTTTATGGACTGCCATTAGGTAATATAGATCCGTCCTGGAGGTTGATTTTTTTAATTAACTTAACTCATTTTACTTATTAGTTCACATTTATAGCTTGGGTTTAATAAGCACACCATGCAAAAGTCATAAAACAGCCTTTTTCTTTAACAATATTTTAAAATCAAGACTCTTCTCTGAGTCATCTCAGGTTTATTTGCTCATAACTTGCTTCTCCTGTGATTTGAGGCCCGGCATGGCCAATTCTACCCTGTTATTTGACCTTGAGGTTCAGTGTCCTCATTTATAATAGGGGGAGGGCATCACTTGTTAATAAAAGTAGTGAGTTTTAAAAAGCAAGCATTGAACAATCACGTATTGTATGCAAAGTGGTTCTTATATATAATCTGGTTGAATCTTACAACACTATGAGGTGGCTTTATTTATTTATTTATTTATTGCCACTTTATAGGGGAGGAAACTGAGGCCCAGAGAGGTTGAGTGACTTGCCTAAGGCCACACAGTTGGTGACAGTTGCGGAGCTCGGATGCAGGCCCATCTGTACTGGTCAAGTTGACACTTCACATTAACCATCACCATGTCTAAATTCAGTCCCCAACTTCTCTCCCATGCCTGTGTCCCCTACACTTGGCCTATGGGACTCAGTACCCCCTGCACTCCTACACCATCACCCTTTTATCCCCACTCCCCACAACAGGCCCTACACATCCTCCTTCCATCGTCTCATATCCCCCCGTTTTCCTGGGCTCCTTGCTGCTTTTAATCTTCCTGAAGCACACCTCTGCACTATGACCTTCAGTGGCTCCCTATTGCTTTTGGATAAATGTCATCATCCTTGGCCTGGCATTCAAGACCTTAACTTTCCAGCCCTTGCTCCCCTTCCTGTCTCATTTCCCACTCTGCCCCGACAGGCAGCCTTGGTTCATGGTCTTGAATCTCCCTCCCACATTTGGGTACTTCCACGCCTCTGCTCCCCCTGATCTCTCTCTGCCTCCAGTGCCCTCCTCGTCTCCATGCACTCAAATCTTACCCCTCCTCCAGGAAGCCTTCCCTGGGGCCCCTGTCTCCTCGGAACTCCTGGCAATATGATGAGCCCCTCCCAAGCCATCCTGAACTGCAAAGCCATGGGCATGGCCCTCTCTTCCTCCCTGTGAAGAGTGAGCTCCCCTGAAGGTATAATCTGTGCCTCACTCATCCCTGGTGTCCCTCAAGTCCCAGGTGCATAGCAGGTGTTCAATGAATGCCTTCCAAATGAGTAAGTGTTCCTTTTCCTTGTGGTCTCCAGGAAATAGAACTCCCTGTCTTCTCTGTTGAGCACAGGACCGGCCCAGTGCAAACTGAGGGAAAGACTTTGTCCAAGTTCCGTCTACTTTCAACAGCTTTGCCTCCCTCCCTCCCTCCCCACATTCGTCCCTCTGTCTTCCTAGGATGGTCACGTTTCTTCTTGGGCAGTGACTCAGATAAAATCGTTTTCCTCTCTCCTCCTATAAAATGTACCTGTCCTGGGCCCCATCTACTCAGCCCACTGCTGCACGAATGGCCTTCTGGTTTCTGGCAGACGTCCCGGCTATGGTGTTAATAGTGAATAAACACCTAGGGACTGGGCACCCCTCTGTATTTGAGCTCCAGGATCCACAGTTGTGTAGATGAGGAAACGGAGGCCCAGAGGAAGGGAAAGAGGGGCTTATGTAAGGCTCCCTGGGGATCTCTCTCCTCTTGCCTGGGTTATCCTGGTCACCAGGCTTAGAACTGGTGCCCTGTTAGTGGGCATAGCAATTTGCAGTTTGCATGCACTTCCCCTCCGATAGGCCCTCAGCAGGCCTCGCAGAGGCTCAGGGAGATGGAGTACCTGCTTCGGTCACAGGGCCAGTGGCTCGTGGAGGCACTGGGGTTGGAATGCAAATGTGGCCAGCCCTAGGCTGTGCTCTGTCCACCTCTACCATACCTGGCTTCTATACCTGCTGGCTGCAGCCCGTGCGTGTACCAGACATGGTCTGCAGGATCTAGTCCCCTGGCTGGGGCCCTCGGGACAATGGAGGAGACAGAACCAGGGAAAATGCCAAGCAGCAGTAGGATCTGGCCTCAGGGAGTGCGGGATCCAGGGACAGGTGACATGGGCCAGGCCTGGCTCACAGCCTCAGAGCTGGGCTTCCTGAGCCTGTGGGATGACCAGGGCCTCATGACCATTGGTCCCCAGGCCCATCTCCCTCGGCCGTGTCCTCCCCACCCGGCATTTCTGGGCTTGGACTTGAGAAAGGATTTTTATTTGAGGATGATACACACATGTGTTTGCAATGACACGGGTTCACATGCCGAACCCCTCACACACAGATGCAGGGTGTCACCTTCGCATGCCATGTACACTCGTGCACACGTTTATGACACACAAACTCCTGAATTTCTCTAGTTCACATTCTATTTGGCCCCTGGTCCCGAATACCTGCTTGCCCCAGCACTTGGGTATCCCATGCCTTTGCTCACCCTGGCCCACAGCACCCTGTCCCAGCTGCACACGTGCACACCTGCCCCCTCCTCCAGGAAGCCGTCCCGTGTTATCAGGGAGCCTTCCATTGAGCCTCTCTGCCTGAGAGTCATTAGCACCACCGGCTTCAAGGCTGACCCTGAGCAACTGTCCACCGACAGTGGGTCTGTCACCCCTTTCACAGATGGAGAAACCGAGGCCCCACGCAGGCGAGGGTGTGCCTGAGTGCTCATGGCAAGTTAGTGCGGCCGTGGGACTGGAACCCAGGACTCTTGCTGCGGGTCCATTGCTGCCACCTCCCTGTGAGGGTGGAGACCCCCCTTCTAGCCAGCTGGGTGGCTGAGCTGCTTCTCTGTGTGTGGAGTGGGAGGAGGATGGAGCTGGGGGAGGGGGCCCAGGTGAGCCTCCTTCTGAGCTTGTGTGGTGCGGTCGTGCGGGCGCAGAGAGGAGAGGCTGAGAGAGACACGTGGTAGGGCCGGCCGCTAAAGCAGGGTCTGCAGGTGACCCCGGTGAGCCGAGCCGGCGAGGTGCTGCGGCTGGCACAATCTCCATCGCCGCCTCTTTCCTCCAGCCCTTTATTTATTTCTTTATTATGCCCTTTTGGGGGAAGCCACAAATGCCACCCTTCCCGGGGAATGTGTCCCCCGCCCCTCCCCAGTTCACACCGTCTGGTGTGACATTAGCCTCACCAGCTTGCAGAGCGCTAATGACATTTGCATTTTGCTGGCTGTCAGAATGTGGGCTGTGCCTGGTGGCTGGGTTGAGGGGATCCCACCGGCAGGTGGGGGTTTGCAGCCCGGAAGGAGGGTCAGGCAGGCAGGCTGGGGGCCCAGAGAAGGGGGAGAGGGTGGGCGGAGGGGGCATGAATGACTGGCGGAATTTAGAGACACTGTTCGTGTAAAGATTTGCCAGGGACACAAGGCAACTTCTGGTCCAGTGCTCTGCCTCCCTGTCACACACAGACATGCACACACACACACGCAGTCCTCCTCTGTGTCACCTCCCTAACATTTATTGAGCAATTTCTATGTGCCAAATGTTCTTCTGTGGACCTCACAAAGTTATGAAAGTCATTTTAACTCCCAGCGCAAAACTCGGGGAGAGATGCCATTAGCATTCCTATTTTACAGATGAGGAGACTGCCACTCTGAGAGGACCCCTGGCTTGCCCAGGATCCCACTTTTGGAAAGAGGTTGCCCCCGCATGTGGCTAAGGTCCAGCTGCCTCCAAAGGAGGGTACGGCCCTGGAGAGAGCACCCGGCCACGAGTCATGAGACCCAGAGTTTAGGCCTCACTGTAGGTATCCGTCTTCTCATTAGTGAAAGGAGGTCGTTGGTCTGGCTGCACGTGGCATCTCAGGAACACGTTCTCACGTAGGAAGGAACTTTTCTCCAATAGGCTATAGGGCTCACGGAGTTTCCTGCCATGCACTCAGACATACAGAATTAAGTTTTATATCAAAGCAAATCATGAAACATTTGCTAAGCCTCTCCCCTCTGCAAGGGCACGTGCTAGATGCAGTGGGTTTCATGCTTACGTGCTTTTACCCAGGACGTGGGCACGTGGGCACACTCATCTTCGTGGCTTAGTATTGTTTTCAGGCTAGTTGAGCAGATGTTGGGTCCCCGATCCTGGTGGATGCCCCCAGGCCCCTGCCATGCTGGCCTCAAGTCTCCACCTCCTGCAGGCCCAGAGTGCGTTTCCAACAGGAGGAAGAGACCTCAGCTGGGGCAGAGCGAGGTGCTGGGATCTCCGCCCACTAGGCAAGTCACGGCTGTTTCTGCTTCTCTCGGACAGGTGGGCGTCTCCTGGGCAGCCTCAAGCTGGCCGTGGCTGGAGCTTCCAACCCTGCCGTCAAAGCAACTTGAACCTCTGGAATTTGCTTTCTAGAAACGTGGGCACAATCCTTCCCAGGCTTCCCGCCGCCAGCTACCCAGGTAAGGGAGTTCAGGCTGGGTCGGCACGGGGTTTGTGCCACTTTTGTTGTGGCAGTTATCATTGTTGCTAAGAGTAACCCTCGGCAGTGCTCCCTGTCATTCTCTGTCACGGTGTCTTGTTGCGTTCCCTTTGTCAGCAGGAGGGCCCAGTGGTCCAGGCTCTGAAGTTCAACAGACCTAGTTCAAATCCTGGACTCACCGATGACTAGCTGTGTGACCTCAGACAGGTTCCTCAGCTTGGTCCAGTGAGGCAGCAACAGCATCCACCTCTTGTGATAAAGATAAAACGACGGCATATATGGAAGGAGCTTAGAACAGGACCAACAAACAGTAAGCTAAGAACCCAACAAATGGCAGCTGTTGCCAATGGTATTCCCGCATTCATGGCAACCTGGAACTATGGTCTGTCTCTTGAACTAGATGTGGACTCCACGAGGGCGTGGATTTTGTCTGTCTTATTCTCAGTTGGACCCTCAAGTCCAGCACAGGAAGCTAGCCCGTTATTTGTTGAATAAATGCACAAGAGAACATGTTTTACCTGTATAATGCAGAATCCTCAGAACAGTCCTTGAAAGTACCCGTATTAATGAGAATAAAGGATTATTTATATGTGACAAAACCCCCCAAATAACAGTTCTTTAAACAAGAGAGAGGTTGATTTTTCTCTAAGGAAAATTCTGAGCTAAGGTGATTCTTTCACAAAACCATTAGGGGCGAGGTTCTTTTTGTTTTGTGTTGTGGCTTCACCGTGGCTCATCTGTGTGGTTGGTGAAGGCCCACCATTGTGTCTCCCACAACTGTGTCTCCAGTCTGGTCCGCTAGAAGGAAGAAATCAGATGGTGCATGTATCACTTCCATTAATGTCCCATTGGCCAAAACAGTCACCCACTGTTGCAAGGAAAACTGGGCTTTATAGTCTTCATTCCGGTGGCCATCTGCTCAGTGACAATTCTGTTACCATGGAGGAAGGGTAAAACTGATACTGCAGGACCCTCTGCCTTTCATCCCCACCAGCAGTGATGATCCTTGGTTTTTTTCAACCTTCCCTCCCTTCCTCCTCCTCCTCTGGCAACTCCTGATTTCTTTACTGACACCCATAGTTTTGCCTTTTCCAGAATGTCATATAGTTGGAATCATACAATGTGTAGGCTTTTGGCTTCTTTCACTTATTAATATGCATTTAAGGTTCCTTCGTGTCTTTTTGTGGCTTGATAGCTCATTCCTTTTCATCGCTGAATAATATTCCATTGGACGTGCCACAGTTTGTTTATCTACTCACTTATTGAAGGATATCTTAGTTGCTTCCAAATTTTAGCAATTGTCAATAAAGCTGCTATAAACATTTGTGTGCAGGGTTTTTTGGTGTGAACTTAAGTTTTCAGTTTATCTGGGTAAATACCCAGGAGCATGATGGCTGGATTGTATGGTAAGACTGCTTACCTTTGTAAGAATCTGCCAAGCTGTCTTTCAAGGTGGCTGCGCTATTTTTAGTCCCCACCAGCAATGCATGAGAGTTCCTGGTGCTCCACACCCTCACCAGCAATTGGTGCTATTAGTTTTTGTGGATTTTTGTCCTTCTATCAAGTGTGTGGTGGTATGCTCCCCATTTCAAAGTTGATACAGTGGGTAAGAGATCCGGGATCTCTTCATGGCCTGCTTGACATCAGAGTCTAAGACTATCTTGCCACACTCTGCTGCCTCTCCCTGTGTCAGGTCTCCCTGAGCCTGCAAACCAAAGCCCTGGGTGACACTTCTTGCCCCAAGCTCGGGAGTGGCCGAATTCCAGGCCCCTCAGTCATTGTTTAGTGTCTGTCTCCCCCAGTGCACCCAAGGTCCATGGTGCAGGACAGTAAGGGGAGGGGATCAAGTGAGTGGACCTGAGCCAGGTTTGCAGAGGTCTTGCTAGATGAGCCAAAAAATAAACCTGGGGGGGCAGATAGCTGGGAAGGCTGGCCTGTGCCCCTCAGGTTCAAGTGAGGAAGCACAGTGCTGCTGCACAGGTAAGCAAGGACTGTGACGGGTCAGAAGGAAAGGTTGGTGGCAGTGGGTGATGAGGGGCCAGGCAGAGGCTGAACTGAAGTCAGAAGCTGCATCACTTGGAGCCAACATTCAACTCAAACTGGATTAAGCAAGGCAGTCAATTTATTAGCTTTTTATTAATTTCTAATAAATTGACAATTTGGGGCCTGTTTATTGGTGCCAAGGCAGGGCTGAATCCAGTGATCAAATGATGCCCTTAGGACCACATCTGTGCCCTCTGCTACCCTCCTTGTGGGCTTCAGTCCCCAGTACATTCCCCATGTGGCAGTGAGGCAGTGACCAGCAGCTCATTCCAAATCCAGTGGATGGAGAGCTTCTTTTTCCCAGGAGTTCCAACAAAAGTCCCAGAGCTGAGGCTTATTGGTTGGTCTTGTGTCATGTGACCACCTCTGACCAATCACTGAAATATGAGAATAGAATATGCTGATTGACTGGACAGGGTGGGTGGGGGAGGGGAGGGAATGTGTGTAATGGTTGGAGTCAACCTGAGTGTGTGAGGGGGGAGGTTCACCAAAGGGAAAACCCAGGTGCTATTTTCAGAAGAAGGAGAAAGTAATCCTGTGCAAATAACAGGTACTCCCTACCGGTGCCCTTGTAGGGGGTGGGAGGCATGAAGCACCTAGGTGGTCAGATTTGTCCCCGTTGGGGTCCTTCTTGTGGTTTACGGTGCCAGGGTTGGCCTCTTTCTGACAGATGCCTTGTTTTTAGTGTATCTGGTGTCTGAAAGCCTGACTTCACACACACACACACACACACACACACACACACACACAGGTATCCAATGTATCTGCAAGCGGTGCTTCACCTTCCAAAAGGACTGCCCCAGAAAGGGCCTCTCTTGGAGAGCCACTGCACTCCCTAGTGGCCGCCCAGCCATTTCAGCCGCCCCAGTGCCTGGCTGCGCTAGGCTGGCCTCCACTTGCTGGGAGGGCCTTTTCTGTCCTCCTTTGACCCCTACTCCTTCTTTGCTGGGGGAAGTTTCTTGAACCTCTTTATGGTTTATTTGCCCTAAATGGCCTCTCAGAAGACACCAGGATCTGTGATGGGTCCCTTTCCAGAAAATCAACCGCAACCTCGCTTTTTGCAGTCCCTCAGAAGGAGGGACAGAAGAAGGGTCCGGTCACTGGTTTAGCAGGAGCTCTGTCTCCACGGCACGAGGCCACACGGGAGCAGGCCGGCCCGGCAGCCCCAGCTGACCTCCGCCCCGGCCGCTCGGGTGCCATGTATGATTTCATTTGAAAAGCGATCGCTCTGCAGAACAAAGATTGAAAACCACAGCTCATGACGCTGCGTCTCAGGCGGCTGCGGCCAAGCGCTTTTTAAGATCTGCCCCTTGCTTGGTTTTGGTCAACCGCAAACCTCCTGGCCCTGCCCAGGCTCCCTCCCTCACTCTCTGTCTCGCCTGTGGGCTCCGCAGCTCTGACCCGCCCCGCAGGCCAGCTCCCATTCGCCACCGCCTGCCGTCCACGGGCGAGCCAGCACCTCCGGGTCAGGGACGGTTGACGCACTTACTCGGCCAGTGGCTACCGAGCACCTACTATGTGCCAGGCCCTGTTTCAGATGCTGGAGATTGAGAGTGAGCAGAGCCCAAAGGTTACTGTCCTTGGGGCTCCCTGCCCACTCTCCTGGGAGATCCACTGAGGGGACAGGACCCTCCTCTGGGTGTCTTTCCCCCAACCCCATGTGGTGCTTTGCTCGGTGCCAAGCCACAGCTGGGCTTGGTGGATGCTGTTGGTAGTCAGTTATTTTCCACCAGTTTTAAAGTCCCTGTTCGTGCCTGTTGCTGCCAAAACAATAGAAGGACTTGGTCCTCAGCCTCTAGGACGCAGGGTTTAAGATGAAGCTTGTGATGGCCCTGGGGAGGGGGAGGGGCCCCCTAGAGCTCTGTGTGCACCTGCGCAGTAAACAGAAAGAGCCGCCAGCCCCGCTTCCCAGGCATTGTTTGCTCACTCACACGCACGCAAGGGCACCGCAGAGGCCGGTGCGGGGAGACAGGCGTCACATCACAGACATCCAGGGAGAGGGCCCAGAGCAGAAGGAGGCTGGGGGCTCAGACGCCAGAGGGAGATGGCACTCCTGGGCGGTGGTGGCGGTGGGAAACCAGCGGACATGGCGCCGGTGAGCTGGGCTTTGGAAACCAGCTTGGACGCGGGCCAGGCGAGGGGCTGGGGAAGGCATTCCAGGAGCAAGGGCCTGGCGGTGGGGCCCGGGGCTGGGAGGACTGTGCCAGGCAGGAGGTGAGATGGACTTAGTCAGCCTTCTTCCCTGCAGGCCTCCAGGCTGGGCTGCACAGGGCCTCGTCTTGTCTTCAAAGCCACCTTAAACTACAGCCTGGGCTTGGGGTTGCGTGGCTCTTCCCGGTTCCTTTTTTCTTCTCCCTCCCTGGAAAGGGAGTTTGGGAGACGCCCTTGAGAAGAGACGGTGCTGCACAAAGACCAAGAGTCTTAATCCTCTCAGTTCTGAGATACCTTACGGAACCTTACAGCCTCGTAAGCAGCAGGCCTCGTGGCAAAGTCGGGAGACTTGGGTTCTTGTCCCTGCCGTGCTCCTGGTGTCTTACCCTCCCTGTCCTATAATTTGTCATTTGTAGGATGAGGAGTAAGGCCCCTTCCAGCTTTAAACATTTTATTCCGGGTCAGACCTGAGTTTACATCCCCAGCTCTGCTAGCAGTAGGACCTCAGCCTTCTGAGCCTCAGTTTTCTCATCTATAAATTGGGGATAATAATAGTATATATTTCACAGGACTGATGTGAAGATTGAATGAGATATCAGATGAGAGAAAGTGCTTCACAGAGTACCTGCCAGAGGGCCAGCACTCACTGATGGCACTGATGCCATTGGTGGTGTTATCATTTATAGCCCAATTTTATCACTCCGTAGGAGGAATCCTAAATAGAGACTTTGGTATATAGGTGCCTGTTGGTTCTTGTCCCTAAAACCTTGCTGATGGGCTGGCAAATCATACCCCTCCCATCTCCAATAAGGTGGAGCTGCCTTCCCCGGAATCACATTTATTCATTCATTTAGCAAACAATTGAGCACTTGCTGTGTGCCTGGCCTCTGAGAGGCACATAGAATCCTATGGAATAGGACACCCAGAGTCCCTGCTCTCAGCAGGACAGGCCTGCAGGCTGGAGCCTTGGGGAGAAATCCCCCTGCGTCTCCAGCACCTGGAGCTTTGTTTAACCCTCTCTTGCCATCTTGGGCCTCGGGCCCGGGTGAGATGCCGGAGAATCCACTGAAATTAACTGGTCCGGCATTATACCTGGACTTAGAGGATGGATTGGACTGCCAAGTCCCAGTTCAGCATTATGCGAACTGAAGTATTTTGGAGAGGAAGATGGGCTTGTCCTGGCCATGGATGACAGGGTTGTTTCATTGTCACCCCCTTTACTGCTTGTGTGGGTGCTCAATTGCAGGGGATTTTTATTATTTCTGGAGGACACAAAGTCTGCAAATGGAAGGTGCTGAGGGTCCAATCTGTCCCTGTGCTCGCCTTGCCCTTTCCCGGTGGCTGTGGACCTGAAACGGAGCCAGTGAGGCATCAGTCGGGGGCTGGCAAAGGGATGGACAGGTGGACGGATTACAATGGACTCGTTGTAATACACGCTTTCCCAGCTCCGCCAAGGTGGTTGGAGACACCAATCTCTTGGCTTGTTTTCACGCGACAATTTGATTTTGGCTCCTGTGGAATATCAGTAATTTTCAAGTAGTGGAATGGACTCAAAACAAATGGCTTTTTTGCTTATCAATTTCTCAGTTTCAGTTGCAGGAGGCAGCCTGGTTCGTGCCCTGACTTAAGGACCAGAGATTGCAAACCCCAGCTCCCAGCCTGGGTGACCTTGGGCATGTTATTGAGTCTCTCTCAAATTCTGTCCTCGCGTCTAGAAAGTGGTAGCACTAATAGCATCCAACTCATAGGGCCGCGATGAGCTTTAAGTTAGATAATGAGGGTGGAAACACGTAGAAGGGCTCTGGGCACGCGATCGTGCTCAGGCAAGGACGGTGATGCTGTATTTAAGGCCCCCCTTAAGCTATTCGTTGTATAAATTTCTCTCTTCCAAATGCAGTTTTGAAGACTGCTTTGCATTTCCAAGACAAAAATTCTTTTTAAAAGTTATTATTACACAAGCAATATATGCTCCTTAAAAATTCAAATGATCTGGAAGGATTTCAATTAAAAAGCAAATGCTCCTTCCCCCACCTGGCAATGCCGCCAGCCCCTTTCCCCAGCAGCATTCTCTTTGAATGTGGGGCTTCCCAAGATGAACTTTCCTCTCTTTTTTTCTCCTTAAGGGCACCACAGATACGCAGTCAGGAGGGGACAGTAGCCCAGTGGCTGTGAATTGCTGTCCAAGCCAAAAGTCCTAAGGCTGGTGATGAGGGGGTCCCACTGGAGCAGGGCAATCTGGGGTCCCTCCAGCAGCCTGGGTCCCCTGGCACCTGTTTGCTCAGAGTTCTTGGGAGGGGCTGACCTGAGCTGTGCCACACTGGGCTAGGCTTGGAGTGCCAGGCTCGCAGACAGGATGCCTGGCCACCTGCCCGGGGCCCCCATTTCTGTCAAGGTGCCCAAGGCTCAGTGCAGCCCCAGCTTCCACGATCCTGGAAGGACAATTCCTTGTTCCTGTTCACCTTCCGACAGGCTGCACTGCCATGCTGTGCCCTCAGCTGCCACACTTGGGCAGAGGCCCAGGTCCAGGCGAATGCAATTGGCATTAGGACTCGGCAGGAGCTGGCATGGGGCCGGCCACATTGCCGTGCGGAATGGACTTGTAACAGGTTTGAATTTTACCCCCAGTGCTAGGGTACAAGACACGCCATCTGCCTTTACTTCTCTAAATCTGATTTAATCTGCCCCTGAGCCTCCCTCTGCCTGTTTGAAAGACATTCAATCCCAGGTTTGTAGGGGAGGGGGACTGCTAGCCCCCTGGGATCACATAGGAGTCTTGGTGGCCTTATGTGGTCTGAAACCTGCGGGAAAGGCTGCTGAACTGGAGCCCATACAGGACCCTACAGACAGGCTTCTTCGCCAGTCTCTGGGTCTCGTGAGGACAGGTGGGGAGCAGTTCTTTCTGTGCCGGCCAGGGTGTACTATGGTCTGTGATTGCAAATTCAAGCTATGAGTTTTGGGGGTTAGACTCCTGACCATTCTCGGGCATCTCAGGGTCGCCCCATCAAAGTCTGTCACCTCTGGGAAGGGCTGCTCTGGGAACAGGGCACCTTAGCCTGTAGCTTTTGGATCCCACAAAATCCCCCTCTCCTGGCTGATCTGCAGAGACGCCCTGCGCCCCGCCCCCCAGGCCTGCTGCCTCAGCCTCCCTCCCTGCAGGCTCACACCCCGGCCACCTGAAGCCACCTTCCTGGGCTCCTACTTAAGCTGTTTAGTAGGCCCAGCCACGTCTCCGTCTGGCCTTGGAAACCAGCAGCCCCCAAGCATAGGACCATGTTGAGAAAGGGGAGAGAAGAACACGGAGTGCAGAGAAAACACATCAGGAAAGACGGTCTCCATGCCTTCTCCTGCCACCCACATCGGCTGCAACAGAGGAATCAATACCTCTCATGCGTTTATGGATTGAGCACTAACTATACACCAGATGCACATTGCTTAGAGTTTAACCAGTGGTTCTCAAACGTGGTCCTCAGACCAGCGGCATCAGCATGTCCTGGGAACCTGAATGTGCCGAGTTTCAGGTCCTCACCCTAGACTTCTGGAATCAGAAACCCAGGGGCTGAGGCTCAGCGATCTGGGTTTTGACAAGGAGCTTCTGACGCAAGCTCAAGTTTGAGAACCACCGAGGGCCACAGCAGATGGAAGTGTGTCTGAGAACACTGATGCGCAGCTCACAGGAGAGGAGATGAGCCCACCCTGGGAAAGAAGGAGGCGCTGGAGAGCTTGGTTTATGAATGACTTAAAGGTGAACAGAGAGTCTGTGTGTCAGCGGGAGAGGGAGTAGATTCCTGGCAGGGGGAGCCTCACATGCGAAGTCCTGGGGCAGACAGAGCAGAGCATTCAGGGAGCGACAAGTGGGGTCCCTAGGGTGGCATGAGAAGGGGGGATAAAAAAAAGGCCGCTTGTGCCATCAGTTTGGGCTTTTCCCCAGGAGCACTGGGGAGCCATGAAAGAATTTATGCAGAGGAGGCAGACAGATTATGCCCTGAGAAGATGACGGGAGGTGGGAATAACGGTGGAGGTGAGGGGCCCCTGGACTCAGCTGCAGTCATTGCAGGGCCTCTGGCTGGTGTCAGGCTGTCTTCTGGGGGCAGGACTGAGGCTTCAGGTGGATGGAGGAAAAGGAAGCAGGGTGCAGCTGGGATACCCTGGGTCATGGAGGAGCCCTGCCTTGCTGCTAGAACATTGTCTTGGGGGACCAGATCAAAGGCTGGAGCCCAGGTGGCCATCTGCTGCCCCTCACTGAGCACCTTGGAAGTGTCCAGTAACTGTCAGTCACTGTGATTAGTCTCTGTGCTCCCCTTTGCCTTCTTTGGGGTAGAGGAAACTAAAATCCATCTGCATAGCGGGGTCTAGGGCTGGAGTGGAGGCACCAAGAAATGCAAGAGCAAACCCAGACCCTCCGAGTGTAGAGCTGCATGGGGACCAGGCAGGGGCCCTGGAGGTGCCCGAGCTGGGAGCTGGGATTGGGTGTAGGTCAGGAGGCTTGGGGACCCCCATGGAGAGGAGATGGCAGAGGAAGCTCCCAGCCCAGCCTAGCTCAGCCCCCTTCTCAGAAATCCCAGCCTTCCTTTCTGCCTTCCCAGGGCCAGGGGGGCACATCAAAGGGAATGGGGGTGGGGAGGGGGGGTGCCTCTTCCTGGACCAGGGCTCTTGCTTGGGAAGGGGCTTCCCATGAGCCCATCCCTGAACCCATCCTGCAGAGAGCCCAGCCCCTGGCGGGGAGGACGGACCTGAACTTGCAAACCACAACCAGAGCCCCCAGTCCTTGCAGCACAGCTGCGGGAACTAGGGGGAGAGAGGGTGGAGCCCCCCAACGAGGGCAGAGGGCGGGGCAGGTAAGAAATAGGCCAATGGGGGCCAGACAGGGACCCCATTTGACAGGGTGGGCAGCAGCTTTGGGTTTGGCAGCTCGAGCTTCTTGTGTGCCCGCTGCTGACACCAGTTTGGACTGAAGCTCAGTTGCTTGGAGCCCTGCAGCGCCTGCCCTGGCCTGTGTTTGTGCAAGTGTCAGCCCCAGCCAGCAATCAGTGCTGATTTGCGGTGGGCACTGGAAGAGCTACAGTTTGGCTGGGGAGGTGCCAGCCAGGCTCCGCCCACCAGGGCTCCCTCTGCTTTACTCTTAGTACAGATTTAACCCTCGAAGGAGATGGTTGGCAAGGATATGCGGACTAACTGGACTGGGAGGGATTTCAAGGTCATCAGTTTTGACTCCTTGAGAGGTGGTCATTGAGCCTCTGCTTACATCCCTCTAGCAATGGGGAGCTCACTACCATATAAGAGAGCGGTGTTCAGACTGCTTTGAAAGTTGTTCCCCTGCTCTACGCAGGTCCTAGGTCCAAATTCTATCCCAGCTGCTTGCTGTGTGGCCTCCGACAAGAGACTTATCACCAGGGCTCTTGCTTCCTTTTGTTTAAAATGGACTTGGTAAATACCCACCTCTCACTTGTGGAGCGGTTTAAACCAGATATTTCTGCAGCCATGGGCAAGTTAAATCTCTCCCCAGTGGTTGGACCCTAAGCCCACTCAGGTCCTCTCTGCAAATCTCCACATTTCACATCCAGTAGTATAAGCAGGATAAATGTCGGCTCCTCCCTGGCACGTGGCAGGTGCCAGCACATGCCTGGTGTGGTCCCGTCCTCCAGTGCCTTGGAGACACGGCCAGGCCTGTCCATGGCTTTTATCCTAACTCAGAGGCCCCAAGCCACAGGAGGCCCCAAACCACAGGAGGCCCCAAACTACAAGAGGCCCCAAGCCAGCACACAGCCCAGGTATCCAAAGGCTTCTGGGAGAACCGGTGTCCCTGGAGGCCTCCTTCCCTCGTGCACCCCCTCCCCAGGCTCTGCGGGGCCCCAGGCCCACCCTCCGGGGAATCCTGCCTCCTCACATCACCCGGGGTTGGCTTCTGGGTTTTATTGCAGTCAGCTCGTGTGGCCAGGGCTCCAGGCAGGAAATAGCAACAAGCAAGTGCCACTGTAAATCCTCAAGTGGAGAAGGAGTCTCCGACACTGGCAGTGACCTCTGACCTCATGGCCTCAGGCCACAGCCCGCAGTGCCACGCGTCCCACAGGGCATGGGCATCACCCGCCGCGCTGCCGGCCCTGCTTTGACACCGTTGACTCTGTTCTGAGTTTTAAACAGTTTTGTACAGGTGTAATTTACACACCATAAAATCTGCTTATTTTAAGGGTATGATTCAATGGTTTGTAGTAAATTTCCGAAGTTCTGCAGTCATCACTGCAATCTAACTTTAGAATATTTCCGTCACCCCCCAGAGAAACCTGGAACCACTTGCCATCAATCCCTGCTCCCACCCCCGGCCCCAGGCAACCACCGATCTACTCGCTGTCTGCAGACAGTTGCCTTTTCTGTGTGTTTCCTGTAAATGGAATTGTACGGCACGTGGGTGGGGGATTGGAGACGGTGTCCTCTCTATGATACGCCCCCTTGCCACGGCAGCCAGGACCACGTGGGAGGTGTACTTGTGTAGAGTCAGGAGAACTCGCAGAGTGCACCCTTCACTTCAGTGTCATCGAGAAATCCTCTGCACCCAGGTGTCTCCCACCCGAGACCCCTCTGACATGTTTGAATACGCCTAGTGCCAGCAGCTCTCTACCCGCCAGAGACGGAAGGAAACTCTCAAATCCTGATCAATGCTGAGTGCCTGGCCTGCTGGTGTCCTTTGATCATTGGTCCCATCCTCTGGGATGGAATCATTTTACACCTCCGGAAATTGCAGCTCAGAGAGGTTGAGGCATTCACTGAAAGGCACACAGAGGAAACCCAGGTCTCTCTGATTTCAGATTCATCTTTTAACACCTACACCACATTTTCCTCTGCTGGGGGACCACTCATCTTTGCACTGGGGTGAGAGCTGTCTGCCACCCCTCGTTTCTAGTTGTGCCAACTAGACTGACTCACACAGACCAACAGCCTGGCCGTGGGAGGTAGGAGCGAGAATTAACAGGCAGAGCTGGTAGGAAGGAGTTCCCAGGGACTTTCTTAACTCCAGCTCTTTCCTACTTCATGGCTGCTGGAGGCCGGAGGGAACTGTTGAGAGTATCTGCTCTGGCTGTCTGTCGTAGGCAGTTCGGGCTGCCATAAAGTACCGTGGACTGGATGGACTGTTTGCTTAAACGGCAAACATGTATTTCTCAAAATTCTGGATGCTGGAAGTCCGAGGTCAGGGTGCCAGCATGGTTGGGCTCTAGGGGAAGGCCTTCTTCCAGGTTACAGACAACCGTCTTCTTGTTGTGTCCGCACGCGGCAGAAAGAAAAATGGGAAGCAAGCTGTCCTGGCTCTTCTTGCAAGGGCACTAATCCCATTCGTGGGGGCTCTACCCTCATGACCTAATCACCTCCCACATCCAAAAACCATCACACTTGGGGTCAGGATTTCCATATATGTATTTGGGGGGACACAAACACTTAGTCCACATTACCATTCATTCTCCTCCAAACATCACCAGTAATTGGTGGTCCAGCAGCAGTGCTTGGATGCCTCCAGGGACAGGGAGCTTACCACCTTACCTGGGAAGCCATTCCATTGTGGAGCAGCTCTCATTCTGCCACAACCAGCTTGGGACCACACAGGATATAACCAGTTCCTCTTCCCACCCCCAGCCTTTAGGACGCCGCCACAGCTAGTGAGCCCTGGCGGCCTGAAAGTCTCAGCTGAAATGTGCCAGTTATTTTATCCGTTCTCCTGGGTAGAGATTGTAGCTGCTGATCAGGCCTGGCCACTTGCCTCTGGGATGCCCATCCCGTACCCTCAGGCTTGGGGGCAGGTTCAGGGTAGTGGTTAAAAGCCATTTGCTATGTCCTCACATGACCTTTACTCTGTGCTGCAGAGAGAGAGAGAGAGAGAGAAAGAGAGAGCGAGAGCGAGAGCGAGAGAGAATGAATGCACACGCAAGCAGGAGCACGAGCTCCCTGGTTTTCCTTCCTCTTCTTATAAAGATACCAATCCTATCCGATTAGAACCCCACCCTATGACCTCATTTAACTTTAATCACCTCCCTAAAGGCCCCATTTCTAAATGCAGTAGCACTGGGGGTGAGGCTTCAACATACGAATGTGGGGGTGGACAATAATCCAGTCCGTAGAATGCACCAGCCTCCTAGGGTTGCCTGCCGTGAGGACCCACCGAGTGCACGTGAAGTGTGAGGAGTGGCGCCCGGCCCGGGGCAAGTGCTGTCTTGGTGAGCGCTGCTGTCGGAGCTTTTAGCCTACGGGAGAATCCCCCTTCCAGCCTTGCTGCAAGTCTAGACCCCATGAAAGCTTAATGAATACAGCGCACACATTATTTAATAACAGCAGATATCTGTATTGTGCTTACTCTATGCCAGGCTCTGTTTTGATGCTTCTCATAACTTATTTGAGCCTCACACCAGCCTTATGAGATAGATACTCTTAGTACGTCCTGATTGTGCAGATGAGGAAACTGAGGCACAGAGGCGAAGGTCAAGGTCACACGGTCATCAAGTGTGTAGTAAATGAATAGCATATGATTATTTATTCAAGTGTGGACTATTCCAGTATGAATAACAAGTGCCATCTGCTCGGGCTGGGCACCCGGCCCCTGCCCCCCAGGAGTTCGCAGTCTGGTGGAGGAGACAGACCCGTGGCCAGGCCGTGGCAGGACGGTGGACGTGTGCTGGGCGCTCTAATGGGGCAGGCCAGGGAACCGTTACGGAGCTCCTGGCATCTGTGGCTGTGGCACTTAGCAAGGCCTGGAGACACCAGGAGGGCTTTTGGAAGGAGAGATGTTGAAGCTGAGGTCAGGAAGAAGGTGGGAGAACAGCCTGAGTAAGAGGCGGGGGTGAGAGAGGGTGCGCCTGCGGGTTGCTGGAGGACTCATTAGCCGATAATTTCCACTGTAAGACATTTCCATGGTCCCACGGCAGCGCGGGGGCTCTACACAGCCTAGGGGCTTTAGACACTTCCAGAAGTGCTGCAGCGGCCTCAGGGAGTTCCCGATGTTTGGGACCCTGGGGGTTCTGTGACAACCGCAGGGATTGATTGCACGGCAGCTCCAGGGTTCTGTGGCCTGTTCTCATGAGTGCAGAGAACACGCACGCTCCTAAACACAGACCCCTTGACTGGGGCAGAAGACAGCAGCAGGGCAGGACGTACGCAGAGGTGCATTTGGCAAGGCTTAAGCAGGAGGAAAGTCTCAGGAGATGAGGCGGGAAGCCACCCCCTCCAGGTCCTGGGGGAGCTGAGCCATCTGGGCTCCGTGGGGTTTGTTTCTCTCTGGAAAGCTGAAAATGAGCCACCTCGAGGAAGTCTGTGGGGAGTGCTGTCCTGACTTGCAGGCATGTGACTTAGAGCGGACTTAGGATGCTCCTGTTGCCTGGATACGGAGGCGCGTTCCTCAGGGCCCTCCGAGCAGAGCATGGGCACAGCCCGGGGGGACTGCCGTGTGCAAGGGGCCTGCTGTGTCTGGACCTACAGGCATCAGGATGGGACTCCAAGGGGCTCGAATGAGCTGGCCCTTCCTAAACCGGCATAACTGGGCTCAACCCCACCCCGCCACTCGTGGCCAGCTGGGTGACTTCTCCTGTCCCAGCCTCAGGCCCTGTACCTGTAGAATGGGGATGGCATGACCACCTGTGTCTCGGGGGCTTCAGGTGCTGAGTAGGGTCGGGGATAGCCCTGTATGAAAGCCTGAGAATGCGTTCCTGCTCCAGCACAGGAACTGTGTACTCCTGGGCAAATTCCTTCATGTCACTGAGCCTCAGTTTCCTCATCTGTAAAAGGGGGATGGGCCTCGCACAGTGTAGGACATACAGTAGTTTCTCAACAAAGGCTAGTTCCACCCCCAACTCCCCCACCCAACCAGAGATGGCAGCCCGGTGACCTGGGCTGGGGGAGAGGGTGGTTCCCAAGAGGAGGGGCCCATCTGGCCCCTTAACAGTCCACGATCTTCGTGCCTCTGCCTCTGAGCGAAACCTCCCTCCTCCACCCTGGGATGAGCCAGCATGATAAGGACCCTGTGCCAGGCACTGTGCTGAGCCTTCCATGCTCCCGTCCTCATTTAGTCCTCCTGCAACGCTGCGAGACAGGACTGTAGTGATCCTATTTACAGACAAGCAAACTGAGGCACAGAGAAGGCAACCAAGTGGTCCCAGGTTGCAGAGCAAGGATTCACACCCAAATCTGGACACGAGTCATCTCTCTTCCCAGGTATCTTTCTAGAAGCACCCGAGGGAGAACGAGGAGAATGATGAGATGGGAACGAACTGCATGCTTGGGGGCTGGGTGGGGTCCATCTTTGTCCCTCAGCTCCATGTCTGGCGGCAGTTCCTAGTCGGAGGCCTGCTGGGGAGGCGCGGGGAGAGGCTGGAGCTGGGCTCGACCCAGGCTGGCTCCTTGTCCATTTGAGGGTCCCCCAGCCCCCAGCAGCGTGGAACCTGCTAGGACAGGGCCCCGCCCTCTAGCCACCATTTTTCAGAGACATTTGGGCAGAGAGCGGGGGCTCTGGTCTGAGCAGGAACCAATTGTGGCCACGTTTCAAAGGAAGAGGTAGGGGCAGACAGACGTAGCGACTGGACACAGGAGGGGTGCGGCAACCAACTGCCCCGTTTTGCTTTTCCAGCCGAGTGGGGATCAGCATTAAACAGGAGGGCAGGACTCACCCTCGGCTCCCACTGCAGCGACCTGTCCCTGGGTGGAGAGGCAGCAACGTGCCAGGTGAGGGCCCTCGAACCCGGCCCTGTGCCCAGCCTATATTCTCCCCCATGGGCCCCTCCGGCCCCGGGCAGCCTAGAAAGCCAGACAGCCGCGCCCACAGCCAGCCTCTCTGCCGCGCTGCCAAACACCAGGCCACTTAACGGGCTTTCCAGAGCGCTGGAGTCCCCAAGCCTGCAATTAGGCAAGCTGGGAAGGGCTTAACTTGCTCTGGGCTGTGGGCATTTTGGTGGGATGGATAAACTTGGTCTGGATTAAGCTGGAGAGTAAAATAATATTTACCCTCAAACGACACTCCCTGGCTGGGAGCAAGTCTGGCCCTGGGGCTTCAGGAGGTAGGGGCTGCCAAGGGCCCCAGGAAATCTCACCTCCCGCCCGCCCTCAGCCCAGTGCACAGTGCCTGCTCTCATGAAATGGAACTACCTTGGGACTCAAGCTTATTACCCCCAAACAGATCCAGACTCAAGTCCCAGCTCGCTCACATTTAACTCTTGACGTCAGGGAAGTGGCTTCATTTCCTGCGAGCCTCGATTTCTCACCTGTAAAATGGGAGTGGTAATTAATAGCTGCCTCAAAGCATGGCCATGCAAATGAGCCACTATTTATGTAAAAGGCCTAACCAGTGCCCTGGCTCCACGGTAGTCCTCAATAAGTGGTAGGTTATATTATAAAATATTAGTATTTCTGGTAAAATAAGGCTTGGATGTGTGAAACAACTTGTGTGGAGTCACAGCTATTCTCTGGCAAAGCCAAGACTCAGAGTCAGGGCCACGCCGCCCTGTGGACCCAGCTTCCAGCGGACCGGGGCGGGGCCAGGGCAGGAGCCAGCCTGGCCCACCTTGGGGGTGCCATTCAGACACAGCCTGAGATGCCAAAGAGCAAGGAAAGACACCCATGCTTTCCCCACTTCCCTTTGTGGGACAACAACCGGGCCATCCTCTTTTCTTCATCCTGTGCCTCAGATCTGTGGCCCCAGAGGCTGGGAGAAAATCACCCTGGCTGGTTCCTGGGAAGAACAAAGAGGTGGGTCGATGCCGTCTCCCTCAGGGCAGGCGCTGACGCCAGGGAAGGGGGTGTCATGACTCAAGCAGGGTATATGCCAACCTCCCCAGCCTGGATGCTGTGAAAGGAACCCCTCTGGGGTCTAGTGACTGTCACTACCCATGACCTTGCAGTGTGGGGAGATCCCTGTCCCTCTCTAGGCCTTGTCTTCTTATCTCCAAAATGAGGGCATTGGAACTAAACAGAAGGGACCACTGCCTAGGCTGATGAAATCAGGGAAGGCTTTGTGGTGGAGGAGATGCCAGGCGGGGCCCTGGAGGGTGGGAAGGAGTTCTCCAGGCAGACAAAAGGGGGAAAGGTATTCCAGGCACAGGCTGCAGCACCCACAAAGACCTGGCAGCCTCAGAGTGTAGGGTTTAAGTGGTCCTTTTGCAATGATTTGTTTTAATTACATGAATAATACATGTTCCTTGTTAAAAAAAGAGAAATCACCTGAGTATAAAGAAGAAAATAAAAATCATCAACAGTCAGCTACTCTGTGGTACTGTTTCAGCCCTTTTTAGCATGATTAAGAAAGTGGCTTTTAAGTTCCCTAACAAACGAGAATCTCAGCTCCTGGGCAGACAGGGAAGAACAAAGAACTGTCTTCTTGGAAGCAGAGCCAGGCCCCAAGGCCTAGACAGACAGACAGGGTTTCTGGGGCTGGGGGCTGGGCAGATTCCACTGAGGGGGCCGTGGGGCAGACACAGTCTGGAGCCTGCAGCCAGACGCTGGTCAGGGTTTCTCCTGGTCCTAGGAAAGGCGGCCCAGAGGGAGGGTCTTTGTGTGCATGAAAGAGGCGGGGTGGGAAGGGCAGCACGCTGCTGCCTCTGCTAGTCCCTGGGCCTGTCAATTGGCCAAAGTGGCCGCCCGGCCGCCAAACAGCTGAAAGGTCCCCGTAATGGCTTCACTGTGGTTTCCTAAGACATCTGGCTGAGACTGAGGCAGGCTGGGGAGGGGGCCTGAGGATATTGTGAGGTCACTGCTGTGATCTGGCCAGCTCTTCAGCACCCCCTTGAAAATACGGTTCATTTACTTACTGGACATCAGGCTGGGGTGGCGGTGGGCAGGGCAGGGGTGGCCCAGGAGGGGCGGCCTGAGCCAGCGGCAGTGGGCCAGCGTTGGCACAGAGTGGTCTGTCCCTGGTCATTTGAGAGAGGAGGAACAGGCCACAGGCTGCAGAGGCCTCAGGGTCCACTGCCTGGGCCCCTGGCCCCGTTCCACCAGCCCCCAGCACTGGCGGGTTCCCCAGAGGCCTCTGCTCCGAGCATGCGCGGCTCCCGGTGCCTAGGGCTGGGGGTGGACGAGGGGAAGAGCGCAGGTCGTAGTGGCCACCTGAACCCTCATCACCCTGGACACGAAAATAGGATGGGCCCTTCCGTTTCCCTCGCAGCCCTGTGAAGTCTGTTACCAGTAATTACGAAGTCAGGGAATTCCCAGTCCTCCTAATTAGTGTGAACAGGGGCGGGGCGGTCTAGTTGGGGGAGAGATGTCTTTGTTTGCACTCTCAGGATGACCTGTAGGTGCAACACAGCCTCGCTCTCCCCGCCCCTCTCCCTACTGCTTCTCGTCCTGTACCTGCGCTGCGGACACGCACATGGCCGCACATGCCCGTGGACCATCGAGTCCGTCCCCTGTGTGCGAGTGTGCACACGCACACGCACACACACACGCACACGGCGGCACGACAGACCTCAAGTCTTTCCATCCTGGATGAAAACATTGCTTGGCAGAGCACGCACCGGACCTCGAGCAGTGTTTCAGCCACGCTCCCAGCACCCCCAACCCCCTAGAGGCCCCTCCCCCACACTGCAGCCCCCCCCCCGCCCCCAGTGTGCCGGCGCCCCCACTTTAGACTGTATTAACAAAGCATTACGTGTTCCAATTAGAGCGGCAGCAGACCGGCTGGCTGGGCAGCGTAAGGACGCCCTCCGCTTCCGCTAACAAGCTGCGGGGCGCTTCCCCGGGAGGGAGTGGGCACAGCCAGGCTCCCCTCCGGACCCCACAGGGATAATGAGATCCAGCGTCTCCACCCTGGCCTGGCCGGAGGAAGGCTCCCTGCCATCTGGGCCTGCGGCCATCCTGGGGAGGTTTCCTCTGGACCAAGCAGGAGGGAGGGGTGACCAGGCAGTGAAGCTGACATTGGATACGCAGCACTGTAGGGCTGTAGAGCCTGCGCCGGGAACTTTTACATGTTTGCCGGGTACCCACGGGGCCCTGGGTACTTCTCTCCAAACCAGGGATACGCAGTCTCAGGATCAGCCCTGCCCATTTTAATAGAACATTGATACTCCTCGAAGAGTTGGAAGACCACACCTAATTTTCATATTAAAACAACTGTGGGTATATTTTGAAGTAAAATGCAAAAAAAAATTTGCATGAATATGTGAGATAATACAGGAGATTTTCAGGCAATTGTGTTCTCTCGCTGTCTTCTCTGGGCTCGGTCCCCAGATTTCCAAAATTGTGGCAGTAACATGGTTTCTTCCATTGCCGTTGCAGGAACTGAGGGAGGAGAGTTTGTGAGGTTCTAAGTCATAGGATAATAGCTTAGCCACTCCCATGCTGTGTGATGTTGGGCAAGCCACTGTACCTCTCTGATCCTCTGATCCCTCAGCAGAGCAATAGAAATGGTAGTAATTCCTCCCCGGGGCCAGCTTCACAGGCGCGCAACCTACGAAACTGCACAGGGCCCCAAGCTTCAAAGGGCCCCACGCTTGGTTCAGTGCTTTGCTATTGTGGTCTTGAAATTCTTAATAACATTCGAACAAGGGACCCCTCATTTTTACTGGACCTCACAAATTATGTAGCTGGTTCCACACCTTCCAGTAGAGTTTTCCTAAGGGTGAAATCAGAAATATGTGAAAGAAGCCCACACAGAGATTCCTCCCGTCCTCCCTCCCTCCCTTCCTTCCCTCCTTCCTCCCTCCCTTCCTCCCCTCCTCCCTCCCTCCCTCCCTCCCCTCCTCCCTCCCTTCCTTCCTCCCTCCCTCCCTTTCCTTACCAAGCATCCATCTAGCACTGTGTTCTAGACGCTGCAATTCAGCAATGACCCAAGCAAAGTCCCTGACTTCTTGTATTCAAGAGAAGGGGAGAGAGGCTGAATAACCGAAAGAGCACATTGCTGGAGAGGGGTAGACAGTGACTGGGAGAGGGGCTCTTAGGGAGGAGGGGGTCAGGGAAATTCTCCCCGAGAAATTTGATTAGAGAGCTGAATGCAGTGAAGAAATAAGCCATGTGGCATATCTGGGGGAAGACAGTCCCTGGCAGAGGAGCAGCAGGTGCAAAGGCCCTGAGGCAGGAGGGGGCTTCCCATGGGGGAGGAGACCAGTGTGGCTGGAGCTGGTTGGGACGGGGTGAGGAGCAGAAGGAGAGAGGTCAGAGATGAGCTCAGCAAGGGTGGGGCCAGATCATGGAGGGCCTGGTAAGCTATGGTGAGGCCCTGGGAGGGCAAGTAAATGGTGGGGTGGGCTGGAGGACTCCTTCGGCCAGAGCTGGATGTCTGTGGCCCCCTGTGGTTAGTGCCTGGAGGCCAGATGGCAGGGAGGAGGGACAACATGTCCTATTGTGCTCTGGAAACTCAGGGCAAGTCATCTCTGGGCAAGGGACGAGTGGCAGCTTCTGGGCAGGCCCCTGTGCTGTTGGCAAGAGGCGGCTGCTCTCCCAGCTCCCCCCCACCCTGACCGGGCAAGGACTGTTTGGCCCTGTCGGCTGAGCCTCGCCTGGCCAAGGGGATGAAGCTGGGAAGAGGATGGACGGTGGGGGAGGGGCTGCCTGCCTTTCCGGAAGCCTGGCCCTTTGTCCAGTCCCGGGCCTCCGTGACTACATCTCAGACAAGCTGTGCAATCAGAAGGTCGACCCAAAAGGCACCTGTGCCAGAGGAGCCCCCAGGACGGCCTTGACCCCTGCCTCTAGACGGGCTCCAAGGTTGCCGCACAAGTGCCGGGAAGTGGGACGGCTGGGCAGCCTCGGGCTCCAGGTCCTGTCCGCAGGGCTGGCAGCCGTCTTGCACTGGTTCTGTGCTTGTGGACAGAGAGAGATCTTCGTGCCCCGCTAGCTCCTCCGGAGCTGTGCACTTCTGGGGAAGAGGCGTCCCCTCCCTGGGAGCCCATTTCTTCATCTGTACAATGAGGGTAACGGTGATGTTACGAGGATTAAATGAGAACGAGAATGCAGGTGGAGCACATAGGACGTCTCCTGACACGTGGGAAGCATTCGCTCAGTGTGAGCCCTTGGGTGCGGTGCAGAGGCCTGGCCTGAGTGTCACCTCTAAGCCACGGGACCCGGTCACAGTTCACCTGGGAAGTAAGCCGCAGTGAGATGAGTTAAGACGAAGCCAGCCCAGATTAACGCTGAAGACCTTCTGAACACGCTGCGTGACCACAGGGCCTCAGAGCTGTCATCCGTGCAAAAGAAGTGGTTGGACTCAAGGACCCCTGCGTCCTTCTACCCCTGATGTTCTGTAGGATGGGAAAGTGATTGATTCCTCCGAAGAGCCACCCACCAGGGCAACACGCTGGGTGGGGGCAGCAGACTGCAGGTGGCCCCTCTCAGAAGAGGAGCTGGACTGCAGGCTGGAGGTGCTGGCTGTCAGTCTTTCTGTGGCAGGCCTGGGGCTCCTGCTGTCCCCGCTGGAGAGAGGCAGTGCTGGGCAGTTGTCACAAGCCCAGACTCCGGAGCCTGACTGCTTGCGTTCAAATCTCAGCTCTCTCACTTTCTAGCTGTGTGACCTTGGGCAAGTGACTTAACCTCTCTGAGCCTCAGTTTTCACAGCTGAAAAATGTGGTAATGGCACTACCACGCAGGGTTATGGGAGTCAGTGGGAGCTGTGTCTGGCATGTGCAACTCTGAAGTGCCAATTGCTTTTGTTATTGGTTATTCTTCGGGAACGAGGGTCCCCGCCAGATCCCGTCCTGGCGAGCTGGTTCCACAGCCAAAGAGGAGGGAGGCTTCTTCCCAGGCCCCAGCCACCCTCTGAACCTCTGCCACTGCCCCTGGGCAGCAGTCCCCTCTGGGAGCAGCTGGGTAACTGTTACCAATGACGAGGACAGAGCGTCACCGGAAAGAAGGATTTCTTCGAGCATCACTGATGAAGTTGAGTGAAGGATCCCAAAATCGATATTTCAGAGGGAAGCATGACCTTAAAACACTCTTCATCCTACTTTCCTACCTGTGAACTGAGGGTACTAATGTCTGGAAAGGTTGCGGGAGGCTTCGACGAACTGTATGTGAGACTACATCTCTGCTACCTGGACCGGCAGGGGGAGCCCCGTGCGTGCCGGGCTCTGTGCAAACTGAATGGACACCAGGACCAACCGCTCGTAAGCCTGCCCGTCTCAGGCTTTAGGCATTCAAGTAACAGGATCCAGGTTCCCTTCAGGTTTGTCTCTTATCAGCACATTGACCTTGGAAAGCGGGATGTGATGCCTTCTATAAAGAATCTGCTTCCCATAGACTCTCTTCTCTGATGACATTTGCTATTCAGCCACACCGGGAAGAGGCAGCTGGTGAAGCAATGACTTCAGGCAAATTGGAGAATCATCTTCCTGACTCCCGCTGAGCTACCGTGTCACCCGCTTCTTAGGGTCTCCCTGGACCGGACACAGCTCTGCGGGAGTGGTTAGGGCCTCTGGGGGTCTGGAGTCACCTACCTGGGGCTCAGGTGTGAAGTGACTTTCCCAGGGTCACACAGCACCTAGGGGTAGGGTCAGATGGGACCCAGGACAGCCTCGTCGTAAAGCCTGCCTCCCCCCCCCCTTACCCCCACAGAAGCACAGCGTCCATGTGGTCCCTGGAAAACCTTGCCCCTGCCCCTGCCCCTTGGAACTTTCTGAATCTTCCTCTTCCTTAATTAAGGGCCAGCCAGGGGGAAATGAAACACCTACTAGTTCTTCCTTTTCCCAGCAAGGAGGCTCCCCTGGACGCCCTGCTCCCAGCAGGGCCCCGCAGTCCTGAGGCTACCTGGGGCAAGCGGGGCTTTGTACAACGGTTCACACACGCAGAGCCTCTAAATTAAAGGCGACCATCTCCCTCTGGGGGTCACAGTCCCAGGGCATGGCTAGGGATTTATGTCCAGGCGCCCACGTGAGGTGTGCTTGCCCAGAATGTGTTCCAGCTGGCGTTAGCAGGTAGCCTTCCACCTCCCCAGGAAAGGGTCGGCGTGTGTGTCTGTGTGTGTATCTGTGTGTGTTCAGAGAAGGGGGACAGAGAGCAGAGACGAGATGGGAAGAGACAGAGGGAGACCCTGGCGTGCGGGGCCCAAGGCTTCTCGAGAGCGCGGGTCTTGGCCAAGCCGCAGAGCTGTCTGGCTGGCTGGCTGTGAAACCTACACTTGAACCCAGATCCCTGGACCCGAAGGCAGGGCTTCTGTCCTTACACCCTCAGGAACTGCAGAAAAGGTACCAGTTTGCCTGGTTTGAGCCTGGCATGAAGCCCTCTCTCAGAGCCCTGCTTTCAGCACCCCAAAGCCGGCCACGCAGGGGACGCTTTCTGGGGGATGGGTGCTGTCGCTCTCGCCGCCGTCTAGCAGAGCAGCGGGAACGTGCACGGATGTGCCTGCCGCCCTCCCAGCCGAGCTCAGACTCGCCCCGCACCATGTGGCCGGAAGGGACAACAGCCCCCGAGACCTGGTGCTCTGACGGGGCAAGACTCACCTTCCCCCTGCTCCCAGGAGTCCTTGCTTCAGCTGGGCCTTCTTAAAACCCGGCCCCTTTGTGTCGCTGACAGTTCTTAGCTCTGTAGGCCACAGATTGGCTGTATTTACATTTTTAAACATTGAGGTTGGCTCATCACATATGCAGGCACCATTTTCAATTCTAAAAGGACAATACCTGAATCCTTTCCTCTGAGGAATGCAGCGAGGGCGCCTGCATGTTTCTGCAGTGTTGGCACGGGAACCGTGAAACCGTGGCGCAGTGGCCACGGTGGACAGCGAAAGGTGTGGCTTCGCGTGAGTAATCAAAGCAGCTCACGCTTCTAGAGAGCCTTCCCGTGTTTCATGCGGTGTGGCCTCATTCCACATTCCCAGTGACCTGTGAGGGCCCAGGGCACAGGGACGCTCAGAAAGGCCAATGCCACACAGTGGGGAGACGATTCCACCCGGCCACTCCGATGCGCTTGGCCACTCTGCACAGTGGCCCCAGAGAAGCCTGGGAAGGGCTCGTCGCGAGGCTGGTTGGCAGCAGAACAAGGGCTAGAGGGTGGGGAACCCGCAGCCTTGGGGCCACATGTGGCCTTCTGGATCCTTGAGTGTGGCCTTTTGACTGAATCCAAATTTTATAGGACAAATCCTTTTATCAAAGGGAGTGCAATAGAGAAAGATGAAGCTTTTCTTGCCTCCTTTGGTGCTTATAAAAGAACAATCTTGAAATCAGAAGGCCGCAGGTTCCCCACCCTATCCACGCTATGATGCTCTTTCCAGTGGGTTTCCTAGTTCTGGAGAGCTCCATGGTTCGTCCCACCAGCTTTGGGACATCTTGGATGCCCTTTGAGCCCAGATGCGGGAAGGAGACTGCCTGGGTTCTGATGCCAGCTTCATAGCTGTGTGACTCTGGGCAAGTCACTTCACCTCTCTGACCTCAGTCTCCTTGTCTGTAAAATGGGTATAATAACTGTAGCTGCTTCATAGGGTGTTGTGAAAATTAAATAAGTTAATTGGTGCAAAGTGTTTAGATTGTGCCTGGCCCTCAGTAAGCACTCAGTAAGTGCTCACTCTTATTGTCATCACCGCCAGTGTTGCCATGCCTCCCTTCCCCAGGGGTGCAGAGGAGATGACTGGCTCATTTCTGCAAGGTTCTGGCCTCCTCTCGGCCCCAGATCTGCCCACACTGCCCTCCAGCCTGCCTGCCCCTTCTGATTGCTGCTCGGCCTCAGCAGGGCAGAGAAGACCTTCCCGGGCACAGCAGGCTAATCCAAGTGCACGTCCTTGGCCTGTAACGTGCTCTGGATGGGTCATTTGTCATCCGTTATGGCCTCAGACGGGGCCGAGGCCCGCAGCAGGCAGGCTGTCCAGGCTGCCCACAGCTCAGCACAGCCGCTCCGTGTGCCCGACTCGGCCCTCCGTGCCTGGCCCTCCCGCGGGGCGCGCAGCAAAGCCTGTTCCCGAGAGCCCTCAGCTAGAGCCGCAGTCCACAGGGGGCCTCTTGCGGGGTTCAGACAGGGCGGCGGGGTGGGCCCTGGGACGCAGTGGGTGACCAGCTCTCCAGCTCTGGTTCCGCTGGTGCCTTCAGCCTGTTTTGTTGGAAAGACCCTGCCCGTGCCGTCCGGACCCTCTCGTTCCCCACCCGGCTGGCCTCTGGCCGGGCCTCGCCCGCTCCCAGGACCCCCGGCCGGAGCTCCCTCCCGCTGCAGTGTCCGCTCGCCCGCACTGGCCCAGTGGTTCCTGGTTGCTAAGAGCATCGCCCACGACCCACCAGGGCCGCATTTGACCCTCATGACGGCCCTGGGAGGTGGGTGTTCCTGATGAAGCTGCCGAGGCTCAGAGAGGTGCTGGGAGTTGCCGGAAGCCGCACAGGCCTGAGCACGGGGCTTGGACTCAGCTCCCCCGACCTGCAGCCCCGCCCTCTCCCCTCGACTCTGCCCCCGCACAACGGGGGAAACGCATTCACTTCCAGTTTGTGTCAGCCCAAGCCGAGTCCCTAAACATTCCTGAAATTCAGGGAGCCACAAACTACAACCTGGGGGCTAAATCCTGCCAGGTCTGTTTCTGTAAGTCAAGTTGACTGGGGTCACATCCATTCTCATCTGTGCCCTCTGGTTGCTTTTCCGCCTCCCGGCAGGGTGAGCAACATTGACAGGTACAGCGTGGCCTCAAATCCTAACAGATTTCCTGTCTGGCCCTTTGTGGGAAAGTTGCCAACACTGCTCGGGATGAGTGTTTGGCAAATCCTCTCTTGTCCCTGTCCCATCGATGTCCCTTCCCTAAGCCCCTTCCGTCCTATCTGGCACCAGCCCATGGCGTGCACAGGTGGGGCTTTCTGTCCCCATTCTACAGATGGAGAAACCAAGACCTGGAGTGGAAGAAGGTGATGGCGATTGTTACTATTATTAGTATTGTCATTTTTATTTTGCCAAAAGGAAGTAGAAACCCTCTCCTGGAGCTCTGTAAGACTGAGTCCTTGCTCGTCCCTGAGCCTTCCCGCAGGGTCGGCCAGTGTCCCGAAGCCAGTGACATTCTGGTGGAACAGTGACCGGTGTTCTGTGGAGGGGCGTGGCATTTCCTGGCTCCCCTGTGTTTGCACCCCACGCCTGTCCCCTCGAGCCCAGCCCGTTCCCCGCCCCCACCCGACACACGTCTTTCTTTATGACTCCAGGCAGCAGCTGGGATGTTTTTTACGAGGAGGAAAGAACACAGGACTCTGCGACTCCCTCCTGTCCCCCTGCACGGGCCCCGGCCCCAGACTGTCTCTTTGATTCATGTCCTCGCGGGCTGTTCTCAGCAACACGGGGCACTTCTGTCTCGGTCTCTCTGTGGCCGGGCGTCTGCCCTCCATAATTTGAGCTCCAAATACCTGTAGTCATTCCTCTTATGGGAAGGGGTTGTGGCCTCCCCTAATTCGGGCCAGGTGACTAGAATCAATTGCAGTTGCCCTGAGAAGACCTCTGTCTCCAGTATTTATTACCAGACAAATGTAAGTGGAATGGGGCCGCGTGCCCGGCGGGGTGAGGGCCAGGGCGGGGCTTCATTTCTGCTCCAGTGACAGTTCCCGGGCCTTGGGGGCAGGGGGACGCCCGCCCTGGAGCTGAAGGACGCTGTGAGAAGGGAGGGAGGCCGTATCTGGGGACAGGAGACACCTGTGCCTCTGGGTGGGGGCTCCGGGACAGCCCAGGCCCTTGGGATCTGAGAGGCCTGGCCTCCACGCCACACCCGGGCTTTATGCAGCCAGCAGGAGCCTCGAGCCAGGGCCAGGGAGGGCACTTGACGGAACACAGGCTGAGAGCCGAGGAAACCCACCGTAGAGAGCCGCAGAGGGTAAAATTGATGGGACGTCGCAGCAGCCTGGGATATGAAGGAGCTGTGAAATCCGCAGTGAAATCGAAGGCATAACGTTTGGGTGGAAGCAAACCCAGCTCCCGCGTAGCTGTGCCGTCTCAGACCAGCTGCTTCACTTCTCTGGGCCCCTCCCTGTAAGACAGAGTCACCTCGGCTCTGCTTGCCTCGCAGGCTGATTGCGAGGGTCAAGCAAGAGCATAAAAGTGGGGGCTCTGGCAACTGTAAGGAGGAGTATTGATGCGGAGTTGTGTTGTGGTTAGTGTAAAGCAGGAGGGAATTTGGTTAGATGCCAGGAAGAACTTCCCCACTTAAAGAGGAGACATGGCAATGACATTGTGGGGCTTGCCCTGCTTCCTAAAGATCTCCAAGAATAAGATCAGTTTGACTGTTTAGAGACAGTCTTGATGTTGGCAGAGGCATCGCCAAACGGCTTTGGGTGTCTTTTTCATGACACTGTAGTTAACTAGGTCATTCAGGCAGGAAAGTGACGAGCAGCCATATCTGTGAGTGTGTATGTGTGTGTGCACATGCATGCACCTATGTGTACCTGTGTGTATGTGTACACATGTGTCTGGCTATATCTGTCCGCATGCCTGTGTCTGTGCATCTATACTGCTGTTGCTATGTGTCCGTGTCTATATATGTGCGTATCTGTATGTTTGCCTGCATGCATGTGTCTGTGTGTCTGTGTGCACGTCTGTGTGGCTGTGTCTACAGGGTGTCTGTGTCAGTATCCGTATGTACACTGTGTCTTGTGCTGGGTCTATATGCTGTCTGTGTGGGTTTGTTGCATGTGTCCCCGTGTGTAGAGCAAGATGCGGAAGCCAAACCCGGGCTGACTCATCTTTATTACTAAGTTGTTGGAAGAACTTCCTCTTGCTGTACTAACCAGCTAGGGAGGCAGTGGACAAAGTCAGTGCCAGGGTGAAAAGGGATTTTAAATTTGATTTTTGTTTATCTTTTGTTATCCAACTTTTCTAAATGTGGGCTAACAAGAGCTAGATGAAGAAGAGCCCCAGCGCTGGAGTCAACTGCTAAGGCCTGAATTGAGACTCTTCCAACCCCCACCCATGATCTTGGTTCTTACTTCCCCTCTTGAGGCCTCAGTTTCCACATCTGTAAAATGGGGGTGATAGTGCCTACCACATGGTCATTGCAAGGGCCAAGGGAAGAAGAACAGGCATAGTCCTTAGCACAGCGCCTGACCTGAAGAAGGGACTTCATATGTGCTAGTCATCCATGTTTCTGGCCCTGGCTCCAATAGATGGAGAAGAGCTCTGGCTTTGGAGCCACCTGCCTTGGGCTCAAGTCTGCCACTCAGCAGCTGTGGCTCCGGGTGAGTCATTTCATCTGTGACCCCAGTCTTTCCTGCTGTCAACTGGAAATAATAGCATGCCTGCCTCATGGGATTATAGTGGGGTTCAAAGGAGATAATGTAAGAACTTAGCACAGTGGCCACGGCATGGTAGGCATTTAGGAGAATAAAGTAAATTTTCTTTGTCCACCTGCAAAAGGGAAATTCCCCTTGGGACCACCCACCCCTGACCCTGGCTGTGGAATTCTGGGTCTCATCCACTACCTGGGTTCCAGCCGCCACCTGTCTTATCCTGTCTGACACTAAATACAGCAAGGGAAGCCCGGAGCTCTCTGCACCCTTCTCTGCTGGGACGGGGGCTGCTGGCAGCAGTACCCAGGGCTCCCTCCTCCTTGCCCCGGCTCGGACTTGTGACCTTTCTCTTCCAGTTCCCAGGCCCCCTTAATACCCGTGGAGCCATTAAATATTTAAATCTGGGCTGTGTAGTGGGCCAGGTTACCATAGCAACAGCCTGGCATATTTTGGGATGGATTCCTAAGTCTTTCAAAGGGTCTCTGTCGAGCTCCAGGCCCTGGGGGGATGCAGTGTGGGAGGGGAGAGGGATGAGGACGAGCTGGGGGCTCCTTCCCCCTCCAAGGCTTGCAGAGGTGCAATGGGCCGTGAGAAACAACAGCGGAGGACCGAGTCAGAGAGAGGGCAGGCTTTGCCCGCATGCTCGGAGCCTCGACTCAAACTCAGGACTCTGCTTGCCAGCCCATTGTCTTCACCCTGCTTCTGCCTTGAGGGCGTGTCGTCTAAAGTAGTCTAAAGTAGCCGGCAGCTGGCAGGTGCCCTGAGCCCTAGCAGGCGGGTGCCTTCTGGGGTCTGAGCCACCCTGGGGAGCTTACTCACTTCTAGGAGCCTCCTGCCAGGTGACTCGGGGGTAACTCACCCACTTTAGGTCATGTTGGAAAAGTGCTTCGCGTGGGTCCTGGCTCACATGAAGCCGGAGCAGTTACTTTATTGGTAAGATTATCATAATTACCCAATCCCTATGGGGGGCATTATCTCGTACCCCCAGTATGCCCTGAAGAGACTCAGAGGGAGAGGCAGAAAGAGCCTCAGCCACCAAAGGGTCTATAATCTGGTGGAGAAGGTCAGACAGTGGCAGGTCCAGAGTCTGCCTTTGCCAGGGCCTGGCTTCCAGGCCGCGCGGCATGTGGCAGGGTGTGCACAGGCTGGGACCCTGGAGGATGCTGTCCAGCCCTGACTGCGCTGTGAGCCTTTGGGCAAGTGTCTTCCCCACTGGATGCAGTCTCCTCGGACTGCAGACTCCTTAGGATGCACATGACCTCTAGCACTGCGGTCCCCAAGCCCCCGGCTGCGAACTGGTACCAGTCTGTGGCCTGTTAGGACCTGGGCCGCGCAGCAGGAGGTGAGGGGTGGGTGAGTGAGCGAAGCTTCCTCAGTATTTACAGCCGCTCCCCATCACTCACTTCAATGCCTGAGCTCGGCCTCCTGTCAGATCTGCGGCGGCGTTAGAGTCTCATAGCAGCACAAACCCTACTGTAAACTGCGCGTGTGAGGGATCTAGACTGCGCACTCCTTATGAGAATCTGAGGTGGAGCTGAGGCGGTGATGCTAGCGCTGGGGAGCGGCTGCAAATACAGATTACCATTAGCAGGGAGGTTTGATTGCACAATAAATGTAATGCGCTTGAATCATCCTGAAACCATCCCTCACCCTCCCACTCCCGTCCATGGAAAAATTGTCTTCCATGAAACAGGTCCCCAGTGCCAGAAAGGTCGGGGACCGCTGCCCTAGTGACTTTCTGGCTCAGCTCCCTGCCAGAATTCGAGTTCCAAGGCAGCTCTGAGGCCAAAAATCCATGAGGATGGCCTGTTACTCCCATCCTTGGTCCTGTGGGTGCCCCCTTAGTAAGTGGGCCCCAGGGGTGTGGCCAGTCCTGCAAGGTCCCCCTGGTCACCATGCAGACTCCACTGTCAAAAGTGATTAGGTGATCTGAGGGCAGAGGTGGCGTCCAGGAGGCCCGGAGCCCCCGCTCCCAGCAGTGGGACGCAGCAGTGCTCACAGCACCTCTTTTCCTGCATTCAGGGCCCCTTCGCAAACCCCTGGGGGAGCAGAAAAGGCAGCTGCCTCCTACCTGGCCCCTGCTCCCTCTCCAGAGCCCCGAGGTTTCCAGACGCAAGTTGGCTGGCCCAGCAGTCAGCCAGTGGCGTCATCCTGCGGCAGGGGTGGGGGATGGGTGGGAAGGGAGGGGCGGGGGCCATGAGCAGTTGCCTGTGCTGGGCTCCGGCCACCAGGAATGATGGGGAGGGGGTCTGTGGGGGCTTGACAGGCAGATGGGCCATTGGCTGGATACCCCCCAGATTTGGGAACGTGTGATTTTCAGCTTGCCTGGTGCCCTGGTTCCCTAAGAAACCTCAGGGCTTCTCACTTTGAGGTCTCTGAACCTGCCTGTATAGAAGCCCCGGGGCTGTGAGAAAAGGGAAGACTGGGGTAGGGGCACCTTGTGCCTGCAAGATCCAAGTCCCAGGGCTGGAGCCGAGAGGTCTGAGGGGTAGCAAGCTCCCCAGGGGGTTTTCAGACCCTGGTGGGCTCCCTGTTCTCTCCCTCAGCCCGGACTGGCTGGGCCCGCCCTGAGCAGGAAGATGGCACAGTCCCCACGGTGGCCTCCCTTCTCAGAGGGTTCCCTCTGCCCCACACGCTCATTAAGTGGAGTTTTGGGTTGACCTCTGCCCCCTTCCCTGCTCCTATGGGCCCATTTGCTCCTGCTGGGAACTTCCGCCCCTCTGCTGGGGGTGGGGCTGCGGAGGAAGGGGGACTTTGGGAGGGACAGAAGTTGTTGGAGGCAGGTTAGGCTTCTGAGCCACAGGTAAGGTGAGGGTCACCTTCAGGGATAAGCGTGTTCTCATGTCAGGGTCCATGGATCACATAGAACTCAAGAGGTGGATGGACATGGGGGGAAATATTCTATCTTCCCCTTCACTCATGCTTCACCAAAATCGAGCATTTCCTTTCAATTATGAACACAGGCAGCAAACCGAGGTACTATTAGCAGTACTTGCGGCTTTGCCATTGATAGGTCAGGTATTTTCATACCACCTAAAAATTGCAGCAGATTCTTGGAATGATGACAGTTATCAGAGCCATTGCTAGATCTTGATTTTCATGTGTTCGTAAAGAAGCATTTGTATTGCTCCATTACAAATTTGTTTTTTAAAAAATATTTTGAGGCCAGGAGGAGTGGCTTGTGTCTATAATTCTAGCACTTAGAGAGGCTGAGGTGGGAGGATCGCTTGAGGCTAGGAGTTCCATGAACCATAGCAACATAGCAAGACCCTATCTCTACAAAAAATTTAAACATTAGGCAGCTGTGGTGCTGTGCACCTGTTGCCCCAGCTACTTGGGAGGCTGAGGCAGGAGGATCACTTGAGCCCAGGAGTTTGAGGTTACAGAGAGCTGTGATGACGCCACTGTACTTTAGCTTAGGCAACAGAGTGAAACCCTGTCTCAAAAAAAATTTTTTTTCATAGCTGTATTTCAGCATAATTGGTTTCCTTTTTAATCCTATATATTTTATGCATTTAAATGGGGTCCAGAGGCCTCACTAGGCTGCTAAAGGGGTGGGGAAAGGTGAGAAACCCCTGCAAGGGGCTGAGCCCTGGGCTCTGGAGTCAGACCAGGCAGCTCTTGCAGCCTGTGGCCGAGTGACCTGAGGCTGGTTGCCCACTGTCTCCCAGCCCTGTGCAATCACATGTTGGTGGGGAGCCAACCCCTCTCCCAGGATTGCTGTGAGGATCTGTATGCTCTCAGTTCAAGGCCGTACACAGTAAGAGCTGACCAAACACAAGCTCTGCTTAGCACAAAGTATTTCACTAGACCTTTAGGGAGGCAGCCTGGAGGATGAGAAGCAAGACTCTGTCCAGGTGAAGCAGCAGGTGTTGCTGGAAGTTCCTGCCTGTGCAAAGCTGGATAGGGGACACATGAGGCTTGATGAAGTTGCTGTGGCTGTGAGCCCGTGTGTGTGTGTGTGTGCGCGTGTGTGTGTGCGTGTGTGTGTGTGTATGTGTGTGTGTGTAGAGGGGTTCTATGGGGATGGGGACGCAATGACACTTTGGGGCAGCCAGAGCAGGGCTGTCATCAGAGGAGCTGCAGAGGCTGCTGTTGGCCGATCCTCCAGACCTAGGACCAGCCCCTAGACCCAAGGTCTGTGGGTCAGCCCTTCCTCTCTGGCCAGTGGGGTTCGTGCAAAAGCTAAGGACGCTCACTAAGTGGGGAATGAATGAAGGAGTGGAGGTAGGCAGGAGCAAATGAATGAAATGTGTTATGGTGTGAATTTCCACAAGAATAACAGATAGGAGGAAGCTTGTTCTTTGGTGACCCGGGAAGGCCACTGAGCAGAAACTCTCTGAAGCCCGTGGAAGCAGCCAGCCTGCCCCTTCAGTCCTCAGCCCCTTCCCCAGGGCCGTGGAGGGCTGTGGGGCTGTTTGCTCTCCCCCAGCAGGCTGAGTCACCTTCTTTCCCATCCTGGGCTGCCCACGCCATCTCCCAGAACCGGGGTTTCCCTGCCACACCCGCCCGCCCTGGCTCTCGGGGCCTCCTTGTTGCTGGAATGTCTGCTCGTTTCCTTCTGTTGTCTGTCTTCCCCAGATCACCAGCTTGGCTGTCGGGCACATTTCCTAGAGAGCTCAGCTGGGCCCAAAGGACAGGGCGTGGGGGGCATCCTGAGCACAGGGGGTGTCCTCACGCTGCCCTCCCTCCGTCTTTCCCGGGCGCTGGAGCCCAGCCCCTCATCCTGCTCCAGCTACGCCTGAATACTGGACCCACACTGGACTTGCACTCTAGTGTTCTGAGGCCAAATCCTCTTCCTGATACACAGAGTGACCTCCACACTTCTGTGCTCTTGTCCAAGTTCAAACCTTCAAACCTCTCGGGTTGCGCAGGCTGCCTTGCCCTCTGACAAAGCAGCAAGGTCTCTGCGAGAGAGTGCAGAGCCTTGTCCCCAGAGGCCTCTGCCCACGGGCCATCTCAGGGCAGTGTCTGGTGCCTAAGACAGGAGGAGGGACCCACTGACCTGCGCCTGGGACTGGCACCTTCTGTGGCTTAAGTCCAGTCCATGGTGGATGGGAGGCGTGGATTGTGCGAGCGTCACTCTGGGGATAGGTGGGCTCAAAGTCCCCGGAGCCACACCTCTGGAGGACAGCCAGGCAGAAGAACAAGGAGCCATGTTTTGTCCCAGCATGTCCTCCAACCTACTGTGTGACTTTGGGCCATCATGCCTCAGTTTCCTCCTCTGGAAAACTGGAAGGCCCACCTCTCCCTGTGGTTGGGAGGATCCGGTGAGGTCATGTGTGTAAAGTGCTTCCAGAAGTTAACGTAAATGAAAGTGTCAGTCCTGGGAGGCTGCCTCGATGGGTGGGAAGGGCAGTGGGCTTCAGATCAGGGACTCCTGGTTCTAGCCGTGCTGTGTGACTTTGGGCAAAAGCCTGTCCTTCTCTGGGCCTAGCACCCCCAGTGTAAAATGAGGAGTTGGAGACAGCTCTCGATAAGGCGCTTCCTTCTTAGAAGATTCTCTGATGGAAACGGTCCCATGGGAGTTCTGGGTGGGATAGAGCAAAGGGCTGGTGGCAGGGACAGAGTGCCCAGCCTGGCCCATCACGCAGACTGCAGAGGGGGCCTGCCCAGACGCTGCAGACGCTCTGTGACCCTGTGGCATTCCCGGCTCAGTGAGCTGGGGGCTGGGGAGGCTGTCATTTAGGATCTTTGCTCATGGTTAACCCTCAAGGCACCTGCTCCTCAGGAGCCTAATGAGATTTTATCCCCCACTCAGCTGTGACCATGTCCCCAGGTTGGTGCCATCACCAGGAACGCCAGGATTTCAGCCAATTGCTTGTTGATGAGACGTCTGTCTTGGGATGAGGCCCAGCAGGCAGTGAGCAGAGAAGTCCTCCCGCTCAGCCTTGCACCTGGTGGCAAGAGTCCTTGTTATCCCTACAAGCCTCGGCCCACGTCCGATGCAGGAAAGCTGTAGGCTTGGGTCCCTGCAAACCTGGCTGTGGATTCCAGCTCCAGCCCTTCCCAGCCTGGGCCTTTCTAGCCCCTTGGAGCCGTAGTTTCCTCATCCATAAAAGGCACTGATGATAGTATCATCTACATTGCAGAGCTTTTTGGAGGATCACGTGAGATCATTGTAAGTGAACGCCCATAACACAGTGCCTGGCGTTATCATCACAGCTCAGTGAATGCTGGCCTTGTCCCTGTCCTCCCCACACAGCCTCCCCTGAGTCTAGGCTGGCCCCCAGCCCCACTGGCAGTCAGGGCTTCATTTCTGTGTCCTGCCCGGCAAGCCCAGGACTGGGTTGGTGTGGCTGTTAACACTCCTCTCCAAGCCCTGAAGGGGCCACTGAGCGTCTCTAGGCTGCAGTCCTTGAGGGAGGGCAGCCGTCCGTCTCTGTGCCTTGGACGGAGCCCAGGGCTGGCCCTGGAGGTGCCCGGGGAGAGCAGGCGGGAAGGAACTGGCAGCGCAGCCCAGCATGTGCTTGCACGTCATCCGCTTCCATCCTCCTCGCACTGCCCTGGAGTTAGATCCTAGAGTCCGCATCTCCCAGAAGAGGGGCCTGGCTCAGGGCTCGCAGGTTCCCCGCTGGTGGGAGCCCAGTTGCACTGAACTCAGGGGACCGGCGAGGCTCTGCCCTGGACCACAGCGCCCTCGCCTGGCCGGGGCGCACCAGCCATTCCTCGGCTCCGCACCAGCCCAGACCTTCATGGGCTTCCCTCGCTGGGGCTGCTCCATCACTCTGCCCACCTGCCCCCGTCTCTCCGTCTCGGAAGCATGCCCGGGGGCTGGGGCAGGGGGAGTGGAAGGAGTGATTTATGAACTGAGCTGTGCTTCTTAATCAGAGAGCCCCTCCTGGCCCCACTCCCTGCAGATGGGGCCGAGCCGCCTGAGCCACCATCTGGGCGAGAGGAGGGGCTAGATGAATAAAGCTGTCTGGCCCGGCGGGGCCTGCTGAAGAGAGCCCGGGGGCACCGAGTGACCTCCTCCTCCTCCCTGCCCCTCTCAGGGCCTCTGGGCTCCCATCTGTGAGGGATGGCAGAGCTGGGTCACCCCGCGGAGTCCTCCAGCTGGCTCGGGGGAGGATTCTAGCCAGCTCCTGGGAACCTTGTCCCTGGTTGCCTGATTCAGGGCAGAGCAGCACTGGGTTGGGGACTTTGGGGTGCATGGTGGGGGAAGCATGGTGCTTCCTCTCTCTGACGCCACACCCCATGGGCAGGTGTCGTGTCAGGAGCTCCGGTTTGGGGTCCGGCAGACTTGGGGCTTAATCATAGCCGTGTCTTGCTAACCAGGTGAATGAATTCAGGCCACTTACATCTGAGCCTCAGTTTCCTCATCTGTAAAATGGTATTATAATGGGGCCCACATCCAAGGTAAGGCTTCAATAAGAGGTTGCAGGAGAAATGCATAGAGAGTCTGGCACATAGTAAATGCTCAGTCCTCTTGGTTATTATTAGGCTCAGTTATCACAAAATTGCAACAATTAATCCAAATTTGGAGCTGTTTGGGGGAAAGATGTTTGTATCTATGTTGACCGAGCCATGTGTCCACGGTTCTCCCCTACGCCGTCCTCCTTCATAACTGGAGACACCCACTGATTTCCAGTGTATGACGGTGCTGGTAACAGTCTTGCCATACTTGTGCTGCTGTGGATTCTTACAATGCCCTTTGGCTTCAGAATTGACCATCACAGTTTTCAGGGGAGAACTCAGCATCTTGGGAGGGTGGTGACTTTCCCAGGGTCTCAAGCGAGCTGGTCAAGGCCCTGCAGAAGCAGCAGTGAGTGGTGGTTGTGAGCACGGCAGGTGTCCCCGGGTGTCCCCTTCCGGAACAAACAGGAGCCTGTCAGCGGGACGGGACACGAGGACAATGGAGAAGGGAAAGCGGGTTTGTTCGGGGATTGGGACTCCAGAGGGGGTGAGCCCATTTCAGGCCAGGGCACAGCATCCAATGGGGCGGGGGCTGCCTGGTGAGGAGGCCGTGCCTCTTCTTTGTGGCCGGGTTGTGCTCTGTGTCACCCCTGCCTCTCCCCCAGCCTCAGTGTCCGGAGGAAGATGAGCCATGCGGTACTCAGGACGGCAGCCTGAGGGGTGGGGCGGGGAGTGATGTGGGGACCAGGGCTGGGTAGGGGAAGGGAAGGGAGGAAATCACAGCCCCTCCCTGCTTCCCTGAGCCCGGGCCGGGTGTGGGGCGCTGCCTCCGGACTACGCCTCCATCCTGGGGCGCAGAGGCCCAGCTCGGAGGAAGGAGTCCGAGCTGGCCTCGTCTTGCCCCGTGGGCTATCCCCGGATGCAGCCTCGGCCCAGAGTGCCTCAGGCCTTGCCAGACGAAGGGGCCCCTTCCCCCGCTGCCCACCTGCTGGGAGTGTCCTGCCAAGGAGGGGGCAGAACACGCAGCACCTGCCCTGCTCCCCCCACCGCCCCCCAACGCGGCTTCTGTGACTTCGTGCCTGGAGTTGTAGAAAAAGCTTAGAATCTCCAGAAGACTCTCGGTTTTGCCACTTCTCTAAGCTTCAGTTCTCTTCTGTAAAACGAGGCGCTAGCCCACCTAGCAGGGCTGTCGTGAGGGTTCAGCGTGGCCACCCAGGACAAAGCGCTTTCAATGAAAGCGACTTTTAATGCACTGACCAGCAGTGTGAGCTTGGACAAGTCAATTTCCTCTCCAGGACTCAGTTTCCCCAGTGTAAAATGGGGATGGCGGTATATTTGCTTTGTTGGGTAGTTCTGAGCATTGAGTGAGCTCGTGCATGTAAGCACGGTCACGCAAGTGCATGTGGTACCAAAGGTGGTGCACACAGAGCCAGGGCAGGCAGCTGAAGAGCCTGCCGCACGCGTATGTTTAGGCCTGATGGGGTGCCAGCTCCAGGGGCCACAGCAAGTTCTTGGGAGGGGGAGACCCCTCTCCTACCTTTTCATCTGCCCACCTCCAGCCCCACACTCCTCCAAGACTCACCTTCACCTCCCTCCTCGCCACTGCCCCAGGGGAGTCAGGGCATTGGAGTCAGTCCTCCCTCCCGCGGGTCCCCAGCCCTGCTGTTAGCTGCTTCCTTGTCTCCTCCAACCTCCTACCACCACCCACCTGTGCTCAGGGGCTTATTTGCATCTCCACAACCCAGCACTGCACATGGCACATAGTAGGAGCTCAATATATGTCTACTGAGTGGATGGGTACATGGGTAAGTGAGTAGATGGATAGAGGGAGGGAGGGATGAGTGGGTGAATAGATGGATGGGCACGTGGATGGATGAAGGGAAGGAGGAAGAGAGGAATGGATGGATGGAAGGAAGGAAGGGTGGATGGAGAGGAGGGCTGGGTGGGTGGATGGATGGATGGATGGATGGAGGGATGGGTGGATGGAAGGATTGGGTGAGTGGGTGGATGGATGGAGGGATGGGTGGATGGAAGGATTGGGTGAGTGGATGGATAGATGGGTGTGTGGGTGGGTGGATGGAGGGATGGGTGGTTATAAGGATAGATGGATGGATACAAGAATGGATGGGTAGGTGAGCAGATAGAGGGAGGGGTGGGTAAAAATAGAGAGGAATTCTTCACCCACCACCGCTTCACTGACCCCAGGCAGGTTTGCACTCTAATGGGTGGGAATCTGAACAGGCCTGGAAATCTCCCCGTTCCTCCTCTGGGATACCTACCACAGCCTAAGCTTCCTAGGCCTCAGGTTTTTTCCTGGCACTATCCTGTAATCCAGTGTTTAAGCAAGACCGGCTATGGCATTCCCCACAGGTGCAATAGAACAGCAGTCTCCATATGGGCTGTTTGACTTCTGAAATCAAACCCTCATTTCTGCTGCTGGGAGCTGGCCCTCCAAAGGAACCTTCTGGCAAATCTTCATGCAAAGCCAAGGAACACTTTAGAGCATCCTCTCTCCTGGGAGTCTGGGTTTCTGGCGAGGGGGTGGAAGAACCGGGCCCTGCTGGCACGCCCTCTGCCCAGGCAGTGCTTCGGATGCCCAGGTGCCCTCAGGGGTGTGGACCACCCGAGCCCGCCATCTCCTCCCAGTCTAGCAGCCACATGCAGCCCTGTCGGCACAGATGAAGCCTGTGCCAGGAACCACACGTCTCTTGCAGACGTGGCCCCCCAGGCAGCCCCGCGAGGGCACCGGGAGCGGCCGTGCGGGCAGAGGCTGGCCCCGCTGCAGACCGCCCGGGCTGGAGCGGCCCCAGGTGCTGAGAGCTTTTCATTAGTTCTAATGGGCCCAGATTAGCGAGACACTTGCCCCGAGTGCGCATCGGGAGGGCGGGTTTTCATAAATAGCTCCTTTTATTGTGGCGGCTGCTTATTGACTTCCTGCAGTAATTGAATATTTGCTCTTATAGGACAAGCTGGGCCAATAAAAGAAATCTGCACAAGCCCCTCCGACAGGAGACTCCATCCCGCTGACGCCTGAAGAACTGCCAGGTGACAAATTGGCAATTGCCTCTCCTGTCTGCAATGCCCCAGCAGAGGGAGTGCCACCTCTCCCCTGTCACCTGACACCGCCGTCTTCCCCTCTGCTCCTTTCTCAGGCTGCCTGCCTGCCTGTCTGTCTCTTCCTGGGCCTCTCTTGCTTTGTCTGTCTGTCTTTCTCTGTGTCTCCTTCATCTTTTCCTCTCTTTCTAACTTGTCTTTGTTTCTCTGATTTGCTGACTCTTCTGCCCTCTGTCTCTATTTGCTATTTTCCCACTATGCATTCATCCACTCGTTCATTTAGATATACTCACTGGAGACCCACTATGTGCCAGCACTGGGAATGAGCCAGTGAATAAAACAAGCCCGTGCCTTTATGAGGCATGTATTCTAATAAAGGAAGACGCATGCTCCCAAAATAAATAAGTAGAGCATAGATTATGTGGCATATCCACAGGGCACCAGGCGGGGCTTCTAAGCTCAGATCTGTCTCTAGTTGGTTTTGTAGCCTGGCCAAGCTCCTTTTCCCTCTCTCAGCCTCAGATTCCTCACTTCCAAAATGAGGGTGTTGGGCCAGGTCGGTGCTTTCCAATCTTTCACAATCAAGAGCTCCTTTTGTTGATACGCTGGTGACGTAGGTTATACAAGGGCTAGGTCTAAGTCAGCACGTACACAAATAGGAGTGTCGAAGAAAAGCATCCCTTAAAGCCCTTTGTCTTCGTCCATATTCTGTTGCTGTAGATGAATACCTGAGACTGGGTAATTTATACAGAAAAGATATTTATTTCTTACAGGTTTGGGGACTGGGGAGTCCAAGGTTGAGGGGCTGCATTTGGTGAGGGCCATCTTGCTGGTGGGGACCCTCTGCAGAGTCCCGAGGCAGCACAGGACATCACACGGAGGGGGCTGAGTGTGCGAAACTGGCTTTTATAACAGACCCACTCCCCATGATAACCCATTAACCCATGAGTGGGTTAATCCATTCGTGAGGGCTCTGCCTCTTAAAGGCTCTGCCTCTTCATACCGTTACACCAGGGATTAAGTTTCAACATGAGTTTCGGAGGGGATAAGCATTCACACCATAGCACCCTTAAGCACCTGGTTTTGTTATACATGAAAGTTGGCTGCATCTGGGGGTCATGTTGTGTGATAATACATGTGTCTGTAAGCACGGGACGCTCATGTGGCCAGGCGAGGGGTCGCCGGGACAGGCACACGAGCTGAGAGCACGAGATCCACAGAGCAGATCCACAGCTCCCCCTCCCGCCGCCCTGGGGCAGACGCCGCCTGCAAGGGCAGGTGGATCGCAGCACCTGAACTGCTCTCGAAGGAGCTTTCCAGGTACACTTGGGGAGGGGAATTCCCACTAAGTCAAGTTTGTGATTCTGACTCCTACATTTTATCCCTGGGGGCCCCAGGGTTTAAAGATTTTTATCCACCAAACAGTGCTGCCTTTACCAAGTCATTTATCAAGTACGTTAAACTCTGTCCTTGGTGTCTGTGCTGCCCAGACATGGTGGCCAGAGCTTCCGGATGACCTTAGAAACACGGCCCCCACCCAGGTGTGGTTTAATTGCTCCAAAACCCAAGATGCTTGCCCCTGGAGCCAGCCTGTGGTTAAGAGGTTGATTTCTGAGATGTTATTTGAAATATTGAAAATAACTGTAGGATATTGCTAGTCTCAGGGAACCCGGTTTGAGAACCACTGAATACAATCCTTCTCCCTGCTTCCAAATCCTTCACTTTGGAGTTCTCCCCTCTCCTGACCTGAAGAACTGCAGCTAATGTCCGTACCTGGTGTCTGGGAGAGCAGGTGAGAGGCGCTATTTGTGGCAGGGCAAGAGGGAGAAAGGAGCCAGGACAGGGCCACTCTTGCACGGCGTGAGGGACGTCACCTATACTGTATCATTCAGACCTCCGCACACTGTCCCGAGGAGGTCGGCACCCTGGCCCCATTCTGCAGACGTGAAAGCAAAGCCCCAGAGAGTTAGGTGATTTGTCCTCAGTCACAAGGCTAGAAGCCGGTAGGGCTGGGTCCCCCCTGACCCTGCAGCCCACCCCCACACTGATGCTGTTGCCCCAGGTCCCCGCAGGCTCAGTGGAACCTCATAGTCTCAAATTTCTTCTCACATCACCTTCCAGAGATTCTCCATGTTCCCCTTCTCTTGAGAGGTAAATTAGGAAACTGCGTGATGACTTAACTTCTATTAACTTCTAATAGAAGACTTGTGGGTGGGTGGAGCTAACAGCCAGGTCTAGGCAGAGATTGGACTTCCCATGTGTCTGTCATACACATCTGACCAATTGGCTTTGGAGCTGTGTCCTCACATTCACAAGCCTCTTCTGGGCATGGAGAAGGCCAGAGCTGGTCTTGTGGCCCCAGCCTGGCAGTGGATGGTGGCCCAGGAGGCTGTTCCCCCTGCATAGTGGGAAATAAAGTGGCAGAGGAGCTGTGAAGACAGATGTGCTCTTTGGAGGAGGCTGGCTGAATGGGACAAGGGAATTAGCATTCATTGAGAATGATGCTTAAAAGTTGTGACTCCAAATTGGGACACACCCGGGTTCAAATTCTGGCACTTCTGTGCTGTGTAACCTTGCACAAGTGATTCCACTTCTCTGAGCCTCAATTCTCTTTCCTGAAGAATGGAACGGCATTACCTATTTCTTGGAGCTTTGTGAGGATTAAATGACATTATGTGTTCCCTGGCACATAGTAAGAACTCAAGGTGTGCCAGCCGTCCCTAGCTGTTACTTACTAGCTCCCATGTGCTAAGCCCTGCGCTCAGTATTGTCCACGCACTACAAGGAAGGCATGATTTTTATCGTGCACGCAGTTGTAACCTGCCCCACCAGCTGAGTCTGGCTGAGCTGGGACACGATCCTCTGATGGGCTCCAAAGCCTTCCTTCCGCTCGCACACCCTGCCCTGAACCGGAACCGGGCCTCGTGTTCTCCACCTGCCCTCTGGTTTCCATCGTCTAGTTTTCTGCCCGACTCAACTCCGAGCTTGTTGGGGGCTCTTCCCAGAAGACACGTCTCCTTTTATTGCACTTGTCTGGGAGCCCAGCGCTCTGCAAGCCCGCCCATGAGATGTCATCTGCAGTGAACGTGGTACATAATGAATACAGGTAGCCCGTTTATGAGCTGCCATATTCATTATGCCCTTTAATTGCTAAACAGCTAGAGCCCGGCTGAAGCTGGATCCTACCCTGGAGAGCGGCTCTGCCTGGGTGGGCAGAGGAGAGGAACGGCTGGGCCTCACCTTCCGCACGGCCCGCACAGCCTCTCACAGCTGTGGCCACTCTACCCCGCAAATGTTTGTTCTTCCAAGTCAGAACCTGATGGAAGAAACAGGCAGGCCGTCAAATTCCTGCTCCTTCATTTTTACAGATGAAGATGCTGAGGTCAGAGAGGGGAAGCGATTTGCCCGAGGTCACACAGCAGTGATTTACAGAGCAAGAACCTGAGGCTCTAGGCTCCTAGGCCAGTGCTCCTTGTGCCTGACTTTCTGCCTGAACATCTGCTCCCAGACCAGGTAGAGCACAAGACGTGGAGTTGGCTGAGTGGCAGTTGAATCCTGGTTCATGCACATAAGCCCCGTGATGTTGGGCACGTCACTTGACCTCTCTGAGCCTCAGTGTTCTCGTCCATAAAATGGGCACAGTGCTTCCTGCCTCATGGGCTTGTTGAACGATTAAAGGCAATAACTTCCGTGGAGCTGATGTGTGGCTGGCAGTGAGTTAGTACTCAATAAATGTCCCATCCTGTCCTCTTTCCCCTTTCCAAAGAGCACGAGGACTCTGCAGATGTGTGGAGTTGGAGTCAGCCAAGAGCCGAAGGGTGAGGAGATCAGCATGGAGACACCCTAGGGTGCAGGGCATTGTCCTGGGTCCCTGATCTAACAGGAGTGACCTACTAAGGCAGAGTTAGGTATGGTCACGATAAGAGCTGACACCCACCTCTGTGCCAGGTGCCGTGGGGAGCCTTTTGCTCTGTACTTCTCTTTTAACACAACACGCCACGGTGTGGGCCATAAATGCCCATTTTTACAGATGAAGAAACTGAGGCTCCAAGAGGTTAAGTCACTTGCCCAAAAAAAAGTAAACATAAAGTAAATAAGGTGAAGTGCTGGGATTGGAACCCAGGTGTGTCTGGCATCAGAGCTATACTCAGAACCACTGTGGCTAGATTGCAGGTCAGGTGCTGCTTCTAGAAGGTCAGGGTTGGAGGAGGGACGGCTGGTGGGTTGGCCTGCCAGTGGTGCCCTGCAGAAAGAGTCTAGGCTTGGTCACGACGGAAGAGATGAGGTCCCCAAGTCAAGGCTGCTGGTCAAGATGTCTAGCAGTCGGTAGGCAGTGGCATGGCCAACCAGAAGAGCTGCTGGTTAAACAGCAGGCGGCCGTCCCTGTGGGTCCCCGCTGAATCTCGGCCTGTCCACTGTCTGCCGCGAGGACGGGGCTTGGAACAAAGGAAGGGACGGGTCCTCCTGGGGCCTCCCCTCCTGTGCAGCTTGAGGCTTTCAGGCCTCAAGAAGACCTGGAGGGAAGAGCAGACACGTGGGGCATCAGCAGGGCCACACGGGACCATCCTGTCCCTGCAGAGGTGCAGCAGACAGAGGAGAGGGACCACGGGAGTTAGGAGCCCGGCTGCTGGTTTCCATCCTGGCACTGCCATCTTCTTCCTATTGGGGTGAGGAGGACACAGCTTACCTAAAGCCCGCAGAGCCCGTAGCCCAGCGCCAGCTTCCTGCACGTGCTGCTTCATCAAAACTCCCTGTGTTAAGGGGGTTTTATTTGCTCCAAACCGTGTACCACCCATGCACAGCCCTGATTCTGCTACCCTGGGGTTCATGGGAACACGGGCTGACGACATAGTGGTGCATATTGTGGTGGGGACAGTGGTGGAGGTCGGCAGAGGCCATGAGAGCACCAGGGAAGGCACTGGGCTTGGCTTGATGGGGCAGGAGGGGGGAATCAGAGAAGGCTTCCTGGAGGAGGTGATGCCTGTGATGAATCTTAAAGGCTGAGTAGGAATAAAGTGGGAAGGGAGTAGGTGGAGAGGCAGTCCCAGCAGAAGGGATTGGCATGAGCAGTGAGCTTCAACGGTCCCTTGGGGGCCTCTTCTTTGATGTTGGTGATGGGAAAGTGAGGGCCAGGGGTAGCAAGAGGTGGCCAGGGGAAGTCTTGGAGGATGCACAGTCCACAGTTAGAGGCAGACTGGTCTCCTGTAGAGAGGCTGGGCTTTCAGCAAGGGAGTGATGTGGTTGGGTGTGCTTTGTGGAAAGGTCCTTCTGGAAGCCAGCAAGCTCGGGCTTGGAAGGGGCTGGGGTGGGGGGGCCAGTCCCAGTCCAGATGCCATGGCTGTGTCCTGGTGGGAAAGGGGGAGGCCTGAGCAGGGCTGGAGTGGAAGGGGCTTCAGGGAGGCCCGTAACAGAGGATGGTGTCATCCGATCCTGCCTCTGCACACAGACGGCATTTCATGCATTTGGGCCACGGCTCACGGACGTGAAGACAGATCCTCCCCGGTCACACTCACACTCCATCCCTGCCCTTCCAGACTGGGCTGCCTGGCTTCACCAGCTATGACCTCAGACCAGTCGCCTGGCTGCTGTCTGCCTCAGTTTCCACCCTGGAAAATAAGGATGATAAGAGTACTTATGTCATAGGTTATTATAAGTTAGTAAATGTGGGCTTTGGCTCTGCCTCCTACAAGCTGTGTGGCCTTGGGCAAATCCCTTAACTCCTCTGACACTTCACACACCTTGCTGGGCTGATGGAAGGCTTGGTGGTAATCAGAGTGCGCACCTCACTGGTTGTTGCAAGAATTAAGTGAGATACTATGCGCAAAGCACCTGGCACAGTGCCTGGCTGCCCACACGGTTACTGTTATTACTGTTTATTTTATTTTTAATTGACAAATAATTTTATGTTTATGGTGTACAATGTGATGTTTTGCTATACATTTTGCCATTATTAATATTAATAATTAATATGCCTTACCGCAACCCTTTGAGTAGGACTTACCAACTTCATTTTGTAGATGAAGAAAACTGCGTCCAGCCATGTCCCAGGGGAGGAAGTAGAAACCGTAGAAAGTGATCAGACACTGTCTCCCCTACGTCATCCACGCCCCAACACGTGCTCCCAGAACCCTTTGCAGCAAGCCCTGTCACGGAGGCTCAAACCCCCTACTGGGGGCACCGGAAGAGGGCTCAGGCCTGGCTTGAGTTCTGGCCCCGTGAGAACTCACACCTTACAAGCCGGGGGACATTGGACATGATATTTTTCATCCTGAGCCTCAGTTTCCTTATCTGTTGTGTGGATCTCTATTCCCTGCTGCCATGGGTGTAGTTTTACATGGGGAGATGGGGACAGGGACGGTTCCTGGGGAGGTGGCAGGATGGAGGTAGTCAGGGCCTGGGAGGTTGGCCCCAGGAGCAGAGGGGACCCCCCAGGTAGGCGTCTGTACCTTATTTTCCCTGCAATGGCCCGTCCTCACGGCCACCAAGGAACAGCCCCAGTCCGCGTCCTGTGGCGGGAGGGCATGGATCAGGCCTGGATCCTGGTCACGGCTCTGGTACCTTGGCAGGTCCCTCCAGGCTCTGAGCCTTAGTTTTCTCCTCCACCAAATGGAAGGCTCACACCTGCCATAGAGTAATGACATGAAACAGCACCTCTGGGTGCTCACCGCATGCTGGGTGTTGTGCTAAGCGTATTATTGAGTTATTTCAGTTAATCTACTCAGCACTGCTAGGAGGAAGGTTTTTTTCATCTCCATTTTAAAGTCGGGGAGAGCAAGACTCAGAGAGGTGGAGTAATTTGCCCAAGGTCACACAGCAAATGAATGGTAGAGCCAGGGCTCAAACCCAGGCATGTGGGCTGCAGCGTTCTCAGTCCTAGCTCCAGCCTGATGCGGCAAATCCCTGTCCCCATAAGGCGATTATTATCTGCCATCCTCTTCCTCCGCCAGCTGCAAGGGTGGGGCTGGTCACTGAGACCTCTATGGGTAAGGGGCCGAGGCTTTTCCCGGGTGGGGTTCCCTGACGGGAGGGCTGACTGGCCTCGTATTTCGTAGGAGGAGCACCATGGAAGGCGACTGTCTGAGCTGCATGAAGTACCTGATGTTCGTTTTCAATTTCTTCATATTTGTAAGTATCCTGGGGCTCCCGGCGTCTGCCGGGGATGGGGGCAGAGCTGGCTGCTCCTCTGAAATAGTCACGTGAGCCGAGTCCTAGGCAGGTGCAGGCCAGCGCTAGAGGCAAGCGGACCTGCCAGCCAGGCGCTCACGGAGGGGAGGCCCCAGCAGCGCCCACCCCACTCTGAAGGGCCCACCACTGGGGGAGACACATTTTGCACAGCCCCTGCAGTGGTTCGGCCCCTCTGGCCAGGGTAGGGGGAAGCTCGGTCCCAGCCAGTCTGGGGATCTGAGCCCTGGTGGGGAGCCGGGGGGAAGGAGTGAGGGTGATTAGAGGGCGACAAGAGGGAGCCCTCCCCAGCCTTATCCCCCGGAGCAGTTGACAGACGCCAGAGGTGGCAGGGCTGGGCCAGCGCAGCCTCCTGCTGTAACTAGAAACCCCTCTGGGACTGGAAGACCCGCATCCAAATCCCAGCTCTGCACTTCACCAGCTGTGTGATTTGAAACACATTTCACCTCTCTGACCCGCAGTATCTTCATCTGTTAATGACCTACCTCAACAGGTTTTTTGAAAATTAAGCAAGATTAGTTTACAAAGTGCCTGGGATGTGGTCAGCACTTGATAGCTTAGCTCCTTCCATCCATCCTGTCAATCCTAGGTGTGAAGGAACATACCTAGGGCAGCCCACCTGCTGGCAGCCCACCGAAGGCTGTGCTCAGGCCGGTGGCCTGTCCAGGAGCAGAGCCACAGTCCCAAATTCTTGGGCCCCGCAGGCCTTCCTGGCCCAGCCTCAACCTTTGATCTCAGTGCAGCCAAGGCCTGGATTAATAAACCTCCACTCGTGTCCATCTCAGAAACTCCCTTAGATTCCCTTCCCTGCCTCGTAATCCCAAAGAGCCCAGAGCCCTGCAGACTTGAACTCTAGACCCAGGCCACCACTTTCCGAGCTGGGTGACCCTGAGCAAGCTCATTCCTCCTCTGGCCTCACTGTCCCCACCCAAAATGGGGCTGGGCCTTCCTCGAAGCAGAGCTTAGCATGCAATTGGTGACTCCCAGAACCTCCAGCAGCATCTCGGAGGAGCAGGTGTCCTGCGTGGGAGACTGGCAGAAAGACACTGCACAGCGGGTGGCGGAAATGGAGACCCTGTCCTTGGCCGTTCCTGCTGGGTCTTCCCTTCTCTCTCCCCTGCTGGGCCCCTCGGGCCTCCCCGCCTCCCCCTACCCCAAGCCCCAATGGCACCTACGAATGTCCTTTCCCCAAAGCCCCCCTTAGCCTGCAGACCTGCTCAGCCAAGCCCAGGCTCAGCAGTGTCCCCATCGCCCCGGCTGTCAGTCCTTGCGGGGGCCTCTGACGGCCTCGGGTCCTCCCGCCACGCAGAGGGATTGCCAGCACTCCACAGCGCTCAGATCCGTGGCGCCAAACTTGGGTTCTCCCCACCACAGGTCTGCTTCCGATACTCGTCTGCACCCGAGAAAAATGGAGCAGATATTTATTGAGATCTGCTAAGCACCCTCACATCCATTCTGTCCCTTCTTCCTTGGGGCTGCCTGGGGAGGTGGGAATTTGAGTCTCCGTTTAACCAGGAGGAAGCTAAAAGGCTCAGAGAGGTGAAGCTACTTATCCAAGGTCACACAGCTATTAAGTGGCACAGCCCTTTCTCTGGACTAAGCTGCCGCTCTCCAAAGATAAGTGAGGCAAGGAGAGGGATGGGCCATCCTGGTGAAGACATGGACATGAAGCCTTTGAGCTGTGGGTTTGAGTAGGGAGCCCTCTCTCAGGACGGAAGCTCACTGAGAGCTCCCGTTGAGGACAATGACAATGACTTTTGTCTGTGTTTTCCCACGCCCTAGCATGGATGGTGCAGGCACTCAGGGCATGTTCATGGACCTTTGTTGTGTCCTTGGGGCTGGAGTCAGGGAGGCCGGGTATAGCCCTGACTCTGCCGTGCACTTGCCATGCGACCTTCAGCAAGCCATCGACCCTCTCCGGGCCTCAGTGTGGAACCAGAGGGTTGGACTAGATGACCTAATCTTGCAGCTCTGGCATTTTAGGAGCATATAAAAGTGTCACATAAACTCTGCATGACATGGTCGTCAGGTGGGGCCTGGGCCAGACCTTGGATTTAGAGGACGCATGCTGTACCAAAGGTCAAGGTGACGAGAAGAGTTCAAGGCAACTCAAGGTGCAGCTGGGGCTCACTGGCTCACGCTGCCAATGGAAGTTTGCCCGCTCACCAAGTGCTCGGTCCCTCTGCCCCTGGGGCCCTGCTCGGTGGACGGTGGGTGTAGGGAGTGTCTAACCTTCTGTCTGCCTGTTTCTCCTCCCTGCTCCTCGACGGGCGGGGGCAGCTGGGCGGGGCCTGCCTGCTGGGCGTCGGCATCTGGGTCATGGTGGACCCCACCGGCTTCCGGGAGATCGTGGCCGCCAACCCGCTGCTCCTCACGGGCGCCTACGTCCTCCTGGCCATGGGAGGGCTGCTTTTCCTGCTCGGCTTCCTGGGCTGCTGCGGGGCTGTCCGCGAGAACAAGTGTCTGCTGCTGTTCGTGAGTACCCCAGCCCCCCCACCCATGGGTGCTCTGGGGGGAGGGGGCTGGGGGGCTGTTGACTGGCTTCCATTCGGGCCAGTCCTTCCCAGACTAGAGATTGCCAATGCCAGGAGTCACCACTGAGGTCACCGCATCCCCAACTCACTGTCGTCAGCGATCCTGAAGTCCCACAGCGAGCTGGTGCAGAGGGGATGACACAGATGTTGGGCCGGGGCCCCTGTGCCACCACCAGCTGCCTCTGCTCACCGTGGCACCGTGCCTGTGGGCGCTGGTTTCTTGCCGTGGCAGCCCTTCCCTCCTGCCAGCGTTTGCTACTTCCTTCATGTCAAGAGAGGGCCCTTGACTCCATGCATGCCTGGGCTGTGTCCCCACTCCAGGGAACTCAGAACGAGGTTTCAGCCAAGCAGACTGTCCTCCAGGAGTGGGACAGTCCCCAACCTTTCGGTTTGCCTTGGTGGCCCCAGCTTCCAGAGCCTGAAGTTTGGGCAAGCTGCCCCAGGTGGAGGGGGCCTTGGCCTCCTGGTCTGAACAGCGGGCCTTCTCCGAGGCTTGGTCAGCTATCAACACTGGCTTAACCATGATGTTTTCCCCTTGCTTGCTTTTAAAAACTCTAACATATAACTCCTTAGTAAAATAGCCACGACAGCTGTTGGATGAATTGTTCACCTTTTGGATATCCAGTTGTAAAACAGAGATGATTTGATCTCTGACGGTTTCTTATTCAGTCAATGAACAGTCCCTGAACTCCCATTACGGGGCTGCAGTTGATAAGGTGCTGAAGGTGTGGCAGGGCCAGGCGTGACCCTCCCTCCCTCGTGGACAGGCACACGGGGGCAGCCAAGCCACGAGGACGGGCTGCACTGCAGCAGGCCCGGGTTGGAGTGTGCTCCCTGCGTCCCGACGCGAGGCTCCAGGCCGGTTTCTGTACATCACCGAGCTTTAGTTCTTCGCCCGTCAATCGGAGCCAAACAAGATGGGCGGTGGGTGCTCTGCCCTCCCGTGCACTGCAGCGCTTTGGGCCTTTCATCCTTTCCTGTCCTTGGTGGGTGGGTCTTCTCTCCTCTAAGAGGCCCTGTGGGCCCCCAGGACTCGGAGAACTTCTGGGCTGAGCCCAGTCCTCCTACAGCAGGCATCCTCAAACTACGGCCCGCGGGCCACATGCGGCCCGCCGAGGACATTTATCCAGCACGCCGGGTGTTTTTGCCGCCGCTGCCTGTCCTGCTTAGCAGCCGACTCGTCCCGGGCCCACAGTGCGCATGTGTGGAATGTGCGCCGCACTCTCCAACAGCCCTCCAACGGTCTGAGGGACAGTGAACTGGCCCCCTGTTTAAAGAGTTTGAGGACCCCTGCCCTACAGGGTCAGTCAGAAACAGCCCTGCTTAGATAAGTACGAGTGTGGCTGGGTCAGCTTGCAGGCGCCCCCATGGGTGGGTGAGTGGGTGGATGGGTGAGTGGGAGTTAAGGGACAGACCTTTGGGATGGTCAGGTGGCGGGCTCCCGTGGATGAGCCAGCACCCAGTAGCGCCGGGGGCAGGGACCTGGCACCCACCTCCGCCCCAGATGAGAATATAATGTACGGCCCCCATTGGAGTCACGGTGAGATGCCCCACATCCAGACAGGAAGTGAGGTCAGCCGAGAAATGAGTGACAGGGAGCCTCGGGTCCATCGGCCCTTCAGCAGCTCAAACACTGCAGACTTTTCACTTGGAGAGAAACAAAGGAAAACTGTGAGCGCCCCCTGGTAGAACGCTGCTACAGTGTCAGCCGCACCTGGGAAAGTCTTGCCTGGGGAGCCGGAGGGGGCTATAAAGGAGCCGGGATATGGGTCCCAGGACACACCAGCCTCCCTCTCCCCCCTCGCCTCGGCCCCCAGGGGCTCATTCATTGTTAATGCCCTCACCTCTCAAGTCTCCTCCAGCTAAGTGGCTCCCTGCGCACCTGCCAGCTACGAGGACATCCTCTCTCCTGTGCTTTTGGAACATAAGACCGAGCCCCAGGGACAGAAGATTTGCCCAGAGTCCTCCCTGAGAGAGCCACGTCCTGTCTGCCAGGCCGGGTCTTTTCCACTGAGCCTGACTGCAGGCCCGCCCCATCCCATCCCCTCCCTTGTCCCTTTGTCCCTCTCTGCTCTGCCTGTCTGTATGTAGCACCCACTCTTCTCTCTCACTGCCTCCGTCTCCCTGCCCCTCCATCTCTGTCTTTCTCCTGATCTCTTCTTCCTATTCCTGCACGATTTCCTGTCTCTCTCCTGAACTCTCCCTGCCCCTCTCTCAACTCCCCCGCCTGCCCTCCCCTCTTCTCTCCTACACCTCCCCTCTCTCCAAGGCCCAGCACACACAAGCCCGAGGTCACAGTGTGGCTCAGAGGCAGGGACACTTGCAGCCAGTTCTCCTGTCTCCCAGACCAAGCCTGGTGCGGGGGTTCCAACCTGGAATGGACTCAGAGAGTCCAAAATGCACCTAGAATTATGGGCAAAATGTTATGTCAGCCTGTGTGGGTGTTGTGTGTGTGTGTTGTGTGTCCACGGGTTGTGTGCATGTATGTTGCACATGTGTTGGTGTGTGTATGTTGTATTGCATTGTGCATGCATTGTGTACACCGCACTGTGTGCGTACACACCTGTGTTGCATGTGCATGGGTGTACTTGTGTATATACATGCATGTGGTGTACATGTGTGTGTATATGTGTGTGTTGTGTACATGGGGTTGTGGAGGGGGTTGTGTGACTGTTTCCGGGGAAAGGCACCACAGCTCCTGGCAGCTTTTTTTTTTTTTTTTTTTTTTTTTTTTGAGACAGAGTCTCACTCTGTTGCCCAGGCTAGAATGAGTGCTGTGGTGTCAGCCTAGCTCACAGCAACCTCAAACTCCTGGGCTCAAGCAATCCTTCTGCCTCAGCCTCCCGAGTAGGTGGGACTACAGGCATGCGCCACCATGCCCGGCTAATTTTTTCTATATATTTATAGTTGGCCAATTAATTTATTTCTATTTTTAGTAGAGACAGGGTCTCGCTCTTGCTCAGGCTGGTTTTGAAGTCCTGACCTTGAGCGATCCGCCTGCCTCGGCCTCCCAGAATGCTAGGATTACAGGCGTGAGCCACGGCGCCCGGCCCTGGCAGCTTTTCAAAAAGGTTCACGACCTAAGAAATAGGAAGAACCATTTCTCTCTTCCAACCCGAACCTGGTGGCTGTGTGGTGGTTCCAGCTGAAGCAGGCACAGTCTCACCCCTGGCAGCCTCTGGGATCCTTCTAGAAGACTTTGACCACCTCCCCAGCCTACCAGGCACAGTCTCACCCCTGGCAGCCTCTGGGATCCTTCTAGAAGCCTTTGACCAACTCCCCAGCCTACCAGAAGAGAAAGGGGCCAGGGAAGAGCAACTATAGCCACCCCAGGAACCCCACAGAGAAAGGAGCCTGGAGACAGGGCTGTCTGGGTGTCCCCTCCCCCTGCTCTGAGGCTGCAGTCCCACAGGGCCCGGGGACAATTACTCTGATGACCGGATCGCCTGGTGATCAATTTATCTAAAGCTCCATTTCCCAAACGCTCCTGTTGATCGACTTTATGGCATTCACGTACAACAGACCATTCCAGCCTGTTCCCGTAGATTTGTGGGGCAGCCCTTTCCCCAGTTACTTGTCTTTGGGCATCTCAAGGAGTTTTTCTTTTTGGCCAACTGATTTGAAGATTGTGATTTTTAAAAAAAACATTTTATAACACAGCCATGCTAAACTGGAAAAGAGAACAGTAAAAAAGAGATAAGTGTATTCAAAAGAGATAAATGAGCTGAATTGTACATGCAGTATGTAAATTTTGTAAATATTTATTAGACATGAGAGCGGGAAGCAGACGTTGCCCACAAGCAGATGGCTTAGAAAAGCCTGGAAATGCTCACAAGTAGGCAAAACAGCAATTTCTGCCCTTTGCTGATTTCTCCCTCCTAAGCGGAGTGTTGTAAATGTGAGGTTCGGGCATCGCCGGCAGCCGTGTCTTAGGCAAATGATGCAAACCCTGGGAAAGGTCCCCACTAGGGGAAGCCCCGGGGGGAACAGAGCAGGCCCGTGGCCGGGCCCAGGGACTCCCCCAGACAGCCGTGGTGGGGAGCGAGAGAAGGGCACGTTGGCGGAAGTGGCCTCGTTACTCATGTCGCCACCACGGCCCTGCACTTCCCCTCACGTGATTCATCCCCCCACATGCTCAGTCGCCCCCCAGGCCCCGTGCTTGGGGAGCCCACTGTCCCCAGTTCATGAGTTACAGGTTCATTGTTTCATTTCATCTCCTGATGCTTTAGCGCAACATAAACTCCGTGAAGATGGAGACTGCGCCTGCCTTGTACATATGTGTTTGCCGGTACCTAGCACGGTGCCGGCGCAGAGTAGGCACTCAACAAACAGCCCGGAACGAAGGAACAGAGAGAAGGTAGCAGAGGTGTGGGTAAGAGTGTGGGCTCTGGAGTCAGAAAAGCTTGAGTTCCACCTCTGCTCTGCTACTTCCTGGCTGTGTGACCTAAGGCTGGTTACTTAACCTCTCTGAACCTCAGATTCCTCCATCATAAATGAGGATAATAATACCTTCTTCCCAGCCATAGTGTTGTGTTCATGGTCTCGTGTCTCTCTTGGCTCTGTCCTGGCACGCATAAGCATTGATAAATGGAACACTGGAAGAATTGGTGTGGAACCACAAGGGACTTTGCAGGCCATTGGAAAGTCTTAAGGCCTTCCTTGGAGGAAGCTCAAGGCTTCCAGGGTGACGTGGTGCTAAGAAGCTGCGTTCTGGCAGCAGAGTTCCCGTGGTTAAGCCCCAGGTGTGCCCCCAGCCAGCTGTGCCAGCTGGGCTCGGGTACTGGTCCTCCCAGAGTTACGATCCCCATCAGTGAAACTCGGGCTGCTGAGAGGAGGGATGGAATGACCCCGCACGGTCCACGCGCCCAGGTCGTCGGTGCTTGGTAGCGGCCGCTATCGCTGCTCTGCGGAGGACGCCCGCGCTGCTCTGTCTGCAGGGAGGCTGCACCTCCTGCCGGCGCCCAAAAACCATCCGAGCAGCCCTCCTGTCGCGCCCGCCTGGCAAGAAGCACTTCACCTGCATCCTCTCACTGAAGCCTCGCTAAGTCATCCGGGGTCGCGCCTGCACTCTGCAGAGTGACGGGCACAGAGCGCGTGAGGCTTGCGCGCCGCCTCATCCATAATTTATACCCGTCCGAGCCGAGGCTGCGGGCGCCAGCTCAGGCCCAGCGCCGCGGCTGGAAACCGTCCCCGAGGCTGCTCCTCGCCAGCCTACGGGCCTGCCAGCGGCGGCGGCGGGGGCCGGGGGCAGGGGTGGGCCGTGCGCAGTGGAACCGGATGGCCATCCATCATCGGCCAAATGGAGATGCCAGGAGCCCTGCCAGGGCCTCTGTCACCATCACGGGAGGAGAGACCGCGAGGTGGGAAGCACATTGCTCAGTGGCCACTCAGCCCAGGAATCAGCCAGTCTCACGGAAGTGAGGACTGTGAGGGTTTCAACAGAGGCAGCTGGCCCTGGGCACGGGAGCCCCTCAGTCACACTCTGGTTGGGGGACTCTGCTCCCCCGACCTCAGCCCAGAGTCACTCCCCCTTTAGAAAATGCAGAAGCGCCTGGCCCAGGGCGCGACCCCTCATCCGGACGTGCCAGGCAGGCCACACAGCGGCCCCAGCAGGCCGCCCTGCCCTCTGACCTGTGGGGACAGACTGCTAGGCCCGGAGGGGTTACTGACAGGCAGTCCCTGAGCCGCACTGTCCTGCTCTGGACGCTCTGAATGGGAGGAAAGGATCTGCTCTGAACCTTTCCAGCTTCCCCCTTTCAGACCAGTCATTTCCCTTTTCTGGCTTCAGTTTCCTCCACTGCTGAAAAGGGGGAAACTGAACAGAACAGGGACCGTGGGACAGCAGCGGGTGCCAGTGCCGGCATCCTCCATGGGACCAGGGTCTGTGCTGGAGCAGCTGGAGCCTGGTGAGACCCTCCGGAAGTCTCAGCGCCCGAGAGCATCCCGGAGACGTAGCCGAGCTTGATATCATGGCCGGGGACAGGCCAGCGTGCCGGCTTAGGGACGAGGAGTGAACAGAGCCACACCCAGGGCTGGCTGCTCTGTTCACGTGGGGGTTTTGGACATTAAAAAAAATGCAACCCATTTGAAAGGCCTCAGAGATATTTTGTGCCCGTGTCCTGGGTGGATATTCTCTAAATCCGTCCTGAGATCCCCTAAAGTGGCCCACAGCCCATGCAGTCTGGAGACACCTGGGACCTCCATGGGTCAGCCACTGGCGGAGCTGAAAAGTCAGAGGGAACATGACTGGGCTCTCCCCAGGGTGGGGATGAAGTGACAGAAACCTTCCTGTGACCTAGAGACACACATATTCCAGGAGAGAGACCGCCGAAGGCATCGTCAGCGCCCACAGGGCGTCTATGAAGAAGCCAGTGCGGAGCATGTCAGCGGGAGCCGGGCTACAGGGGCCGGGGAGGCGCCTGCACGTGGCTGGTGTCCCCTGCCCTCTGCACTGCGCGGGCGGCAGCACCAAGCTCTGCCCAGCCTCGTTTGCACCGTGGGAAACACTTTCACATCCGTTATGTCATTATTTCCCATGATGAACCCCAGGAAGCAGGTGGTAGCACCCCCATTTTACTGATGAGGAAACCGAGGCTTGAGGGGTTTGAGTGATTGTCCCACATCACACAAGGCCAGGAGACCCCTGAGGTGTCCCGACGCAAAGCCCGGCATCCTTTGCCTCCTTGCAGGCTGGCACATCTGGCGCAGGGGGGCAGGTCTGAGGACGGTGACCCCAGGGAGCAGATTGGGGCAGCCACCAGGTGCCTAGCGGGTGTTTGAGAGCCAGTCTCTGTGCATGCACTGGGGATTGCGTTTTCTGCTGGTGGTTTCCAGGTGAGGTGACAACGGACTTTGTAAATGCCAAGGACACCGGCAATGCTGAGTAATGAAGGCAAAGCTACTTCCACTTCCTTCTGCCAACAGCCCTGGCTCAAAAGAGCGCCCGTGACACCCGGGGCCTGAGACGTAGCAGGTGGCAAGGTCTTCATGGGGGGCCTCTTACTCATGGGGTCATTCATCAACTAATGGTCACACATCGACACCTGTCGAGTTGCAGCCCCTGAGTTAGTACTGTGCCCAGGGAGGCCCCTCTGTTGGGCCTGTCTGTGGGGAGCCCAGGGGAGCGAGGGCTTCCTCCCGCCTCGGCAGGGCTGGGCTTTGCCTGGTCTGGAAAAACGAAGAGCTGGTGGGAAGGAAGGCGCCTTCCTGGCAGAGGTAGCACGGCCTGCAAGGGCCCCCAAACGAGAGGCATCGGGTTAATTTGGGGAACATCAGCGAGTGGAGCGGAGGGGCTCTGTCAGACAGCAGACTCGTGGCCCCTGGGTTTTAGGGTTTTAGTAGTCGCACCACCTTATCTCCCATCTTGCGCCTTTATTCCTGCTAAAGATCAGCGTGGCCTCGCCACTCCCCATGGGAGCCAGAGGCCAGGGGCCAGAGAGAGGTGGCCCTGGCCTGGTGAGGTGGGGAAAGCCAGCCGGGGACCCCAAGGAGCTCCAGATTCTGAGGCTTATACAAGCCACGTGGAAGGAAAGCCACCCAGAGGGGCCCAAAGGGGTTTCATCAGTGATCTCCTTCAAGGGCCGAAGTGCAGGGTTGTTCAGGCTGCACACTCTTTAAGGGCTGCCATTTGCGTGGAGGGTGTATTTATTTGTTTACTTTATTCATGTTTTTATTACAACCTGTTGACTCCAAGGATGGAGTGTTCATGTGCATGTTATGAAAAATGCCTGGCTTACGGCAGTGGAGCATCTTCATCTTACAAAATCAGTGTACTGTATACCAGCTGAATTGTGTGACAGATGGAAGCCAGTGGCTGCCCTGTCCCCTTCCTGCCTGCCCTCGGGGCTCATGAGCCGTCTCCTCTCTCTGCAGTTCTTCCTGTTCATCCTGATCATCTTCCTGGCGGAGCTCTCAGCGGCCATCCTGGCCTTCATCTTCAGGGAAAATGTAAGTGCTGGGCCCGGCTCCCCGACCCCTGCTGCTGATGCGAGGCTGGTGGCCTTGCAGGGCCAGCTCCTCCCGTCCCCTGCTGGAAGGGTCTCACAGTTGGCTGCCTCATCCCAGCATTTCCAGCCCAAATCCTGACTCACCAGCCCAGCCAGGCCCCGCAGCCCAGAGAGAGACCCCAGGGAGCCTCTTCCTGCAAGGGCTTTTTCAGAAGGTCACAGTGTCAGGAGGTCCTTAAAGGGTCTCTGCTTTCAAAGCATCTAGTGCAACCCCATACCTGATTCTGGAATCTTCCCTTCCCACCTTGCCCAGCGACAGCCCAGCGATAGTTGTTGGACAGTCGGGATAGTCAGAGAGGCTTTCCCGAGCCCTGGAATGTGTGCCATGTGGGAAGGAGCACAGGCAGGGTGCTCCTGGACAAGGCCCTGGCTGGTGTCCTCTTTGGGCAACTTGGCCCCACAGGCCACCTCGTTCCAGAGACTTCAACCACCGGGGGCACCAGCTCCCTCCCCTGAATCGCAACTAGAGCTGGCACCAGGGCCAAAGGAGGCCTGGGCACAAACAGGAGGGGGAGGGGCACAGGGGCAGGAGACACACTGGCCTTGGGGGGCAGGGCGGTGAGTGGCTGGCACAGAGGGGAAGAGGAGGCGGCAGCAGCTTGTGGGCAGAGGATGGCATCCAGATGGTCTCCCTCTGCTGGGCCCCGCCCAGGGCCCCACCCTTCCACTGCAGCGGGAGGAGGGTGTTCAGACGTCAGGAGAGTATTTTGAGAGTAGGAGCGACTCACAAGGACATCCCTGGCAACTGTGGGTGCACAGAGTCCCTGCCCCACACCGTAGCTTCTTCAGGGCCTGGGACCTGGGGCCTCTGCTTGGCCCTGTCTGGGGAACAGCTGGGGGAAGGGCTGGGGAGAAGGGCAAGCCCCCCACCCAGATAAGCCCTCCCTCTGGGTAGAGCTGCAGGCTGAGCGAGGGTCTCAGCTGCCCTGGCCTTGGGTTTTCTGAGGGGTGTGCATGTCACGTTGGGGGTAAGAGGCCTGCCCCAAGCTAGCCTAGGAGAGTCCCGGGAGGCCTGGCACTGGACGTGGAGGCCCTAGCTCTCACTCCCCCACCCTCCAAGCAGATGGAAGGAGAGGTGAGCGAGGGGCCACACTGCCAGGTCTCAGCCACCCTCTCTCTCTGCCCCACCCCACCCCCGCCAGCTCACCCGAGAATTCTTCACCAAGGAGCTCACCAAGCACTACCAGGGCAATAACGACACAGACGTCTTCTCTGCCACCTGGAACTCGGTCATGATCACAGTGAGTGACCACCCCCTGCCCCTGGGATGCTGTGAGCATTCAAAACCACGGTGCCAGGGTTCAAGCACCAGACACGAATAACCAATCAGGGCGCTCTGCCCCCAGCCTCGAAACTAGCATCCACGTGGCATTCCAGGCCGCTGGCCACAGTCCCAGCTCGGGATGAAGCCTGTTTGCTACCCCTGTCTTGGGTCCTCAAGAAAAAGTCATTGTCATTGATGATAATAACCCTAGCAACTGTTTAGTGAGTGCTTACTAAGTGCCCAGTGAGGCAGCAGTTGGTACGCCACCCCCATTTTACAGATGAGGACACTGGAGGCCCAGAGAAACCGAGTGACTCTCCATGGTCACATAGGAGGCAGGTGGAGCCAGCCCACACTGGGTCTTCTGTCCCAGCTCCGTCGCAGAGGCTGACTGTCCTCTGCCCCCTGTGTCCAGCCCCTGCCCGCAGACCCTTCTCTCTGCTCTCCTCCTAGTTTGGCTGCTGTGGGGTCAACGGGCCTGAAGACTTCAAGTTCGCATCAGTCTTTCGACTCTTGACGCTGGACAGTGATGAGGTGCCGGAGGCCTGCTGCCGGCGAGAGCCGCAGAGTCGGGACGGGGCCCTGCTGAGCAGGGAGGAGTGTCTCCTGGGAAGGAGCCTATTCCTGAACAAGCAGGTACCGGCGAGGCAGGGGCTGGTCCTCTGGGACTTGGGTGTCCAGAGCTGGGTGGGAGCTGATGCCGGCCAGAGGGTCCAAAGCCACTCCACGCATCCCCGGGAAGTGATGGCCATGATATGAGATTTCTGCCCCTGGACAGGGGCTGATGGAGGCTCCATCCAGGCTCCTGAGATGCAACCAAAGTGAGGAAGGATGAGGGTGGCAGATGGTCCCAGCTGGAGTGGGCATTCAGACTGGGGTTAAGGGGTGAGTAGTTTTCCAGTATTTCCTGAGCTTGTGACAATGCGGGCCTGGGGAGGAGGGACAGAAGCAGAATTGCACAGTGGGGCCTCCGTAGCCATGCACCCACTTTTGGAGGAAGCTCACATTTGCCATGTGGGAGCACCCTCTGGCCCTAAGGGAGCAGGTCTGCCCGACCTGACCCTCCAAGATCGGAGAAGTCCCTAGACTCTCTGTCCCTCCTGTAGCCCGAGGATGTCACCTCAGCCTAGGAGGAAAGGTTTCCCTTCCTGCATGCGTCACCTCTAGGAGGAAGTAGGGCCCGGCTGTGACCCCCACCTGTGAGACACACAGCGCCCTTGCACTCGACCCGCCTCCCTCCCACCGACCAGCCCCACCCTTCCAGCTCGGCAGGAACGGGGGAGGGGTGGACCAGGGTGACCTGAGCCCACACCCAGGCCCCTCACTGGATGAGGCCTTTAACGAGGGTCTCATGGGAGAGTTCCAGATGCAAGAGACACAGCAGGGGACAGGAGACAGGGCCCCTGCTCCTGCAGAGCCCACGGTCTAGTTAGAGGAAGGAGATGATGAACAAGCGCAAGTAAAAACTAATAATTTCACATGGCAATGATTGCTATGAGGAAAATAAAACCGGATGGTGGCTAGAATGGGCCTGGGGTGGGGGTGGGGCACAAGGCAGGCCTCTCAGAGTCCCAGAGGAGGTGGCAGTGAGCGGGGGCCTGACTCCTGGGGCCCTTTCCAGCCTCAGCTCTGCTCCACCAACTCGGCACCGGCCCTGCACCTGCCCGTGGCTCATCAAAGGGCTCATGAGGCCCCAAGGGCCACATTTCTCTGCCCCTCACAGTCCTGCCTTCCTGCACTGGGGGGGAGACACAAAGAAAGAACCAAGCCCCTGGGATCAGGCCACTGTGGCTGGGGGCAGGGAGAGCTACCCCAGGGGCCAGGTCACAGAGACCTGCCATGGGGAGCGGCTCAGGATACGGGTGGGGGGTAGGCTGCCATGTCAGGCAGGGCTGAGCTGGTACCTGTTAAGTCACCTTCACTGAGACACCCTCTCTGGACCTCAGATTCCCCATACCATTGCAGAGACTGCTGGCTGTCCCCAAGCTCCATTCACTCCTTCTTCCTCACCGGGTAGGGGCTGCACTTCCCAGCCTCCTTTGCAGCTAAGCCTTGTAACCTAGTTCTAGCCAACGGGAGGTGAGCAGAGGTGAGTCATGCAACTCGAGTCACAGCCTTAAGAGAAAGTGCTGTGCCCACCGCTCCTCCTTTCCCCGTGGCTGGAGTACAGCTGTGGCATGGTGACAAGCCATCTAGGACCTTGCAGAGGAGAGCGGCCCCTACGATGGCAGAGAATCCAGAGAGACAGAGCCTGGGCCGCTGACAGCTCCATGGAGCAGAGTGGGTCCCCACAGTTTAGGATTCGGTGTGAACGACAAAGGAATTTCTAGCTTGTTGAAGGAGCTGTCATTTGGAAAGCCTGTTGCCAGTAGGAAACCTGCATCCTTCCAATGCTACTTGCAAATGTTCAGGGAGGCTTCGCATGGGCCCTGTTCCTTTGGGGTATCATCAGACATGCTTCCCATTTCTAGATCCATCCTTGGGTAGGATGCCTCCTTCCATCTCCTGGGCATGGCTTCCAAATCAGCTCATCAGAGAGGTCCCTGCACAGCCTCATTAGTTCTTCACAATGACTCTGTTCCTCACGAGGACTATCCAAGATTGACTCCTGGGATTTCTTTTCTGAGATATTCGCATCCCTTCTGAGCATCTTCCCTGTTAAAAGCCTCTGCCATGCGACTGTCTCTGTTTGTTTTCTCTCCAAAGCCCACTTCCCTGAAGCCCGGGATGCATTTCTGACTTTGCAGCAGGCCCATGGTGGAGGGGGGATGCTGGAGGGGCCTCTACCTTAGGGCTTGGCGGGGGTGGGAGGTGCTCTGGCTGCTCTGTGGGGTAAGTGGTGCGCCTGCGTGGACGGGGGGTTTCTATGCTGGTCCCAGTGAGAAAGGACGAAGGGTGAGACCAGGGCAATGGTGGTGGGGACAGAGAGTGGCGTGTGGATCTGAGAAATGTTCAGGAAGTAAAACCTACCAGCCTTGGTGGCGGCTGAGCTCTGGGGGAGGCAGGAGGAGGAGGTGCTGAGGATGACTCTGTGGTTTCGGGTTTGGGGGAAGATCTGGGATCTGGTTTGAGCATGTCGAGTGTGAGGTGCCTTTGGAATAGCCAAGCAGAGGGGCCCGGTGGGCAGAGGAGTACATGGGGTGGAGCTCGGCGGGGAGGGTCCACGCTAGAGATAGACACGTGGGAGTTGTTGCACGTGGGCGGTCACTGTGGGGTGACCAGGCCCAGCTGCCCCTTATCAGATTAGGTGGCTGGTGGCTGTGGATGGGAGCAGGGGGCAGGGCTGTGGCCTCCCCACAGAGAGGGAGGACGGCACTGGCAACAGTCCGCATGGTTAGGGGGTCGCAGCTTGGTGGCAGGCTGGGGAGAGAGGGTCCCCTCCCTATGTGTCCCTGGGTGGGGACCGGAGGAAACTCAGGAATGCAGGCGCGAGTGCCAGGCTTGGGCGGGGGAGGGGACCAGGGACCTGGCCCACGTGATTAGAAACGAGCCCTCCCGATGCCAGGCTCCCTTTCCCTTTGGAACAGGAGACTCCTGGAATCCTCAGCGTGGATCCTGGCCCCTTCCTCCTTTTGTATGACCTTGAGCAGGTTACCACCTGCTCTCTCCCTCCTTGTCCTCCCCAAGGGGCTGTAATGGGGATTAAATGAGAAAGAGCCCACAAGGCCCCAGCAAAGCCCTTGACAGAGGGGACACTCACCAAGCGTGGGTGGCATCAGCCTGTCCACTCCCCAACCCCTACAAAGGGGTCTCAGTGCCTGGGAAGCCCCCCTCGGCCAACCTTGTCTGCTTGCTTCAGTCCAGGGAGCTGAAGGGTCTTTGATGCCAAAGTGTGGCAGAGAGCTGAGCAGGCAGGGCCTCAGGTGCCGCGCAGCAGGGCTCCGGGATGGCAGCCCTCTGCTGGGCCGGTCCCCAGCATCTTGCCAGTTTCCCCAGGTGAGGCATGTCAGAGTCGATTCCATGCTTCTCCCGTCCCCTGCGGGGTGTGTGCGTGCGCATTGTCGTGCCTTGCAGTGACACTCCAGCACTTGGGGCAAAGCCACACAGCCCTCTGTGCTCAGACACTTCCTTCCACTCAGGATCTGCTCAGAGAGGGGCAGAGACAGGGACGACATCCCACAGGGATGGGGAGCTTGCTACATGCCAGCACCGTTCAAGTGCTTCATCTCATCTCATCCTCACCCCAGTCCTATGAGGTAGTTAGTCTAAATAGACCCATTTCATAGACGGGGCAATTGGGGCATAGGAGGAGTAAGTAAGGAGCCCAAGGTCATACGGCAAACAAGTGGCATGGCTGGGCTGGCATCCCAGGCAGCTGGGCTCCAGGGTCCCGTGTGTAACAGTGACCAGTTACCTCTCCACCCCAGGTCATTGCTGCTTCCCATCTGGGCGGCCTCGTGAAGAGCTTTACAAACCCAGCGTGTGTGTTGGGGGTGGGGAGGTGATTATGTGTCAGGGCCGGCCTGGCGGGCAGGTGGCATGCTAAGGGGATTACGGGAGGCCAGAAGCAGCCCCTTCCCAAGAGGATGGGGATGTCTTGGGCTGATCCCAAGATACCCTGGGGTATCTGTGGCTGTGTCTCTCCTTCTCTCTGTCTCAGTTTATACATCTCCAGGGCTGCTGGAGAAAGCAGTGACAGCATGAGAATTAGGTCCCTTTGGAGGGGGCCCTATGGGCTGGGCTGGTCCCGGAAGGCTGCCTGGAGGAGGTGAGATGTGAGCAAGGTTTTGATGGATGAACTGTTGTTTTAGGGCAGAGGCTAAAACGTCAGCAGCCAGGCAGATAATGAGGAAGAGTTGATGGGGACAGGGGGGGACAACAGGGAATGAGGGGGACTGTGGACCCAGGAGCACCTATCCCATCTGAGGGGAGCAACTGCTAACGGTGCTGATGTGGAGAGCATGGCCGCCTTGCTGGGTCTGATTTTTCGAGAGCAGCAGGAAGTCCAGATATTTGTGGGAAATGTCCCAGGATCTCAGTCACTGTGGTAGCTACGTGAAAAGGGTCTGTGGCTGACCGGGCCCAAGGGCCGAGTGCCTGGGGGGGTCTTTGGTGTCGATGAGTCTCCTGCCTCCCACCTGCTGCCCGCTCCCTGTCCCAACAGCAGTGTGACAGGGTAAGCCAGCCGCTGCCCGAGCTCTGGGGCCACGTGCCACAAAGCCTGGACCTGACGCTGGCCCGACCCCAGACTGTCCCTCCTGGCTGTGGCTTCACCTCTGGTCCTTCCCTCCCAGGGCTGCTACACCGTGATCCTCAACACCTTCGAAACCTACGTCTACCTGGCTGGGGCTCTCGCCATCGGGGTGCTGGCCATCGAGGTGAGTAGAGGCCCCACTCCTGCCGACCCGCAGGGGGCAGCCTGCCCCTCCCCCACCATTTCCTTACCCAGGACCAAACGGGTGCCCGCTGTGGGCACCGCAGGGTGCAAGCCCAGGTGGCTGTCCGCTGCCCGAGTGTTATCCTTGGACTATGGAGATGATGCATCGAGCCAGTCTCCTGGCGGTGGGGATGGACAGGCCCTGAGAGACCCCCCTCCCGCCGCCCTCCCGCTCCCCATGCCTGCCCCCACCTCCACCCCAGCTCCGAGTCCAGGGTGCACGCCGGCAGAGGGATCAGCACAGCTGCCTTGAGGGACGGGCGGCAGCCTGTGGTTCTAGATCAGGCCTCTTCTCTTTGGAGTGCTCAGGGCCTGCGGGGCCTTGTTAACCAGCCAGTGGTGGTCTCAGCCCCCTTTGCCCAAGGGCCCCAGAGTCACCTGGAGAAAGGCCAGCCGCTGCAGACGGTTTGCATCCACCACTAGGTGGCGCTCCGGCCAAAGGAAGGAGCTGCCGCTCCTCCTGCCCTCCCTGGGATCTCGGACCCCTGCCTCAGGGGGCTGGATGGGCAGCTTCGCCCACCCCTAACTCCAGGACACTCTCTGGGGCCTCAGCCAGCCCTTGGCCTGCAGGGAAAGGAAGTCAGACGGCCTGATTCTCCGTTTCCCACTGTGCCCAGCAGCCCCGCGAGAGCAGTTCTGCAGAGGCTATCGGGGATGGGGACAGGGAGGGTCACTTATTTATTTATCCATGCATTTATTCAGCAAGCATATGCCGAGCCCCTGCTGTGTGCCAGCACAGTTGTAGGTGAGCAAGCCCTCCCACGGGCGGCAACAATGAACGAGAAACAGATAATCTGCGCCGGAGCCAGGGAGAGCTCAGGACTGTGTCCCGTGCAGGGAGAGTGTGGCTCCAGAGTCCAGCCCCCAGCTCTGCGTCTCCCCAGATGCACGACGTCTGGGCCACAGTTTCCTCATCTGCAAAATGGTACTAATCACCCTGCTCCTGGGGCGTATGGGCGTGCAGAGGGTGGGACAGTGTGCCTGGCGGGCAGCAAGTAGCGGCTCTGTACTCGATCGTCTGCCTGGCACCCTGCCCAGCCCCAAGCCGGGCTCAGCCTGGAGGGGAGGCAGAATCCTGCTCAAGGCCGAGACCTCTACTGTGGCCGCAGGTTCCAGCCTCCTCCGCCCCCTGAGCCTCCTGGAGACTTGGCCATGAGCCGTGGTCTGGGGACTGTTCCTTGGGCTACTTGCAAGAAGAGCTCTGGCCATGGTGACATCAGCTAATCTGGTCAGAGGGGAGTCCCTGCGGCAGGGTCTCTGCCTGCCCCACCTCCCCAGGGCCCTCAGACAGGCATTCGGGGGTTAAGCGTATAGTTCTCGGGAGGATTGCCTGTTAAATACAGTCCTGCGTCATTGCCCCCCACTTAAATCTCACCACCTTCCTGTGAGCTAGTTGGGAGAGCGCAGGGGTTATGACCGTGGAATCAGAATGCCTGGACTCAAACCTTGACTCCCTGCTTGTAGCTGTGTGATCTTACACAGGTTATTGACCTCTCTGTGCCTTGCTTCCTGGCCCATGGAAAGGTTCCCAGGGAAGCACTTAGAACCAGGCCCGGCACTCGGTAGGTGAGCTCCGGATATACACGCAGGCCCAGAGAAGGGAAGTGCTTTGCCCAAGTTCACTGCTGGCAAATCAGGTGGCTGGACTTGGACCTGTGACTCAGTTTCCAAAGTTCCCCTTCTCGAACCACGTAAAGGGGGCCAGGTGGCTGGTGAGAGGGGCTTGGCCCCAGGGGCGTGTCAGGAATCCCCACGGAGGGAAGGTGCTAAGAATGACGAGCGAGCCCCCGTCCTGCCCCAGAGGCAGATGGCCCCTTCTCCTCCCTGGGGCCGGTGAGCGCAGCCTGACGAGCCGACTCCTGCTTTCTTTGCAGCTTTTTGCCATGATCTTCGCCATGTGCCTCTTCCGGGGCATCCAGTAGATGGTGCAGCCTGATGCCTCGTCCCGCCCACCACCCAGCACCCAGCGCGCTCCCCTGCCCCTCCCGCCGTCCCCTTGGCCCCAGGGGAGGAGACGAGGCCGTCGTGGATGGCCAGGGGAATAGAGCTATTTTTTTAACAAGACAAAATGAAGATAAAAATAAGGACTGATGTACCCTCGCCTGGACTCCAGGGCAGGTGCCAGGGGCTCTCCGCAGGGACGCCAGCGCCCGGGCCGGGATGCAGTCTGCTCTAGAGACCAAAGGAACACCAATCCCAGCAGGCCCCTCCCTGGCCCAGCCGGGCTCTCCCCAGGCCGGGGCCCACTCTCCTCACAACTTCAGGACCTGGTGCCAAGAAAGTGAGGATTTGGACAACAAGGAGGCAAAAGCAAACCTCAGACAAGTCATCAAAGCCCAGGGGCGCCCAAGGAGACTCAGCCACCACGTCCTTGAGGACTCAGAACCTACAGTGCAATCCCTGGCCCACCAGAGGGTGGAGTTGTCCCCACCGCAGGCCAGGGCCAAGGGTGGGCTGCAGACACTGGATCCAAGAACAGCCCAGCTGGCAGGGCCCTTGCTTTCCCATCTGTTGGACCAAATAATCTTGAAGGCCCAGAGAGGGGCAGCGACCTGTTTACAGTCACACAGCACACGCATGACAGTTCTGAACAGGAACCTGGGTTGTCTCCAGGCTGCTGGCACTTCATCCAGGCTCTGTCACATCTGCTGCTCACACGCGCCCCTGGCCTTGGCATCCTGGTTCCCGCAGGAGAGAGAGAACACGGCCAGCTATACAGCTAAGACTCTGCACTGTGTGCCCCCGCCCTCCCTCAAACCTCCCCACACTTCTGAGTCCCCACAAAACAAATGTATGCACATCACATCCCCTTGTCCACTCTGCCCACCTATCCCTACAGCCACCCCCTTCCCGGTCCTTCCCCAACTCCCAGGCTCCCAGAGTGGAAGAAACCCCCATGGCCATCTGGGTCTCCCTCTCCCCACCCAGAACTGAGGCTTGGTTGTCTTCTGCAGACCCTTGCCAAGATTCTCCACCTTCTTCTTGCATACCTCCAGGGACGGAGAGCTCACTACCTCCCAAGGCAGCCTTCTGCCTGTGGACTGCTCTGACTTTAGCAGAATATACAGAAGAGGTTTCTGTTTTTCTGTGGTACCGTCCATGGCATCCCACTTGCTCCCTCTCCTTCCCGGCGTGTTAGGGCTACACATTGACTCCCCTGAGCCCTCTGCTTTCCAGGCTGTAAAGTCCCCGAGGCATCTCTGCCACTTCTGCTGTGACAAGGTTTCCTGTCCCTTCACACTGTCCATACATTTCTGAGTATTCCTTCTAGGCATAGGCAGGGACACTCACAACATACATGCCTCAAAGTCTAGACCAGTGTAGACAATCGGATTGCAAGATGCCTCGACCCTGATTCATCAGGATCCCAGGTTTGGTCTGGGGTCAGTGGGAGAGGGCAGCACAGTCCTGATCAGCGATGTCTGCCCAACACCCTCAGTGCGATTAGTGATGTCTGCCACAGGCACAGGCGTGGAAGGAGCGGCATGATGCCTGCGCTCTGCTCTCTCCACGGTTCCTCTTCAGGTCCTACAAAGAGCCCGTCCTGGCACCCTGTACCAGCTCCCGGCCTCTCCTTGTGCTTTCCAGCTAAATCTGGGAGACACAGAGCCCAGTACTCCCTGCCTGCCACCTTCTGACATGCAGCCAGGAGCTCTGTGCCTGCAGGAAAGGTTCGGTGTGACCCTCCTCCTGCTGTGGCCCCCAGTCCTGGCCCTCCCCCCAGGTTTCTGATTCGGTTTCCCCAAATTGTCACCGTGACAGCCTGCCCTGGTGACTCCATACATGACGCCATGAGCTCCCTAGAGATCAGGCTCCCAGGATCCAAGCAGACCTGCAGCTGGGACCCTAGCCTGGCCTGAGAAGGGCCTGGGCCTGACCCTCTCTGGACCCTCCCATTAACTCCAGCTTCCCCGCAGGGGCAAATGGCTGGTCTGGGGTTAACAAAAACCCCAAACCCAGGCCGGGCAGGGCTAGAAATTGCATAGCTCTGTGGCTACAGTCCAGGGGCATCCTAGGCTTCTGCCACCCATGGAGAAGCTAGAGGGAGGATCTAAGAGAAAGGGCTGATCACAGAAGAAGAGCTGGCTCAGGTGGGTTCAAGGGTGGATCCAAGACTCCCCAAGGGCTTTCCGTAAAGGTGCCGAGGAACCTGATCTGCCACTTCAGCTCCCCAGCCACTGCCCCCGTCTCAGGCTGGAGGGAAAGCAGGCCCCCTCCAGCCTGTCTCTGCTCCATGGCGTGCACCCAGGCTAGTAGCTGTTGGCAAAGCTGCCTGAGGCCATTCCTAGGCACCAAGGAAAATAAAGCCCAGCCCAAATCAAGCCGGACCCTCCCTCCCTGCACAAGACCTGCAGGTGCCAGGGTTCAGCTGGCTTCGTCCAGATACAACCCACAGCAGGTTCTGGGGGTGGCAGTTTGTTGGTGGGGGGAAGGGGGTGGGCAGGGATGCCTCTTCTTTCCACCCCAGAATACAACAGCCTGTAACTGAGACCTCCTCTGACCCCACTAACAGGGCAAGGAACAAGGAAGACTTTACATGGTGGGTCACACATGCCACTTTCCTGAAGTCACTGTATCTTGGAGAAAGGGAATCTATCTTAGGGGTGGGGGGTAAGGACTCAGCCCCTCCCCAGGCTTCCTGTTGACACTCAGCTTTGTTGCTTGGGCCTTCCCTGTCCTCTCTCTGTCCTTGCCCAAGGGGCCCAGACAGGACTCCCCAAAGCAGCCGAGGCCCCGGCACCCCATCCCCCCAGAAACCCCCTCCTCCCTTCCCCAACAGGCCCTATGTTGAAAGTCTATTTTGGAAACTGTACATGTTCCTTGCGGTAGATAGCAGAGCTAATTTATCATGTTTATCTCATGTGAGCCCCCCTTTTATATTATATATCGAGAGGAGTTTTTGTAATATAAAACAGGACACCCACACTGATGGTTTTGCACTGGTTTTTGTGACTGTTTCTTACAAAAAGAAAAAGGAACGAAGAATAAATAGTGACCGTGAAGAAAGGTGGTCTTGATTTGGGGGAGGGGGTAGCCTGAGGCTGAGGCGGAAGCTTGACAAGAGGGTGCTGGGTTCCGGCTGCAGGGGACTGGGAGAAGGGGCGTTCTAGGTCACCCCAAATGGAGCGGAGAGGGGAGGGTCCCTCTCCCCTCTGTCACTGCCCCTTCCCAACCATACCCCTTCCTTGCCTTAATGTCCCCTGGCCCCGAGGCCACATCTGTCCTGCAGGTCTTATCTGACCTCGGGGGGCCCCACCCCCACCCCCAGGATTCACTACAGTGAAGTCTAACTAAGCCACACGGTGTCATGAGCTCTGCTCTGTGCCATGACCTGGAGAGCCCCGCCCGGGGGGCAGGCTGCGCCCCTCGTCATCCGAGGCCGAGCGGAGGGTTTGGTGGCCGCAGGCTGGAACTCGTGCCTTCCGCTGCCCGCCTGCCTCCAGCCATGGGGCCCGCCCGCCATGCCTGAGGCTTCGGCCTTGGGAGGCAGCCGTGGGGGTCTCGGCAGCAGGGGGACAGCCCTGTAGGAAGAGTCACAGAGTCCAGCCTCCCGTTCCCCTCGGCCACTCTCCTCAGCTATGTGGCCATGGTGGTGCCACCGCTCTGCTGGGCAGGGGCCACATCACTGAGCACACGGCCGCAGGGACAGCTTGGCCCAGGCAGAGGCCCACCAGGCAGCAGCACCCCCCACCCCTCCCGACTCTGTCCCAAGAAGGGGAAGGAGTCTGGGGCCGGTGGCCGCCCCTCTCACCGCTTCCCGGACTCGCCGGTCCTGCCGTGTGCTGGCCTGCGGCGAGAGAGAGGGCACCGCACAGCTGGGGACGTGCGGGGAGAGGCAGGCAGGGCGTCTGCAGGGCACTGGGTGGGCTGAGAGGCAGGGCCTGCTGAAACGTTTCTGTTTCCCCCCCTGGCTGAGCGTGAGGCCTACGGGGCCAGGTCCCGGGGGCAGCTCCCTGGAGGGGGGGGGCAGGGGTGAGCCAGGTGGACATCGGGCCACTGCTTTCCTTTCCTCCCCCGTCTCCAGACGCCGTCGCCTGCAGTGGCTCCACCGGGGGCTGTCTGTGTGCCCGTCTGTCTGTGGGCCTGTGCGTGTGGCCGCTGGCAGCCTCTGAACCCAGAGCGGCTGGAGGCAGAGCACTCAGAGCAAGCCCAGGACAGCTCACCGTGGGCCAGGCCTGGGGTGGGGACAGGGCTTCTGGCTGCAAGTGGCCCATCTGCACAGAGGCTGAAAGGGCAGTGCCACCTCAAAGACAGCCCACCCCTGCCTGTCCGCCCTTGGCTGGGCTGTGGCGAGGGGCACGTGTCTGTGTGTGTGTGTGTGTGTGTGTGTGTTCGGGGGCACACAGGGGGAGGGCCCAGGTTGAGAGGTAGGGGCACAGGGCCAAGTTCTCAGGTTTTCCAGGCACAGCGGGAAGCCAAGTCCAGCTGCCGGGGCACTAGGTCGCCTGGGGTGCAGGGAGAAGGGGGGTCGGTCCACAGCCTCTCTCAAAAGCAAGAAGGGCTTCCTGGCAGAAGAGGCTGGACCCTCGACTTAGCCCACTACCCCTATGACTCGAACTTGACTTCAGTCTGTCTGTCAAGGGGATTTGGAGGCCAAGAGACCCAAGAAAAGGAGGTGCCACTGTGTGGAGTGAAGAGTGGGGGTGCAGAGGCCCCCATCTGTCCCCAAACCAGGATCTCAAACCTGGAAGCCCAGGAGAACACAGCATCCGGTGAGTCCCAGGAGGAAAGGAAGGCCACCACCTCTGCCCGCCTGGGCCAGGGCGGGGGTCCCCCTGCCTTCCAGGAACCAAAGGGAAACAGAGGCCCCAGAGCCCCCTGCTCCAGGCATGGGCAGGGTCCCCTGGCCCAGCAGGCGGCTAGACTTTCTTGGGTCTTCGGCCGACCTGGTAATAGTAGTAAACGCTGATGATGACAAACAGGAGGCGGCTGGCCAGGAGCAGCAGGGTCCCCAGGGACATGAGGCCCGTCTCGGCTAGTGTGGCAGTGACCACTGTGGGAGAAAGGCCAGGGAGGGACAGAGGTCAGAGGAGGGGATGTGCCCTCACGCCCCACCACGCGATGCCACGCTGAGCCCGGGGGTCCTGCCGGCTGGGAAGGGCAGCACCCACCCCCACCCCTGCTGAGCCCACAGACGTTTCTGTCCCCATGTCCCCATGTGTCGGGAACCAGGGCACAGCATGTGGGCACAATTGAGCGTGTGCTGTCACACAGGTGCTGGGTACACACACGGTGAGCAGCAGTACAGGAGGGTGCGAGGCTATGGATGCACACGTGTGGATTCAGAAGATCCAGGTATGTGTGTCAGGTGTGTGCACACAGGTGTGCAGGCACACAGGTACACAGCCAGTTGGGTCCCTACCCCTCTGCCCCACCCTACCCCCCACCCCAGACAGGTTTTCATCACTTCCTGCAAACCCAAGTGGCTGGAGCTGGCAGGTGGGGGGCAGAGCTGCCCACCCCAGGACTCACCCAAGAACTGGACCCCGAAGTAGCAGGCTTCCGTCAGCAGGGTCCACCGAATGATGACCTTCTCAGCCGTGTACAGCGCGTTCCACATGATCAGGGAGATGCCTGGGGGTGGGGAGGGCAGCCTGAGTCATCGGGCCGGGGCAAGGACCTGTCCCTCCCCTCTTTGGCCATTGCTGCAAGACAGCCAGGGCCCTGGACTCCACGTCCCCGTTCTGACTCACAGTCCTCAAATCAAAAGTGTCTGTCCCTGTCCCATCCCTTCCAGCCTGCTCCTGTCATTTCCAAGGCTAAGTCATCGATCCCTGGGCAACTCATTTCTCCCACTGGACTCAGTCCCTTCATCTGTAAAATGGGAGAACGGAGCTGCTGGCCCCACTCACATCTGGTTCTGTCATTAGGATCCTGTGGATGGAGTCTGTGAGTTAACAGGTTATGTGCTCAGGTGATTGGGTTTTCTTTCCTAATGGACTCCTGAGGACAGAACACCTGAGCCCATGAAGGAATCACTCTAAGGAACGCCCAGGGGTAGGGGATGGACAATATTCTTTAGTGGAAGAGCTACCAACTCAGCCTCTAGCAGGCCCCAGTGGCCAGTGTCTGCTGGCTCTGAACACCAGGTGTCACCAAGTGTGGACACATTTTATTTCAACCACCCTTACTCCAGAGGAGCTGAGCCTTTACTCTGCAGGCAACAGGGAGCCATAGAATGTTTTGGAGGAGGGGAGGGATAACACCTATGCTGAGCTTTAAAAACTGTAGTCCAGCTTCCTAGCAGCCACTGTGTGCATCTCAGATCAGAGGACCAGGTGGTTCAGATGCTCTGGGGCTGCAGACGGGAGGGGCGTCGCAGGCCCTGGGCTGACTCTGCCTCTCCCCTAGGCTGTGAGGCCCTGGGGAGCGGGGCCTGGGCTCATTCTTCTCCGCACCCAGTGCCCAGGGCACCAGCACCCGGCAAGCATCAGTGCGTGCTTGGCCCCGGTGGTGGCAAAGACGAGTCCCAAGCCGCTGGGTGTATGCCACCCACGGCCACAGGATGGCAGCATACACCCAGCAGAGACAGCATCAGCGGCGGGGCGGAGGGGCGGGGCTGCGGCATCCGGGCGGGGGAAGGAAGGGGCCGGCAGAGGACGGCTCCGTGTCCTCACCTGGGATCCCAGCAGCCCGAGGCCTCCCCCAGAGTGCACCCCAGCAGTACTCACTGAGGAGGGCGCCTCCATAGAGGCGGATGGGGGTCTTGCTGGTCACCTCGGCCCCATCGAAGACCACGTCGTAGAGCTGGTCCGGGAAGGCCAGGGCCTGCGGGCAGCGGGGGACACGCAGCGGTCAGGGCGGGGTGGACGGTGACTGCTGACATTTCCCACGGGCACATCTCCTTCCCTCCCCCAAGGAGCAGGGCCAAGGTCCCTGGGGTGGTCCCTGGGGCAGTCCAGGGTCAGGACCTGAGGGCCCCCACCCCTCCACGCCAGGACAGAAGGCTCCAGGCGGAGTCAGGGCCATAGACCTTGGGATCTAGGATGCCCCGGGCAGGGCACAGATGGGGATGTGTCAGGAGCTGGGCAGGCGGCCCGACGGGATGGCAAGGCAGGGAGAGGCAGCTGGGCGCCAGGGCCGGGGTGGGGACTCACCATGACAGCAATGCCAGAGAAGAGCACAGCAGAAACGAACTGCCAGACCCTGGGGAGGCATGAGAGGAAGGTCACAGCCAGGCCCCCCACTGCCACCCCAGGCCCCAGGGGACCCTCCCTTCTCCAGCCAAGGTGCCCAGGATGGCTGGTTTAGGGGGAGATGAGGAGATGGGATGGAGTCAAGGGCAAGATGAAACAGAGGCACAGCCAAAATGAAGGGGTCTTATGCAGCCCCCCTCCCTGCCCCCAAAACAAACTCAGATAAATGCTCACCTGAGCCCCAACGGCTCCCGAACAGTGAATTTGGTCTCATTGCCCAAGACCTGGCTGATCTGTGGACACAGCGGGGTCAGAGGTGACCAGGGTGAGGACAGCTCTCAGCACGCCTGGCCCCTCATCCTCCCAGAGACCCTGCATGCCCAGGGGTTGGGACGGTCACACTGAGGCTGCTCCGTCTCCCACGTCCCCTTGACACCAGGGAGGAAAATCAGCTAAAAATATAGTGGCTAAGAGTGAAAGCTCAGGGGTCTGTCTGATGTGGGCTTGAATCCTGGTTCTGCCACTTACTGGTGTGACCTCAGGCAAATCACTTAACCTCTCTGAGCCTCAGTTTCCTCATCTGTAAAATGGGCTAATAATTGTCAGTCTCTTCATCTCCCAGTGCTAGCAAGAAGATTTAAAAATTCGTATGCAGGCTGGGCACGGTGGCTCAGGCCTGTAATCTTAGCACTTGGGAGGTTGAGCCAGGAGCATCACTTGAGGCCAGGAGTTCAAGACCAGCCTGAGCAAGAACGAGATTCCCGTCTCTACCAAAAATAGAAATATTAGCGGGGCATGGTGGCGCATGCCTGTAGTCCCAGCTACTCGGGAGGCTGAGGCAGGAGGATCACTTGAGCCCAGGAGTTTGAGGTTGCAGTGAGCTATGATGACGACACTGCACTCTAGCCCAGGTGACAAAGCAAGACTGTCCTTCCCACAGGAAAAAAAGTGCTTACACAGCAGCGGGTGCAATACCTGGCACATAACAGGCACTCGATTAATGCTAACGATCTGTTTCTGTTATTGATGTTATTCTCCTGACATCTCCATTAGATTTCTAGAAAAATGATCTAAGTCCTAGGACTCCAGCAGCTAGGAGCCTCAGCTACTCTTCTTCTCAAACAGGGTGAGACCTGCCTCCCCACACTGGTGCTCAGAGGCAGGCCCCTGCCCGGTGGCCCACCTTGGAACGGTGCACCTCCCCGTCATCGTCCTCCCCGCCCACGCCCAGGATCTTGCGGGTCTTCAGGCGGCTCACGAGGTCCGTCTGGCTGTGCTTCTTCATGAGCGGTGGGGGCTGCTTGGCTGCCATCTTGTCCTTGAGCCCGGCCTCTGCAGAGGGCTGAAGGAAGACAGGGGCCTCAGGCCACCTCCCCGCCCAGGCTCCAGACCTCAAGGGAAGGGGCCCAAGAGTACACGGGGCCAGACCCCTCCAAGCTTGCCGAGGCCTCCCATCAGCCTGGGGCAGCAGGTGGAGCCCAGCTGGCCTCAGTTTCCTCATCTGTCAAATGGGCTGGGGGGAGGGGTGCTCCTCAGGCCCTTCCGACTCTGGGAGCCCCATCTGGCCTAAATGGACATGACACACCCCATCCCGCCAGGCTGGCCAGCCGGAGAGGAGTGGTGACCAGGAAAGGGCATTCAGGCCTGGGTGGAGGCCACACCCGAGCTTCCTGGGGGGTGGGGGAAGGGGCCGAGGTCAGGGGGGTGGGCCAGGCTTTGAAGAGGGGAGGGTCTGCTCAAGCCCGGGCCAGGCGCTTCTGCGGCCCAGGCCCCCACTGAACATGTCGCAGGCAGTCGTGCTGCCCAGCGAGGCCCCCGTGTCTCCTACCAGCCTCCTTCAAACAGGACCAAAGGAAGGGGAGGGGATGGCCCGCGACCCAGCCGCGCCAGAGGAGGCAGGCCCAGGTGTTGGCAGGGACGCTGCCGAGGCCTTGCCCCTATCAATACCCCCACCCCAGCTCTGCCAGTGACCCCCACTGCCCCCAGTTCCAGCCACCCCCGGCAGCGCCTCGGGCCAGGTCCTGAGCACCTGCTGTGTGCCGGACCCTGTGCCGGGTGACGGAGACGCAGAGATGAGCTGAGTGCCCGTTGTGTCTCCAGTCAGTGGAGATCTACGCAGAGGAGACAGAGGTGTAGACGGGGAAAGGACCGAGAATGAAGCGCAGGCTCCGAGGCTCCGGGGGTGGCCCTGGCTCCTCTGGTCACAGCCACCTGCAAGACGGGCGCTGTTTGTGCCCACGCTGCAGAGAAGGGCAGCAAGCTCCCTGGACATGGGCAGAAGACGGGAGTGAGGAACAGGAGGGAGCCACGGCAGCGCCTCCTCCCACCACGCCCTAGGCACCGCATGTCCACTCGCACCCACCTGGGGCAAAGCAGAACACCACCCCCAGGGGCAGACAAGGCTCAGGAGCCGCCTGTCCCCTGCCAGGGGACCCTGCCATCTCAGTGCTGTGTGGCCCTGGCAAATCTCATCCTCCCAGCCCCAGGTAGGGCCGGCAGAGGCCAAGCCTGGGAATGTCCCCGGGAACGTGGAAATGTCCCCAGGGCACCTCCTGTTTTCAAGCCTGCCAGTGTTTTAAAACAAAATGAAGCACCCAAACAAATAAACATCAGAACAGAGAATGAGCCGTGGGGTATCTGAATAATGTGGCTTTAGACCAGATCAACTAGGAGGTGGTGTGCCAGCTCGTGTTGGGAGATCACAGCCGAAGTCGACATGGACAGTCCTCAAGGAGTGTCACGTCCAGGCCAAACACCCTCCTACTGCCCTGGGCCTTGGTCCCTCATCTGTAAAAAGGGTGGCTATCCTTTCCCCCTCCCCACACACAGGCCCTGGGTGACGGGAAGCCAAGGGCGGCGACCGTGATGGCAGTCCCTGCCCGGCACATGGAGGCTCTCAGTTAAGGCCACCAGCAGGGAGGCGGCCCACCCCACCCCCAGGGAAGCCAGGGTCTAGCCTTTCATCACACGGCTCCCGGAGGGCCTAGGACGCTGTCCCAACACCTCAGCTGCCTGCCACCACTTCCTTGCGGATCCAGATAGAAGCTATAATTAGCCTCGTCCCTCCGGATGCCAGGGAGGCTGCCCCAAGAGCCAGCGAGCCCCGGGTGAGCAGAGCCCAGAGCCGGCCCGGCCCTCAGCAAAGAGCACATTAACTGTGGCCTGGCCCTTCCTCACCTTCCTCTTCCAGCCTCCACTCTGGGCTTTCAGATTTTTAATACGCACAAGAAAACTGCCTTTTTTTGATTGTACGGTTACATGGATTTTAGCACATACAGATTCATGCAGCCGCCAGCTCCAAGTCAGGGCACAGGACAGTTCCATCAAACCAAAACCCCCTCGTGCTGCCCAGCTACACCCTCCCCTCACTCCTGGCAGCCACTGATCCGTTCTCTCTACAGTTTTGGTTCTGTTTTTTCAAATTATGTCACATAAACGGAATGACCAAGTATGCAACCTTCTGAGGCCAGCTGCATCCGGCACACGCCTCTGAGACGCCTCCAGGTGCTGCGCGTAGCGACTCCGCTCCTTTCCATGGCAGAGCCATATCCCAGGGACACACGCACCGGCGTGCTTGCCCATTTGCTCACTGAAGGACATCTCAGTTGTTTCCAGCTTTAAGAACAGAGCTGCTATAAACATTCGTACACAGCTTTTTGTGGGGCAAGTTTTCATTTCTTCCTGGTAAATACCGGGGACAGGATCGCTGAGCTGTACGGCACGCCTCCACTGAACTTTCAGACAAAGCGCCAAACTGTCCCTCGGAGTGGCTGTCCCAGTTCACGAGCCCCAGCAGGCACAAGTGCTCCAGCTCCTACATGTCCTCTCCCTGCCCGTACTCGGAATGTCAGGCTTTATTTTAGTTCTTCCAGGCCCCGCTGGCTTTTCAGCCCCACTCAGCCCCGCCGCGCCCCTCCCCGGCCGGCCGCGCTGCCTGTGCTCTGTTTCCCTGTGAGATGGAGCCGGAATTCCCACCTCCTGGGGATCGTGGGGCAACAAAGAGAAGCTTGGAGACAGCACCAAGGGCAGCACCTGCACACCTGAATGAAGACACCGCATTTGGTGAGGTCGGTCTTGAGCCAGGTGCCGGGGTGGAGCGACAGGCCCGGGTGGGGAGGGGCGCCGATGAGAGCAAGTCACTTCCCCGCTCTGGGCTGCAGCGTTCTCGTTCTCTCCAGTGAAATGACAACCACCACCCTTCCTTTCCCCCAGGGCTGGTCTAAGGAGAAACTAAATAATTGACAGAAAGAGCTTTACAAAGAGCCCTAAAGCCAGAAGGCACAATGGTCCCCAGCGTCACTGTGTGCCTGTGGACAAGGCGCTTAATCTCCACGTGCCTCAGTCTCCGCATCTGCAGGGAGACATCCTAGCTCACAGAGACGTTGCGAGAGCAGAGATCTCCGAGAAGTCCGTGGGGCAGCGCCTGGCCACGCAGGCACCGCCACGCCCCCAGGCCTCCCACGCGCAGCGCCCTGGATGGAGCAGAGCATGGCAGGAGCCCGGACTGAGAGCGTCTCCCAACCTCGCCACCCCATTAAGCAAAGCCCCAGACCTCGGTCCCAGGCCACAAGGCCCACCAGGCCTGGGCTGTGACAGTGACCCACCTCAGGGGGTCAGAAGCTTCCAAGCAGTAGAAGCACAGCCTTCCTCTGCCTGCTGACACCTCCCCACCAACACGCACACACACACACCCGTTCCCCTCCGCACCGCAGGCCTGAGCCCGAGACAGTGACTACAGAGGGTGTGGGGCATGTCAGTGCCAGCCTGCTGGGGCTGGATCCAGAGTGGGCACTATAGTGTCCTGGATGGTGGTACCCAGGGGTGGCACAAGCTTTACCCACAGGCACTGCACTGCCATCAATCAGGTACCTGGGCTGGGGACCCACTCTGCCCATCCTCAGAGCCCCACCCCAGCAGGGAGCTCCCACACAAAGGGCCCAAGGCCTCCCAGGGAGAATGGATGGTGGACTTTATCTGCAGGGAAAGGATCCCCACACCCGCCTTTCAGCCAGCTAACTGCTCCGAGCACTGCGTCTGCCCCTGCTTCAGCCCAGGATCGGGCCCTGCAAGATCATATCCACCCCAGCCCCTAGAATGCCCTACTCCCAGGCTGGCCACACGCACCCCCAAGATCTCCCCTTGACCCTTCCCGCCCTTCAAGGCCACTCCAAGTGTTTATTTCAGGCCTGGCACCATTTTAACCTAAGTGGGGACAGAGGGCGTCTCCCACCACTCCACCCGTGCACCCTGGCCAAACACTGGCTTCAGGGTGGGTGGGCCTGGGCTTCAATCTAGGCTCTGCCCTCCTACCAGTGGCGTGGCTTTGGGCAAGTCCCGACAGCTCTCCCAGCCTCAGTTTCCCCCTTGTGAAATGGGGTCATGAGAATGCCTGCCTGGCAAAAGCGCTGGCGGATAGACAGAGGGGTGCAAGTGGGTGCCGGCTGGCAAAGTGCCCATCCAGGGAGGGGCCCAGCCCTCCTTCCGCTTCCCTCCTTCGCTCAGCTGCGCACTGTGGAAAAACCTGCCAGTCAGCACCACCAGGCTTCCTGCCCCACCCAGCTGCCTTCTGAAGGGCCACAGGGCTCCCCCAAGGGGCCAGGCTGCTGGAGGCTGGGGGAGGGGACGGGCAGGATCTGCCTGCTCACCTGCCCCCCAAGGAGAGGGGAGAGTGTGGTTTCCAGAGCCAGGCCCTGGGATCCTGAGCCTCTGCCTGCTGCTCCTGGCCAGCCTCTTTAACCCCATTCCCAGCTACACCTGGCACCCGTCCTTTGAACAGTGGTTCCCACTGCTGACCCTCTACCCAAGACGGAGGGTCCTCCCTGACATTGCCCTTCTTCCCAGGGTGCAGGGCCCTCTCCCTCCTCCGGACTCTCGTAGGTCTCAAGGGCATTTCACGGCAGTGTGGTCCCTCAAGACGGAACTATCTGAAGGCAGGGCTGGTGTTGTGCTCATCCGTGTATCTGCCCTGGGCCGAGGTGCACAGTAGGTGCTTTGTCAGCACAGGTGCTGTGAGTGGCAGTTGGGCTAACTCCACCCAGAACGCTCAGCCTCACACAAGGTCAGACGTGGTGGCCCGAGGGGAGGCTCTCCTCCAAGTGCACACTTGACAGAGCAGGAAACTGAGGCCAGAGGGGGCAGCTCATGTGGAGCTGGGGTGCAGTGCAGGAAGGGGCTTTGCAGTTAGGCAGAGCTCGGTTTGCATCTGGTCATCCCTACTGGTCTGGTGGCCTTGGGCAAGTGGTGTCACCTCCACGCCCTCAATACAGTGGGAATCGTACAACGGTGCCCTGCGGAAGACTCTAGAGAGTGGGTGCAAATGCTCTAGGCAGAGAGCCTGGCACAGGGCTACCTGGGAGGGGGTTAGAGGGCTGGATGGGAACACCAGGCCCCTGACCTTGTCCCCACCACCTCAGAAAGCTGTGGCATCGCCAGTAGGGAGTACCCCAGGGCAGGGACTTCTGTTGGTTTTGTTCTCTGTGCCTGGGACAGCAGCCCCACGGCAAAGGAGCTCAGCAAGTATCTGTGAGTGAATGAATGGGGGAGGGATCGAGACGCCCTTGCAGGCCAAGGTCTGGCTCCCACCTCCTCATCTGCTGTGGAACCTGAGGTCCCCTTAGCTCCCAGTGGCAGCAACAGAGGGGCCACAACAGGAGCAAGCAAAGCCCCCCCATCCTCAGGCTGAACCAGGCCAGAGAGAGGCTTATCGAGGGTGCAAGAGTCGGGGGAGGAGGACACACACTGGGGGTGGGGTGGGCACATCCTTAACGACTGGGAAAACTTGGGCTCAGATCCTAACTCCTTGTAAAGGCTCTGTGACTCAGGAAAGTTACTTAACCTCTCTGAGCCTCCGTGCCCCGTCTGTGCAACCAGACCACTACATCGACTCAGCGCACGGGTCCGTGAGGACGATAATGAGAAAAGGCAGCCGAGGGGCCGGGCACCTGGCGAGTGCTCCACAAAGACAGCAGCTGGTAACATGAATGGACAGATCGGACGGGGCTGTGGCATCCTCCCCTCGCAGATCCTGGAGGACTTCCCCCAACCCCTGCATCCTTCCCAGGAAGCCTGGTTTCCATAGAAACAGATGGACTGCAGCACTGTCCCCAACATAGAGACTGTGCCCATGAGGGCTGGCTAAAAACCCGACTGGCCAGAGGAGGGGGGAGAGGAAGGGGCCCGGAACACCCACCAGCTGCCACCAGCTGCCGAGCCTCGTCATGATTCAGGGGGAGTCACTGCTGCCAGGCAGCTCAGCCAAGGACCCACTTCCTTTCCAAACAACGCTCTGTGGTCCGGCACACCTGTCCCTCCCCATCTGGTGAGGAGGACAGCTGCCCCAGGGTTGGAGGGGGCAACTACCTCTAGACCAGAAATCCCTACTATAACCTGTGAGAATGGCCATATTATTGCCCCATTTTACAGATGAGAAAATTAAGGCCCAAGAGATTTATTCAAGTGCCCCGTGAGGTCATGGCAGAGCTGGAATTCAAACCAAGTTCAGTGTGCCTTAACGGGATGCCCTGAGAGGAGCTGGTATATGGTGCGGGGATATGTGGTTGGAGGGGGATTTGGTGAGCTTGGCACCCCAAAGGAACTGAGCTCTAAACCTTCTTCCCTGCAGCACCTCCCCTTGAAAGTCCCTGGCGGGTGGCCAGCGGGTGACCTCCTCCCTGGGGTCCAGGCTCCCTTTGGTTAAGGCCCTGAGACTCCAGCAGGACTTGGAGGGGCTGCAGGGAGCCCCATTGTTCTGTTATCGCCTTGGTGCAAAATAGCTGGAAATGGGGTTTGAGACTGGGCAGCGCCAGGAGGGGGGCAGTGGGCACTGGAGCCTCGGGTTGTGGCTGGGGAGAAGGGCAGGGAAGAGCACCGCCCCGTGGCTCCCGGTGGCAGCAACAGAGAGGCTGTGACAGGAACAAGCAAAGCCCCTCCCCCCAGGCTGAACAAGGCCAGGAAGAGAGCCTGCATCATCCTCCCCAGGTGTGCTCCCCTCCTGGGCCGCCCATCAGCCCCTGGGGCAGGATGAACCCATCGTAGCCCTGAGATGTGAGCGGTGAGTCCCACTTCTCAAGGGTTGTCAACAAAGGGACCTGTGTTCAAATCTTGGTTCTGATACCAGCCCCGTGCCTTCGGGCAGATGAACCTCTCCATGGAGGAGCCTCCCCGGGACGCTGGTGCCTGACCCACAGGCTGTCAGGAGGGTGACAGCTAATCTAGAAGTCACAGGATACAAAGGAGGCTTCTTCAACACCAGCACTATTGACGCCATCGCAGCAGCCTCCGGGGTGCAGGTTTGATGGGGGGGCTCTCAGGGCGCCCCTGGAGGAGAGGCGAGGCTGTGTTCAGCGGGGCCTCCGCTGCTCCAGCTGGCTTGCTGACAGCCCGTCCCTCGAGAGCGTAATTATTCCAAAGGCCCGGCCTGCCTTAGTCAGACGTGTCTCTCAAGTCTGAGCGGGGCGGGGGGGCCAGAGCTGCATCAGCCATCTCCCTCCCATCTCAGCATCGCCGGCACGGCTGCTGCAAAAAGTGGGGATGACACAAAGCCGGACTGGCAGGCAGAGGGGAGCAGGGTGCGAATCCTGCTGGGCCAGCAAACCCCGTCCCCATGACGAAGCTCTGAGCCCAGAAAGAGATGCCACGCCCAGTTTCCAAGAACCTCCAGGCACATGAACCCCGGGAGCTGGGAGCTGAGGGTTTACCCTGAAGTTAGAAGGCTGTCGGGTGTGCCCTGAGTCACTGGGCTCAGAGACAGGGCAGCTGAGGTCACCCGCACATTCTGCCATCACTGGTAAGCCAGGGTCTACCTTTGGGACTCAGTTTCCTTAGCAAAGAAAATGGGAGTGTGGCCTGTAGGGCCACTCCCGGCCCTGCGTCTCAGCCACACTCCAGCTACATGCTAGGCCCTAGCTCGAGCTGCCCGCCCCCAAGCTCCCACCCCCGCCAGCGCCTGGGCCAACACACAGATTCCTTCCATCCTCCTGCTCTTGCTTTTGAAGGTTGCCCAGTTGCCAGAAAGGCAGAGGGAAGCCCAAACTTTCACCACAAACATCTCCAAAGCTTCAGAGACAAAAATAAACACTCCCTGCTGTGCTGGAGAGGGCAGGGCTGAGCAGGCCACAAGGAGGGGACATCCCTGCGGGGGTGTCCAGCACTGGGAGGGCTATCGGTCACCACTCAGAAGTCACTGGGAGGGTTCTTGCTGTCCTGACAGTCACTCACAAAGGGCAGGGCACGTGGAGGATCCCTGACCTTTTCTACCCAGAGTGGGCCAGCCTCCCCCTTGGTCCGGTGACCGTGTCGGGGCCCTCAAGGGCAGCTAGTGCCGTCACTGGGACAGCGACAGCCTGGCTTCCGGATCCCATGGGCCAGGGCTCTGGTGAGAACGCGGCAGGCACCTCCCTCTCCGCACACCCCACCCCCTGCCCTCCCCCTCCCCCTGTGGCTGCTCAGGACCTTGGAGGGTGGAGAGGAAGAGGGTGGAAGAGGAAAGGGGGGGATTTCCTTGAAGGGATGCTCCACTGTTTTGAGCCAACTTTTTCAGAAGCAATTGGTAATCTGTCTTCCAGGTAAACTGAGGGAAGCAGGTGGAAGGGTCCTGGTACTTTACCCAGACAGGAATGGGCCACGGCCACAGTTCGTAATTATTGTCTCCCCCACCATCTGGGGCTCTGGCTTAGTGGTTAAAGGACCTGTGCTTCATCCTGGCTCTACCACTTACAAGCTGCATGGCCTTGGGTGGTGCCTTCACCTCTCTGGGCCTCAGTTCCCTCATCTGTTAAATGGGTATAATAATGATACCAACCCCCCACCTATGAGACGATGCACAAAAAACCCACCTAGAAGAGTATCTGTTTTGTAGTTAATATTCAGTAATCATGCGGTTGTTATATTTAGACTAGGAGACTCAACTCTTTTGCCTCAGTTTCCCCCTTGACCAAGCCAGTTTCAGAATAAGTCCCCTTCCAGGGATTATGTGCCGACACAGAGTGGGGTGTTTAGAAGGCGGGTGGCCATATGAAGGAAGTGGGATGAGAGAGCACAAGGGTCACTTTGAGTCTGGAGGAAGATGCTGTCCTGGCTGTGCAGACAACAGATAGGCAGGGAGAACCCGGCAAGGTGCTGCAAAAGGTTTCCAGACATTTAGAGCCCCGAGAGGCACTGAGCCTGGGCGGCTCTCCTCCATGTCCCCAGCACTGGGCCAGGCCAGCCCTGGGAGGGCCCAGCCAGTGTTGCTGAAAGAGTAGCTGAGACGCCGGGTGCAGGGGAGGTATTGTGGGCCAGGAGTCAGAATATCAGGCACCCTGCCCTACAGCTGCCACTCCTGGGCTGTGGGTCCGGAGAGAACGTGTATGGTCTCTGAGCCTCACTTCCCTCATCTGTGAAATGAGGAGGCTTCATCCCTTCTCAGCCAGCCTAGCCTCCTATATCTCCCCCCACCCCACTCCACCCCAGCTGTGTGCAGGATCTTTGCTTGCCACGGCCATCTGCACTCACGGCCATCTGCATAGCTCACTCCCACACCTCCCTCACAGCTTTAGCTCAAAAGTCACCTCCTCCAGGAGGCCTCCCTGACTACCCAATTTAAAATGGCAACCCCCTCCCCAACCTCAACACCCCCAACACTTGACTCCTCCCCTCCCCTCCCAGTATACTGTATCATTGGCTTATTTGTTATATCTATTTGCCTCCCCCCTCTTTAAGTGTCAGCTCCATCAGGGCAAGAATCTTTGTTTTTGTCCTGTGCGTGGCGCTTTGTCCAATGAATCATTTTTGGTGTAGTGTTCACAAACACTTTGTCCAATAAGTAAAAGTAAAGAAAAGCCCGAGACTGCGTGAGTTTGGGGCGCTACTGTTAATTCCACACCCCGGGAGGGGCAGGCCCTTTCTCCAGCAGAGGTGGGGCTATCATAAGGACTTGGAGGGGCTGAGTACGGGATGGAGAAGCCGCAGGGGCCCGGGGGACAGGGCTGTGCAGAGGACAGGTCAGAGGTGTGGAACCAGCAGGTGGTGATAGGTGGGCAGGGGTGAAGGGGCCTTGGCCTCAGCCCTGCACGTCAGATTTGGAAGTGGAGGACAGCATGTGGCTGGAGAGAAGCCAAGGCAGCTGCCCTCCATGATGTCCGGGCCAGAGAGGACCTCAAGAACAAGACAACCCATCTTACAGATGGGACAACAGAGGCCTGGAGAATATCCAATCTTATTTCCTAACATGCCAATAAGAAAAAATCTTTCCTTTCTTTCTTGAGATCTGGGGCTGCGGCTAAGGGAGAGACAGTGCCTCCTCCTGGTTCTGCGACAAAACGCCCCCCGCCCCGTGTCCCTGGGATCTATAGGCTACAGGTCGTGGCCCCCTCTCCACAGGCCGCTGGGCGTGGAGGTCCATGGGGCCGCCCAGGTGAGGTGGGCAGCGCCGGGACTTCTCCCCGCAGGCCGGCCCCATCAAGAAGTTTGTCTAAAAGAAACCAAGCAGGAAGCGGGGCAGTGGGGTGGTGAGGCGGGGACTTGGCTACCTGCGCGGCGCCTTGGAGGGGCCCGGGGGTTCTCGGTCTCCGCCCTGCTCCCGCCCCAGCTTCCATCGCTCGCTGGAGAAACCCGCTCCCCTTTGTGCTGCAGGAGATGGCGGGAACCTGTGCCGGGTGGGGGCGAGGGAGAGGGCGAGGGGACCCAAGGCTAGCCGGGGGTGGGCGCGGCAGTCCTGGCCCTTCCTCTACAGACCCCCGGGGTAGGTGCGAGCACTGTGCCCACGGCAGGGGCCCAGCCCACTCGGCTCCCGGCCAGCACACTGCCCCCTTCCTGCAGATCGCACGACTTCGGGCGAGTGGGGGGCGTCTCTCTCCACCTGTGCTTCCCCTGCCCACCCCGCTAACGGGGGCTTGGGCGCGGCCTCGCCTCGGTTTCCGCCTGCTCCTCTACGGCCGGCTTGGGGACGGCGGTCCCTCCCAGCCTTGCCCCTGCCCCTCCAATCCGTGCCTCATCTCCCGGCTCCAGACGCTCACCCACTTTCTGAGAGCCGGGCCTGAGCGCGGAGGTCTCCAGGCGGAGAGCTGCCGGCCGTTCGGCGCCCCCGGTGCTCCCGCCCAGCCCCCGCCCCCACGGTCCCCGAAGCAGAAGGTCGGGCCAGACTGTGGGCGGCGGGAACTCCGCCACCACCTCCGTCCCCAGCCCTGCGTAGGGGGAACTCGCAAGTTTGTACCGCGCACTCCTCCGGCCGGGGAACAATGGCGGGAGGGGGGAGGGGACAGAGAACCGAGAGCCGGGGACAGAGTCAGACCCCAGGGAGACGGAAACTGCTTTTCGCTGTTTCTCTCTTGCTCTGAAGCAGAGAGCGCGAGCCGGAGAGGCGGGGACCGAGGACGAGATAAAGGGGCCGAGAGAAAGGCGAAAGGCGACGGCGGAGCGAGGAAGCCGGGGAGAGAGGGAAACCGAGTCAGAGGGAGGGGCGGCGAGGGGACCGTGCAAAGGAGAGAAACGGAAGGGGCTGCGGGACGGCGACCGGGAGAGCCGGGGAAGGGACCCCTGGGGTCCCGGCCGAATCCGCAGGTGCCAGCCGTCCTGGGGCGCCCGGCCCGTGCGCACGGGGTCCTCGCCGCCCCCTGCGGTCCCGGCGCCCGCGGGGGCCCGGCCGGGTTGCGCTGCGCAGGCTGCGGCCGGCCGGCGGCGGGAGGGGAAAGTGCGAGGCCGGAGGCGGCGGCGGGGAGCAGAACTTACGTGGCTAGCGCGGGCCCGGCAGACGCTCCAGCCTCGGGCGCTCACATCGCGCCGCCCGCGCCGGGCAGGGCAAGGCAGGGCCGGCTGGACCGAGCGCAGTGACCTGAGCGGCCGGGGCTTACCCGAGTCTAGCGGCCCGCGCTGGTCCCTCCTCTCGGATCGGCGCGCAAGCCAATGGCGCGCCGTCCCCTCCCACGCGCCGGGCTGCCTCGCCCCCGAGGGTGGCCGCCGGGGCGGGCGGGATGGGGGTGGGGGGGCTCCCCGGCTCCCCGGCGGAGGCTTTCCTGGAGGCCGCCTGCGGGGGGCGCGCTCACGCCCTGGGAGAAGGAGCCCGGGATTGGAACCAGGGCGCGGGGACACCCTGGCGTGGCCCGCGCCGCCCAGGAAGACTTTTTTGGCAAGTTCTGAAGACGGTGCCGGTTTCTTGGAACTATCCACACCCCCGTCGGTTGGCGAACCAGTCTTAAACATCCATGCGGTGTCTCCCGGAGCCTAGGCCAGTGTCTAAAACGGAAGGGACTGTTTTGGCTGTGATACTCAAGTGTGTAATGAATGACACAGTCACGACAATGGTTACCGTTTGCTGAGCGCCCGCTTGGTGCTAAGTATTAACTCATTTGATTTTCACAACCCATGAGGTCGCCATGATTAGTCCCATTTTACAGACCGTGGTCAGTAATGTTTGATTTCATTTAGCCTCAGGCCTCCAACCTAGGGCTGCGGCTTGGTGTGACTTGGCCAAATAACATGACCCCGCCAACATACTCCACCCTACAATGCAGCTTCGGCCATGCTGCTGTCGATTACACCGTCAGGGGAGGAGGATCTTATTTGGAGTTCTAGGAGGCTTGTGGGGGGCACAGTTGTCAGACCTTTTATCTCTACACATCCTATGGGGACAGAGGGTGAAGATGGGGTTTTGGGGTTCTGGAGGTTGCGCAGTGGCCTGTCAGCCTAAAAGTACCAGGCTCCTACAAACACACACACACACACACACACATGATTCTGGGCTCCTTCAAGCCCTTATGGTGGGGGGATAAAGTACTCTCCCACCCCAATCTCAGCACCCTGCGATCTCTTTAGAGAATATCTGAGTCTCTTCATCTAGTCTGATAGTCACTGCAGGCTTGGAAGTGAGGTGGGGGGCTGAGGGAGGAGGAAGGCAAGGCCGATGACACGCTCTGTTTCACAAGTAAATAGGACAGAGAGGTGAGTGGCTGCCCCAGGCATCTAGCTAGGTGGGCTTTCTGACTCCAGGTCTGACTTCTTTCTGCACCAGTTCCTTAAGGGTTAAGCAGGCTCTGGAACCACTTTGTCTGGATTCAAATTGTGGCTCCGCCTTTTAGTGACTGTGTGGCCTTGGGCAAGTTAATCACTTAGAGTGACAAAGGGCTGTAGAGATTTAGAGTTAATAGTGACAGACACCTCTGCACTTACTGAGCTCTGACGATGCCACAGAGCAGACTCCCACTGCCCTCATCAGAGCTGGGACTGGGCAGGAGAGTCTGTGTGCCCTTTGCAAGGAAGTAAACAGAACAGTGCCCAGCTCATAGTGACCCCTCAGCGACTGGTAGCTGTCCTGATTACCAAGGTAACCAAACTCTGATCCCACAGTGCCACCAACACCGTTTTCAAACACCTGATCAGTGAAAGCCAATAATGAATGAATGAATCGATCAATCAATCAATCAAAGTAGGTGACTCCAGATCAGGATTGTGTTTAGGTGTGTTGAATGAAGCACAAACCCAAGAGCCACCTGACTTGGGGCTCTATAGTAGTCTCTGCAACAACTCAGACTCTCAGTTTTAAGAGCTGGGTCACGCCAGGCTGATGAATTCATTTGTTGCACTCTCTTCTGCCTTTGCAGCATGCAGGGCTCTGGGTCTCTGAAGGGACGGCCCCAGCCTCGCTAGTGTACAGTGTCCTCCCTGATTTGGAGATACCTCCCAGGGCTCCACTTGGTGTGACCCTAAAGACTAGAACCAGGGTCGATCTGTGTGGGTGACACCAGAGAGCCAGACCTTACATCAGTAGGAAGGCCTTTGAAACAATCACTCCAAGATCTCCAAAATGGAAGAGGCTGCCTTAGGGGTAATGAGGGCCCTGTCACCAGCAGCATGCAAGCAGAAGCCAGGGAAGAGTTGATGAGGACACCAGAGGAGGGATTCACACCTCAGGTGGTACTTGGTGTGGATAACTTTTGAGCTCTGGCTGTGCTGATTCTGCATTCTCTACTACGTTTCCCAAGCTTATCAGCCCGACGCTGTGGAGGTTGGGAGCACTGGCTGGGCTGCCGCTGCCCCACCATCCTTCGGGAAGGAGGTGATCCTGACTGGGCCCTTTCTGTGTGCCAGGCAAGGTGCTGGTGCTGAGGCCCCAGGGGTGAACAGGACACTGTCCCTGTCCCTGGAGGGCTCAAAGCCCCCGGGAGAGGGATGCACATCCAGCAGCCAACAGCAGCAGCAGAAACAGCTCAGAATAACAGGCAAAATGTTGTGGGGCCCTGAAGCACCTACTGGAGGTTCTTATTCCCTTCCTTCTATACGCTTTTCCGAACAGATGTGTGCCCGGTTCAGAAACGCTCCTCGGCTGACATTCTGCCCTTAGTGTCTTTGAGTTACCTCGTCTTTACATTGGGCATAAAGAAACTCACCTTGCTGAGCTACTGGGTAGATTAAAACTGCCGTTTATAAAGTGCACCCGATGCCCAGCAAGAACAGGTGCGTGGCGCAGGTAACAATGCGGTGAGGACGAGAGGAGGCGGTTAGGACCCTGGCTCTGCTCCTAACCAGTTACGTGACCCTCTGCTGGCGTGAGAAATGGAAATATAAAAATACCTGCCTCTCAGAGCTTGTGAGAGTCAAGTGAGGTGATTTGATGAAAAAGGTTTGCAAACTGGAAATGCTGATTTCTATTATTATCATTATTCTCACCGCGGTGAAGTGTTCCTCACAAGGACCCAGGATGGTGGCGGGAGGGGGGGCAGAGCTGGAGATGCCAGGGGGGTGTCACTCCCTCCAGACTCCCACAGGGGCTGGAGAGCAGCTGGGGCTCCATCTGCCCCGGCCACCCTCAGCACGGGCGGCACACCTGTGCCCAGGTGTGAGTGAGTGAGTGTGTACAGTGCTTGTGTGTCTGTTTGTGCCCATGCAGGTGGGCGTGTGAAGGTGGGGTGGGCACAGGGACGGCCAGTGTCTATGGCCAGAAATCATTTGTGGATTGTGAATCCCTGGGGAAGAATGAGGAAGTAATTGGATTTCAAAGATGCTGGCAGCCAGACTCGGGTTAGCACCCGGCAATGGAGGAGAAGGCTGGGGGAATGGAGTCGGGCCTGGTCTTTGGGGCTATGCCTGGGGATAGAGGTCTCAGCAGTGACCCCCCTCGCTGGGGATGGGGGGAGGCATGTAGAGGAAGATGATGTGGTCAGGCCTGTTGTGGCTGAGCCCAGGGATTTTGTAGCTGACAGAACTGGGTTCAAATCCTTGTTATGGGACCACAGATCAGTGATTTCACTTCTCTAAGCCTCAGTTTCCTCGTCTGTAAAATGGAGATGATGATAGGGCCCACCTCATAGGGGTCAATGGAAGTTAACAGAGGATGCATGTGAAGCCCTTAGCAAGAGCAGGCACATTGTAATTTCTTGTTGCTGAGGTTATTATTAGGCAGCTCAGAAGGAGGAGGGGAGGGAGAGGGCCTTGGAGTGCTGCTGCTTTGTAAACTGTACAGGTTGCTCTGGGGAGAGAGTTGTCAAGCCAGGGTTAGTTGAGGCTGCACAAGGAGCGCCCAGCAGAAGGGGCCTCCGTGGCAGGACACAGGAGCGAGGCAGAGGAGCTGGGCTCCCCTAACCCCTTCCTGTCCCCCTCCTGGTTTCCCCTTACTTCCTCCAGAGCTTCCTTCTCTGTGAACCTGCCTGGTGAGCAGACTCCTGGGGCCCTCCTCCCCACCCCTGGTGGTCCCAGACCGAGCACAGCCTTGGGGACTGGGGAAGCAGCTGGGAGCTCGGGATCTCCCAGGAGGGCCTCCCCAGCACAACCTGCCCCTCCTCCAGCTCCTGAGCCTGAGCAGGTCTCCTTCTCCCCGCCTCCCCGAACGCCCTCCCTCCTGTGAGTCATCCGTTCCACGCTGTTGTTGCTCCAGGACCATGAAATGTCAAGCAGTTTCTTACCTGTGGGAGACAGAACTGATCGGGATGGGGGTGGGAGCAACAAGGCTCTGCTTCCCCAAAGGACGACTGTGACAGCTCAGGGAAGGAACAGAAGACCGTGGCCAGCCCTTTCCTGCTTCCTGTCATGGGAGGTTCAGGGGGGCAGATAAGAGGAGGATTTGGGAGTTAGACCATCCTGGATTTAGGTTCAAGGCCCTGGGCCTCTGCCAATTAGCTCTATGGTCTTAGGAAGTTACTCAGCCTCTCTGAGCCTCAGCTTGCTCATCTGTCAAATGGGAAAAAATAAAATCATGAGGACACACAGGGTCCTTGGGGGATTGGGTGAGACTGCATGTGTGAGCCCTGAGCTCAGGGCCTGGCTCACAGGACATGCTCACTAGATGTTCATTGACTCAACGAATGAATGAACATGTGGAAATGGCAGTGAGTGGGGGTGGAAGGGTGCATGTGACTGTCTGCAGGAAAGCCACCCTCCACCAGCTGGGAGAGTGGGGGAGAGGTCTGGGGACCTGTATTCTAGGCCTAGGACACCTGTTGCTCTGTGCTGGTGCTGAAGAGGCAGCTTCCAAAACGCAGGGAGGATGGAATATGGACTGCCCCTTGTGGGCACAGCTGCCACTTCTGCAGGCCACATGAGAGCTTCAGGCTGGGTCCAGATTCTCTGGAAGTGCCAAGCCCTAGCCAAGAAAAGAACTGCTATGTGTGTGTGTGGGGGGGGGGGGAAGGAAGGTAGCAGATTTTGGACCCTCAGCTTGGGTGACCCCAGGACCCCTTCACAGTGAGAGCCCACAGCAGCCACTCTGGGCTGTGAAGTCCTAGTCTTGGACCCTGGGCTGCCAGCTAGGGCTGTGGCTACCACAGCCTCCTGCCCAAGAGGATGCTGGACCACTTGGGTAGCACAGCCAGGGGGGTTCCTTATTATCTGAAGAGATAGCATTGCAAGCCCTCACTGTGTGCCAGACCCTGGTCTAGGAGCTTATGTGTATTTAATCCTAACAAATCTCAGGAGGTTGGTACCATTATTTGCCTCATTTTATACATAGGGAAACTGAGGCCCACTGAGTTACATAACCGTAGAAAGCAGTGATGTCATGATTGGAACCCTGGCAGAGATGGCTCTGGCTGTGATGCTGACCAGGACAGTGACTTCTAATCCTCCTGGAAGGTGGAGCCCCTTCTAGCCCCACACACTCATCCAAGTCTGGGGGCAGAAGTCACCTGTCGGCTCATGGGAACATCTGCCAAACAGATTCTAGTTTATAAATCACTTTAGAGTAGTGTGGGTCTCCAAGCAGAACTTGGGGGCAGGGGACAATGTTAGAAATGCAAATTTTCAGTCCCATCTCAGGGAAGAGAACCAGAAACCTTGCAGGAGAGTCACAGAGGCTGCATTCTGACAAGCCCTCCAAGTGATTCCAGCACAAGCTAAAGTTTGACAGCCATTGCTTTGAGTTTGCAAAGCAGATTCTTAGATTATCTCATTTAAATGGTGGACACTTTGGTATTATTCAGCCCATTTTCCAGGTAAGGCAAATGAGTCTCCCTCTGCCAGATATCACCTATCAGGGAAATGGAAGCCATGGGCCTGGAACCCACAGTTTTGGGTTCTGGAATATTTTTGTTTGCGTTCTCAGGACCAGGGTGCGGAGCAACGTGGGTGGGGGGTGGAGCTCTAAGATGAGGAATTGCAGGGGGACGCCAGGGGCCGGAAGAGAGTCCACCTCCCTCCTGGGGGAGGGGTCGTCCGTGCTTTCGGTTCCCTCCCAGCGCCCCAAACCAAATCTACGTAAACAAAGCCAGCCTGGCATGTGGAGCGATGGCGTATTAATACTGGCGGCCGCTGCCGGGGCGGATCACAGTAACAAAGGCGGCCTCTCGCCGCGCACCCAGGCGCCGTTATGTAATTGCTCCGGGGAGGCGCGGAGGGCTGGTCGCGCCCGCAGGGCTGGGAGCTTGGGCCCGCGGGGAGGCAGCGCTCGGAGGCTTGGAGCTTGGGGGCTCCGGGCGGCGGGTGGAGCGAGCACCTGCCCAAGAGTCCTCACCCGGCTTCACCCGCGCACTTCCCCTCCCACGCCCGGCCGCAGCCGCGAGGCGGGTTAACCCCCGCGTGGCTGGGTGCGGTCCTCCGCCCAGCGCGAAGGGAGCTCCGGAGGCAGATCCCCAGTCCCTGAGGACCCCAAGGCTGAGCCAGGGTTTCCATCCCCAACTCGCCACCGTTCCTCCTCGCCCCGCCCTCACCCTGAGTTGGGGGATAGAGAGAAAAAGACCAACGTTTGGGGCGACTTCTGTGTGCATTTCAAACTCCTGGCATCCTCCGCGAGGTAGCCCATTTTTCAGATGGGGAACTAAGGCCCAGAAAGGGCTGGCTTCATGCACCAAGATTTTTAATCTCTACATTTGTCAGCTGCAAAGCCCACGTTTTCTCCCCTTGGATCCCACAGGGGGTGTTTATAGCCACCACAGATCCGTTTTTGCCTCAGTTTCTCCAAACACTCTTGGTGCTTCGACCCCCCTGGCCTTTGCTCAGGCTGGACCCTCTGCCAGCAATGCTGTTCTGTCCACCAGGCAGTCTCACCTCTGAGCAACCTTCCCGGCTGCCCCCAACCCCCAGCCCCTGCATACTAGGAAGCCTACCAGGCTGCCTCTTCCAACTCTGGGAGCACCTGGTGACAGCACCTGCCACACTGTGTCACAGGAGCTGTTGTCACCTGTCTGCTCCTATTAGGCCATGCACTCTGGGATGATGGCTTCTTGTCTGACAGTTTCACCCAGCCACCCCGCCCTCAGCACAGAGCCCGGCACACAGCGCCGGTAGAATTCAGGTGAAGGGTTCAACCCTCAGATGGATTTAACGCTTGGTGACAATCTTCAGAACCTGGCTTCAAAACTCCACCAACCTACCTCCGATTATGCCAACTCCTAGATGTGTGGCCTTGGGCAACTTTTGTTGCCTCCTTGGGCCTCTGTTTCCCCATTGGTACAAAAGGGCTAATGGCAGCCCCAGTCCCATGAGGCTAGTTAGTGTTTATTGAACGCTTACTACATGCTGGGCACTGCGCCAAGCACCTGCTCTGGTGACTTCCTGGACTCCGCACACCAGCCCTGCGGAGGTAGCTACTACTATTATCTCCATTTCATAGAGAAGTCACTCTCCCGAGTCACCAGCTGAATCCAAGTCACAGAGCCTAGATTCAAACTGGTCCCTCCGTCTCCTGTGTTTCTAGTCTTCCTTTCACAAGATTATTTCGATACTTCCATGAAAAGTAGTTAAGGACCAGCATACAGTAGGTGCTCAATAATGTTTATGTCCCCCATTCTAAAGCTCCCAGGGCAGCTCTCCTGCCCTCTGTTCTCTCCCCCAAGGGTACAGCCCCTGGGACATTCTGGGAGCCCTTCTGTGGGGGTGGAGCGGAGGGGGAGGCAGAGGGACCTGGCAGAAGGAAGTGTTCTGGTTTCTGAGTATAAATAAATTATTGTTTTGTTTCCTTGTATTAAGAGAAGGGCACAGCATGCATTTGCCAATCGAGCATGTTCCGCTGCAACTTCCCTGTGTTTTACCAATTGCTAATACATGTTTTCAGCCCAAGGCAGTAAACAGAAGCCCACTCTGCCTGGCAGCTCCAGAGTCCTGGAGTAAGGAAGGACATCTGGGGCCTCTGAGGTCAACCGTCCAGGCCCACCAAGGGAGCAGGTGTCAGTGGGGTTACTGAGGCAGGGAGAGAGTCCCCACGGGTCTCCCCTGGGGCTGGGAGAACTTGAGTGGGGACTCCTCACCTCCCTGCGCTTCAGTTTACACAGCTGAAAATGGCGCTGTCATGAATGCCTTGTCAGTTTCACCAGGGAAGAACAGTGCCCCCAAAAGTGCTTTGTGCTCATGAATAATAATAATAATGTTATTTTTTTATGATTCACAGCAATAAAAATACCCAACTCTATTGTGCCCTTTTTGTCCCTGTCCAACGTAACGGTGCCACCCACCCTGCCATCTGTCAGTGTGACTGCCGTCATCCTCCTAACTGGCCCCCAAGCCGGTTTCCACCAAGAGAGCTTTGAAGAAGCGAATCAGAGATCATGAAACATGGCCCCACTCTCACTTAGCATAAAACCCAGACTTGTCACTGTAGCCAACCGGGCGGGCTCGATGTGCTCTGGTCCCTGCATGCTCTGGTTCCCTCCTCTCACGCCCTCTGCTGAAGCCACATCAAAGCCACCTCCCTGCTTCTTGTCTCCACTGAACTTGTTTCTACCTCGGGCCCTTTGCATATGCTGTTCCATCTGCTAGTAATGCTCTTCCCCTCAGGCCTTCACATAGCTGTTTCCCTCCAACCACTGGTCTCACCTGAAAGGTCACTTTGGCAGAGAGGCTTTCTCAGACCACCAAATCACAGTAGATCTCTGTCACTCAGCTGCTTCACTGACCTTAGAGCATGTGTCACCATCTAAGATTACCTTTAAATTTTTAGATTTACCTCTTTTTTTTATCTGCCTCCTCTGGAATGTGCCCTCTTTGAAGACAGAGACTTTGTCTCCATCATCACTGTAGTCCCAGCACCTTACTCTACACGTATTATATGAGCAGAGAGAGAACGATTACTACTAATACATGACAGAGGAGAGCAGGGCCACAGGGCGCAGTGCACAGCCTGTGCAGCCGTGCAGGGCAGCCCAAGGGCACGGGCTGTCACACATCTGCCACTTCATTCTACACGATTTGTAATGAGCTTTACATTGTTCCAGCTAAAACAAGTGAAGGAATGACTGCACTTATTTATATATATACACAGAAAACGAGCGACGAGTAGAACCTCAGTTTTGCACCAGAGATACTCATAATCTGCGGCAGATAGACATCTGAGCAGATGCTACTCCCAGTTCCCCTCTCGTGCCTCACTCTGTCCTGTGTTGGGACCTCGTCCTTGTCCCAGCTGTTCTCTCTGCTGGGACTTTCTTCCCCATGGTGCCCCAGTCTCCATCTGCCAGCTCTTGCTCATGCTTCTCTTATCTCAGCTTAGATATTACTTCCTCTGGAAACCTTTCCTCATTCCCCACCCCCATACTCTAGCCCATCCCTGGGCCCCACGGGGCCCCCCAAAGGTGATCCCAGCAGCTCCCTCCAGCCCTGGAGTGGATTTGACAGCTTGGTTCTGAGTGCCAGGGCTGGCTGTGAGCTACTTTAGGACAGAACCGTGTCAGTTCCCCGCTGTGTCTTTGTGCCTAGCGCAGTGCTGAGCACACGGGAGGTGTCTGAACAATGTGGGAGGAGAGAAGGCAGAGGGGGATGGCTGCCTCTCCCCCCACCTCGCACACAGCTCCCGGGGCCCAGGCACTGGTCCCTGAAATTCAAGAAGCTGATCAGAACTACCCGTGGGTGCAGCTAACCTCTGAAACATCCCCCCCCGCCACCTGTCGCCTCCCTGCCCCACTCCCACATCCTCTGCCCTCGCCAGGGGTCCACGGTGACCTCGCAGATGGTGAGAAATCCCACAGCTACCCTGGCCTCTCCTCTGTCCGGCCCTCCCGCCCCCTCTTTTTCTTTCCCTTCCTTCTGCTTTCCCTCACATGCAATTCCCCCTCCCTCAGCCTGTGAACGCAAACTGAAAAGAAAAAAAAAGGCCCACACAGCAACGTCAACAGTGAAAAATAACCAATTTAAGGAGTAATCACTGCTGTAATGATTGTCTAAGCCATGCATGAGTCACTGCAGAAATTCGGGCTGAGGCTCTGGGACTCCCAGGCTCCCTGAGCTTCGTCACATGGGTTGTTTAGTACCTAGGACCTCAGCGTCTCCATCTGTAAAATGGAAGGAATAATATCAGCCCCAAGGAACTGACCAAGTGTTGCCTTAGCCTCATGATTTCCCCTGAGGCTGGAAATGAGAGGTTAAGGGGTCCACACAGCAGGCGTGGGAATCAGCAGGTGACTCGTTCTTCCTGCACAGGGTCCAGGGAAGAAATGCAGGGCCGGGCAGGTGCCCAGTGAGGCCCACTGCATAGGGGCTCTTGTGGAAGGGTTCCTAGAGATCATGGCATTTGACTGAGCTGGGAAGGATGAATGGGAGCTATGGAAGGTGTTGGAGTGATGGAAAGTCAGCTCTGGAAGACTAGAGACATCACCTGGTTCAACATTCTTATTTTACAGATGGGGAAACTGAGGCTTGAAGGGCTTTGGAAATTGCTCAGAGTTGCCAGCTCATTCGGGGCAGAGCCTAAGTTAGAATGCAGGTGGCTTGACTCCTGTCCAGGGCTCTTCCTCATGATGTCACGCTAGCTCAGAGGGACAATGAGTACAGCGTGTTCAGCGCTCACTGTGAACAGGGCTTATGTGTATGTGCGCTATTTCCTCCCATTCTTGGAATAATCCTGGAAGGTAGGATTAGAGCGTAGGCCCTGTTTTACCTTAGTAAGGTTAAGAGAGGTTAAATGGCTTATTCAAGGACTTTCTTGGCCCCTGCAGCCCCTCCTGGCTTCTCCATGCTCTAGCGTTACCTAACGCCAAGGGTCCTGGGGCTGGGGGGTGGCTTCTGGGCTGCATCCTTGGGAGGGCTGCCCTTCCCTTCTGTCTCTGTCTCCTCTAAGGAGGGTTAGAGCGGGGCCTCTTCCCCGGAGGGTTGAGGAGGAAGCCTGGGCTTTCCCCGGAAGATGCCCCGACAGGAAGGGAAGCCAGGTCGTCAAGGAGACAAGAGGCTTACATTTAAAATCCCCAGCAATGAGAGTCTGCCTTGCCAGGGCACGGCTGAGATGCCAGCCTCGCCTGGTCGCCTGGTGAGTGCATTCCAGCTCCGGGGGAGGGACCAGGCCTGAGGGTGACAGCTCTAGGGGCCAACCTGCTCCTCACCAAAACCCACACTGGATGGGCCACGGGGGACAAAGAGCCATCTCCTAGGAAGCTGCTCTGGGCATCACAGAAGCAGGGCCACTAGTAAAATAGGGGAGATGTTTTTAAACAATTTAATACTCATTTATATTAAAAAGCACATTAAAGTACTGTTGTCACCATGGGATTTCCTTACAGTTCTTCCTTACGGTTGTTTTATTTCTTACGGCTATGGTTTAGTGTTATTTTCATTTAGGATTCATTGGGGATGAGGGGAGACAGCACAGTCTTCAAGGCGTAGGGCCGTCACGTGTCACAGCTGTGCAGGGGAGGGCTGGAGGGGAGTGTTTAAGGGCCCCTGTTCTCCCCTGGGGACTGATGTCCAAAAGCCATTAACTAAGGAGCCCGAAGTATTGGGTAGCAGGCCTGGCTCTGGCGAGAATTTATAGCATCAAATTTACTTTATGACATGGTGTGCAATCGGGGCCTCAATTTCCTCACCTGCTAAGTGGGGATAATTACTCCCGTCCCACCCACGTCACAGACCTTTAGCTGCCATTCGGGCTAGAAATGAATAGACAGCCAGATGGCAGTGACAGAGCTTCAGGGACTCAGCGGTGAAGTTCATTACAAACACAGATTCACCGGCCCCCCTCAGGCCTCCTGGGTGGGAATCTGTGGGGGTGGGGCCCGGGGATCTGCATCTGTCACCCCTCCAAAAGTGATCTGCCCCCACTGCAGCCTGGGGCAGCGAGCACTCGCCAGGAGCTGGAGATGTGGGTCCTCCTCTCAGCTCAGCCCCTGGCTGGTGGCTGATGCCTCCTGCGTGATTTCAGGGCACTGGCCTGGGTGGTGTCTGAGGGGTGGCCCTGACTGCACCTCTCTAAATCGTCTGGGTGGGGCTGGCTGGGCAGTGCGGGGTGGGGAGGGCAGCCCAGGACAGGGCGCAGGGAGGCAGGGCTGGGACTTGGAGCCTGGCGCTGGCTGCTCTGTAAAAGAAGGGCAGACCCCACCGCCCCCAGCTTCTGGCTGGGCCTTGAGGCTCCCAGGCCTCCATGTGGAGGGTGGCAGGTGGGCCATCTGCTCAGGCCTGGGCCGGGGAAGGGGGGCAGACCCAGGCCTCGGAGCACTGAAAGGCCTCTCTGTTGGGACCTGGCCTGAGGAACAGATGGCCTGAGGGCCGCTGGCACCAGCAGGTGGGGGGGTGGACAGAGGCCACACCTGCCCCCTTCCCTCTGCTAAGTCACAAAGTCCTCTCTTCCTGAGACAGGAGACCCCCGCAAGCCGCCCATGGCAACAGCAGCCAGGAAGAAGCGGGTGTGAGGGGGATTAGCAGGTCCCACGGCAAGCATCGGGGGCAGGCAAGAGGGGGACAGACACCTGCGGCCGCAGCTGGAGCTGGGGGGAGGATGCCTGGGGTGGGGGACTCAGAGCCACGTCAGGGCAAGGGGAGCTTAGGCTCCACTCAATCCAAACCTCTCCCACCGGCTTTGCAGATAGGGAAACTGAGGCCTGGGGGAGCAGAGCCCTCACTCCACATTGTCCAACAGGTCAGCAGCAGACCCAGGCCTGGAAACCAGAAGTCCTGAAGCCTTGTTGGAGGCTCTTCCTGCTCCCCCTTCTTCTTCCCTCCTCCCCTCCTCACTCCCCTCCTGTACTACCTCTCCAGAGACCTCGGCTCCCCACCTCTGTGTGTCTGCCCACATAGCTCTTCCTCCTGCCTGAAACTCTCTTCTAACCCTTCAGCTCCTGTATATCCTTCAAAACCCAAATCAGGTCCCCACCTCCTCCTGGAAGGCTCCCAGGAGCCCACCCTGGGAGCCTGAGCCAGAACTCGAGGCCCATACACTGTGCCCTTTGGGTGGCTGAGGCCGGCCCTTCATTGTGAAGAAGGAGTAACTGAGAACTAGGGAGGGAAGACTTCTAGAAATGTCCCCCACCACCTCCTCCCCAAGCTGTTTTCCTGGGCTTCGTTTGAAAAATCCGTATATATATTAAAAAGAGCTTTGCTTCAGAGAGGCTGTTAAGGAATCTGGTAAAATCAGGAGCCCTTTGGGTCTCTTTCTGGAAAGGAGATACTTACTCCTGCCTTCTCTCCGAGGTTTCCCAGAGGGTTGGATTTCCTTTTCTCTCCGAGGCAGGTGCTGAGCAGGACAGGTTGGTGGCAGCTGGGGAGCAGCCACACCCACAGGAGCCAGCTGACACCTGCTCCCCTGCTTTCCAGGTAATCACAGGGCCATCAGGCTCTGCAGAGCGCCTCCCTCACAGCTGCTGCCCGGCCTGAAGGAAAGGCCCAGAGGGGAGCATCTTGGGGGCAGGGGGGAGGGGGAGAGACCCAGGTGTGATCCCTGACCGCTTGGCATTCCCTATCCCTGTCACCTGGGACACGTCTGTCAGCCTCATCTGTGCCTCCCTGGCCAGGCTGTGGGGAGGTCCCAGGAGGGTCTGGAGAGCACCAGGTCTGGTGGCCAGAGGGGAAGAAGCCAGGCCTCAGCCCCGCCCCTCTGGGAGGCCCAGCCCAGGGATAGCATCCACTGTCCCCAACAGCCACACATGACTCAGGACACCTCAGTCACTTAGCCAAGGGCGGCCCCGACTCACCTCTTCACCTGCGTTCCTGGCAGTGCTCGTGCCCTGACCTTGCTCTGTGCGTCTTTAGGTATGACCTCTGCCCTCTCTGACACCCCAAGTTCTCAGGCCTGCACAAAGGGGAGCGCATACCTTGCTCTCCATAGCCTCCTCCACGGGTGGAAAACTGATCCGGGCTTTCCCTGAGCTCGCTGGGCCCGGGACTCTGGCTCCCTGGAGTGAGGTGGGAGGCTGGCGAGGTCTGAGGCCAGGGAGGTGGGAGGCCGGTTACTCCACATCCTGCAGCTTCTGGCTATGACCAAGAGACAAGCCCAGTCCAGGAAAACATCTGTAGGTCCTCTCAGACCTGATTCATTCATTTCTTCATTCATTCATTCATCGAGCCCTGCAACATCCCAGGGACCGTGCTGGGCTCTGGGATAGAGCAGAGAAAACAGCAGACGCGGGGCCTCTCTGATGGCCCCGGGCTCGTCGCCTGGTGGGCAGGCAGCAGGCAGAGTCGGCGAGCAGCTGTACACAGCGATGGGATGGGATGTGACGGGTGCTGTAGAGGCTATAGAAGCCCCGAGCCAGAGAATCACAGGGCGGGGGGAATATTCTTTAGACAAGGTGACACTGGAGCAGGGACCTGAGGGATGATAGGGAGCTTGCCATGTGTCCTACGGGGGGAGGCGGGGGGAGGGGTGCGTGCCTGGGCCGGGAGCTCCGGAAGGAAGGCTCATGTGGCTGATGCAGAGTGGGAGGGTTGGACAAGCAGCGGGCACCAGACCTGGTAAGGTAGTCCTCTAGGGAAAAGGAATATTTAAATTTTTGATCTCTATTTCTATTTCATCAAAAAAAAAAAAAACAGGAAAGAATTCAGCTTTTCCAGTATTTATAGATTGACACTGATATCCACATTTGGTCTGTATGCAAAATGTTTGGAAGGCAGAGTGGGAACAGGACCCCACGGAGAAGCAGGCCGCCCTGCCCTCATCCTTGCTGCAAGAATTTGGAAGAAGTTTTCTATTTATGTGAGACCCGTTAGGCAGATTTATAGATTATAATACCCTCCCACTGATTTTCCACTAAATGGACAAATGACTTAAGAAGAAAGCAGAAAAGAGAGAAACCAAGAGAAAAGCAGAAAGCACAGATCCTAACGCAAACGTGGAGAGCATGGCATAGTGTGGACACGCCACACCTGTTGGTGCCAGCTCGGGACAACCACATAGGAAGCTAAAACAGTGACGATACAGTTGGGTCTCACCAGAAAGCAGCCCCCAGATTTATATCAAGAATGAGAAGACAATTTGAAATAAAAATTGGTAGCCATTATATTTTATTGGGGTTTGTTACTAATAAACATAACCATAAGAATATAGTTTTTGGTTTGAAGGTATAGTTAACGATGACATAAAACCATTCACAATGATAAAAACATTTAAAAATATTATTTTATTTTTATTTATCTTTCTTTTTAATTTCTATTTTTATGCATGTTTGATAACATTCATAATATGTTAGTATAGTGATGCATGATGATTATTTATAAATTAATAATTAGATTGAGTTTGTGCGATCAACATTTTTTGCTGTTTTAAGGGTCTGAGCAACCTAGGTGGGGAGACCCAGGCTAGCACCTGAGGAGCCCAGGACCTGGTTAGCCTGGGCAGTGCTGGCTTCCTGCATAGCTGTCCAGGTGGTGCCTCGGTCCCCGGGCCTGGCCTGCTGGGGCTGAGGGCTTTCCACCCGCATCCACGCTGTCTAGCTCACACCATGAAACACTTCCCCCAGCCCAGACTTTCATCTGGGAAGGCTTTTGTTTCCTCCCCAAATGAACACAAGTTCATTCCCTTAAAGGGTAAACGGCAGATCCTGGCGAGGCTTTCGGATTATTTATTCGCCGGCCAGTAATAGAATAGAACACAGGTCCTGGGCAGAGGAGAAGGCCTTTCTGGTGCCCGCACAGGGGCCTGGAGCTTGCCCCCTGCGAGGTTCTCCTGCCAGCCACTTCTACACAAAGGCCCGCTGTCTGGCCTGACCTCATTGGGCACGTCGCTCCTATTTCTCCTTACAGCATCCTGGAGAGGTGCTGCTGGCGCCCACTGCGTGTACTGAGGGCCTGCTGGGGGCCAGGCCTGGGCCCCGCGCTTCACACATGGGCTCACTGACTCCCTCCCTGGAACCCTGCACTGCCTGCAGCCCCTCTGGGGGACAGGCTTTCCCTGCTTGGGGTTCTCCAGATCCTCTGCAGATGCAGTGGCTGCCATCGCCCCGCCCCTCGCCGCATACCTGGGGGCGGCAGGCCCTGGGAGGAGGAAGGGTCCGGCTGCCCAGCTGCCTGCAGGGAGGCCAAGCTGGGCTTCCAGCTTCACGTGGCTCACAGTCCTGGGGCTGAAAGGTCAGGGCACCAGGGTCCTTCCTTCCAGTTCCTTCCACCTTTCCTTTTCCCAAAAAGGTCTTCACAGCTCCACAGGTCCTCGGATGCCCCCAACGTCCTCCGGCTGCCTCCCTTCTCCACGCAGATTCCTGTCTGTCTTTCCTATCACCGTGATCCAGCCAGAAAACTCCCCAGAGCATGTTCCAAGTCCTGTTCCCAGGCAGCAGCTTCCATGGGGTTGGCATCGGTACACATTTATTAATAAAATGAGCAAAATAACCAAATGCTTTGGCAGCTCCCGAAGTTTGCCAGAGGCTCTCTGCATGCCCAGTGGCACCAGGGGGTGGACATGGAGGAGAGCTGCGGGGAGACCACAGGGGACGTGTCCCTGACCACTGGTGAGGCCTTCCAGCATGCACAAGGGCTGACGGGTGCCCCGCTGACTATGGCTTTTGGGAAAGGAACCCATGGTGGGGGCAGGGTGGCCTACAAATGGCTGCTTGGGTGACCTTGCTCAGGAGAACCCACCCAGCCCTTCTTGTCAGAGAGGGGGCCAGGCCAGAATCCCTCAGCCCTAGGGAGTGGCAGGGGTGGGTCAGGACAGTGCTGTTTGCAGTAAATAATGCTGGTTTAGGGTCCTACCTCAACAGTCCAATCCTGCCTCTGCCCCTTACCAGCAGTGAAGCCTTTGCCAGACCCCTCCACCCAGCAGTGCTCCCCACTTCCACATCACCTGGGATGATGCAGGTGCTACCAGCATCGGGGCCCATCCTAGACCCTCTCATGGGCTCGTCCTCTGCAGAACTTGGTTTATCACGTGTTCTCTACGTGCATCTGGGCGTGGTCAGGTAAGCACTTAGGAACCGCTAATTTAACCTCTCTAAATTTCCATTTTCCCATTTTAAAAAGTGAGGTTGGGGAGAGAAAGAAAACAATTATTCCTATCTTTCCGTGTTGTTGTGAGGATTACACTGATGCATGTCTATAAATAATACCAAAATCTAGCTAGCCTTCACTAAGGCTACTAATGTGTCAACTCATCGAATCCTCACCACAGCCCTGTGAGGTAGGCACCGTCATTGAGCCCATTCCAGAGAAGAGGAGGGTGAGGCTCAGAGATGTTAACCTATTTGCCAGAGCCTGTGCAGACAGCGGTGGCTGGGGTCTATGTAGACTGCTCGGCACAATGCCTGGAACAAAATGTGTACTCAGTTAATCTGTGGTTTGTTTAAAAAAAAAAAGGTGAGGGGAGGTCCGGTCTGGGGCTCAGCCTCCAGAAGAAGAATGTTGTCCTTACCCTGCATCCCAGAACATTCTGCCGTACACCTGGTCAACCTCACCTAAAGGATCTCCTTGTAGAAGGGCCCTGACTGGCTGCCTCTGTCCCAGAGCTGCATCTCCAGGCCCGGAGAGAATCCTGGAATCTGAGTCCGGCAGGGTCCCTCCGGCCCCGAGAACACCCACTCAGCACTCGATGGATCGATCGATGGTTTTACCCCAGAGCCTGGGGACGCTCTCCCGCCAGGTGGGAGAGGGAAAGGCGGCTTGCTTCCTCAGCTCACGCCTGTGCGTTCAAGTTCACAAGTGGTGCTTTTCTTAGACTGGCGCGTCGTCATTTATGCTAGAATTTTAAATTTGACAGGAGGGAGCATTGCAGGGGGAAGGAACGAACATGTGTGAAACCAGGCGCTAGGATAGGACTTGGGCACGTTATCTCGTTATCTCGTTTTATCTTCCCAACAGCCCTGTTCAGGAAGTATTACTACCCCCATTTTGTAGCTGAGAAAGCTATGAGTCGAGGTTAATCCACTCGTGATGGTATTTAACAATAGTTAGCATTTGTTGAACATTTACTCACTACAGTCACAACATGCATTGATTGCCTCCTTTATCTCCACAAGGATCCTCTGAAGCACCGTCATCCTCCTCACAGAGAAGACAAGCGACTTGCCCAAGATCACCCAGAATACGACAAAGGCAGAATTCGAATCCACGTGGCTCCAAAACACTTTCTTCTACCTCTCAATGTCGGTGTTTTAGCATTGTGTGGTTTATTTTAGACTCTGGAAACCTGTCCCTAGGTGTGATCCAGACCCCCTCCTCCTGGGATCCCTGGATTTGCAGTAAGGAGTATTGAGTTTGAGCCTCCACTTGCTGTGTGGCCTTGGGCAACATGCTTCACCTCTCTGTGCTTTGGTTTCTTCATCTGGAGATGAGGAAGAATGACCCTTGCTGATGTTACTGGCTTGTAGGGATCGACCCAGAGAGAAACCACCTGCACAGACATGTACATGTATACAGGGCCTGTGGGAGGGAGGACTTGGTCTCATTTGGTTGTGGCTTAAACCACTTTCCTCCCACTCTGGGTCACCTTTTCTTGCTATTTCAGACCAGTTCAATCCAACAAATGCTGGGAGCAGCCACATTGCTCCACAGTGTGCTGGATTCCAGGTCTGCTGGAATCTGGTGTCTGCCCCACACTGCAGCCACCCTGGGCCACCACCCAGCTGTCTCCATATGAACAGAGGTGAAAAATGGTCGTGGGCACTTGTGGGGGAAGTCTGCACACTTTGAGCCAAAGACCCCTCTATCCATGGTGACTTTCCAGGGGAGGATGCGGATTACACTGCATGACCCTGCCCTGGCCGTGGGTGATTGGACTCAGGTTGGACACGTGACCTTATCTGGGCCAATCAAGTTCTCTGTCCCAAACATTAGGATTTGGGAAGAGAAGCAGAGGGAAGGTCACAGCCAGTGGGTTTGTCATGTGGCTGGGCTAGAGCTGGAGTTGACACAGTTGCTCAGGACGGCTGTGGTTTCTGGGGAATGAAAGACATTGCTTGGCACAGAAAGGAACGAAGCCACCGGGCAGAGAGGAACCGAGATGAAGGTGGGAGACATGGTCAAGCCACCTCCCAGTGCCAGCTCCAGACTGCCCAGACCCGGCGCTTCCTGCCCGACCCACAGGGGGAAATCTGGAAGACACCATTGGGAACGGGAACTCATAAATAAGTCCCCCCTTCCTGCTGACCCCAGCCCAAGTAGATTTCTCTGACTCAAAACTCCAGAGCCTGAGCGCAGCCCTGCCTCCACCCAGGCCAGAAAATACCCGACGAGAAAACCCCCATCCTCCAGGGCAGTTCTTCAGAGCGGCAGGGAGAGAGGAAGAGCCGAGAACAGGAGCGGTTGCTGTCCTGGGTTCTGGGGGCAGAGTTGGGCTCTGTAACCTGGGAAGCTGCCTCTACCTGGGTGTTAGGCAGTGGCTAGAGCTTGTCTTGCTTTGATCTGTGTTGTCCTGAACCACTTCCGGAAACTCCATCCAGAGATGGAGCCCTCACTCCAGGTGCTTAATGATAACCCAACCAGGGTTCACACTTATTCAGCTTTTTAAGTGTGCCAATTGCCTTGTCACCCCTCTGGGAAGCTTTCCTGGACCTACCCACCAGGCCCACTTCCTCTTTCTCTCCTCTGGCTGTCACTCTCTCTCAGGGCAAGCAGGCAGATAAGATAAGGCTGGGTTCAAATCCCAGCGCTACCACCTGGCTCCATTTGTAAACTGGGCGTGGACATTTCTCCCTTGTAGGATTACTTTAAGGATCTTACAATACTACATATCTGAGAGTTCAGCACAAAGCCTGGCACTTAGTGGAATCTCAAAAGCAGTTTTACTGCTGGTAGCAAGGTTTGTTCATAAGCATTTATCTTCCGTGCTGCACCAAGAGTGCTTTGGAAACAGACAAGAGCTGTTTTATGGCCGTAGTCTTGTGTCCAGCAGTGCCTAGTGCACCATAAACATCTGTTCAGTCACTGATACTGCATTTTGGATCCACGAGCTTTCCTAAGCACCCCAACAAGCCATGAGATTGACAGGGTGACGTTCTGCCTGAGCCCTGCGTGGGATGAGTCCTGGGTCTAGCTGAGCCCAAGCCCAGGCCTCCTCCCCACTCGCCCATGTTGTATTTCTGCTCAAGACTCGATTAGTCCCAGGCTCACTGAGCAGGAGACAAGCTGTGGGACTTGTGTTCTGCTTACACCATACCCGCCAGTGACTGGGGTTTCTCCGTGGAGCCCCGAGCTGAGCAGGGGATGGGGTGGCAATGGGGGGCATGGTGGCCTTCTCTGGAGGAAGTCCAGCCTTGGCCTCTGCCCCAACTGGCCAACAAGTACTTTGCTGAGTTGTGGGGCTTCAGTGCTCAAAGTTTCAGAGGAGTCTGGCCCCCTGAGATTCTCAAATCATCCACCCAAGTACCCTCATCTCAAGTCTCAGGGTCCTACTCTCACCCCCACAGGGCTCCGAATTTGACTGAGCTCTGTCCAGGCTACGCCTTCCACGTCCTTCAGGGCCTTGCCACCCCCCAAGTCCCTCCTGAGCCTGATTTTCAGTCCAGGTACCCTTTGGCTGTGGGAGGAGAGAGTGTCTTTAGACAGCACCACGGGGGATTCTGGTCTTTACTGCATGCCCTGAGTTGATCGACCTGCAAGCCTGCTGTTTTCTTTCCTTAAGGCTGCCCGGGGCAGTTACTGCCCACCACCAGCCCCACGATCCTTGCAATCACCATTACCCCAGATTGCTCAAATCCTAATGCTTTCACATAACCCATGCTCCTGGCCACCTGTGCCTCCTCCCAGCCCACTGCAGGTGACAGTCTCAATCACTGGGATGCTCAGCGTGTCAGGGGTTGTCACCACCTCACATCCCACTAGAAGGGGGTCTTCATTGCATCTCACCAAGCGATCCAGTTCCACTACCCCAGCCCGTAGTGTTCCCAGGGCTGCTCCAGTGCCAACTCTCTTAGGCTAGGACCCTGTCAAAGCACAACCCAACGCAGAGATTTGTGTGCAGGAGTTTATTTTGGAGGCAATCCCAGGGAGCAGAAATGAGGTTCCAGCACGAGGGGAAAAAACAGAAGGCAGAAGAGCCAACATAAGGGTGCGTTCTCCTCTCGCTGCTGTGGGTGCCTGGGGCTCAGCGCTGCTAGGACATTCCAGATAGAGCACAGAGGGACTGTCGCGCGCATTGTGCGGATCATGGCCCTGCAGCGCACCGGGCTGAGGCCGGCTCAGTGGAAGCCGACTTCCCTCCGCAAGCCCTGGCGCCTAGGATGCTCAGCGCCCGGCGCTGCGGAAGCCCCAAGCCAGAAAGCGAAACTGCCTCGCGCTGCCAGGAGGAGAGGTGCTGCCAGTGCGAGCGAGTGGAAGCCGCCGGAACCGCCTGCCACGGCGGGCTGGAAATAGAGGCACGGAGCGCACGCGGCAGGCGGCGTGCGGCAGGAATCTGGTGCACTTCTCTGGTCGCGATGGAGCCAGGCTGTCCTGCTTCCAGCCCTTCTGCTCTGCTTCCTCTCCCTCTGGGAAACGCTCAGAGGAAAGTGCTTTATCGGGTTGTGAGGAAGCAAATGAGAAAACCCATGCAAGGTGCTCACGACAGTGCCTGGCACATAGTAAAGGCTCCACGAAGGGAGGCTGCTACTGTCCCCATTTTATAGTTGAGGAAATTTATAAAAAACACACACACACACCCCTTTTTGTAAGAGATGAGGAGAAAGGGGAGGAAATGAGGAAGGGAGAGGTTTCATTTAGAGCCCGCTGGAGCCTGCAGAGAGGCGGTGGAACTCCAGGCAGAGGCCCCCTTCAGTCCCTCGGCATGTCGGTGCCCACTCCCCCGTCACGCGTCCCCTAAGGAGGGAGCAGGTGCTCCTTCTTCCCCAAACATGCATTCGTGCTTCCTCTGCTCCAGCTAAAGGGTCACGGGCTCCTCGTGACATCACAGCTGGTTGCTATGGAGACCAGGTTGCTGTGAATGTCAGTTAGGCCTCATTAGGAGCCCAGCGGGGCCCAGGGAGGAAAGAAAATAAGGCGCCCCGTGAGGTCTGACAAATCCTCTCCCCGCACCCCAAGCAGACACACACGATGGAGCCCGCAGGCCCCTCGCGCCCTGGCCTGCCCTCCTCAGCTGAGATCTGACCACATATGTTTGGGGGCAAACAGCCCCGGCAGCCAGGAACAGGGCCAAGGCTAGTCAGCGTCAGTCCCTCCCCCGGGGTAAAGGTGCTGCTCGCAGGCAGCGGTGGCATCCTGAGCGTCCCCATGGCAACGCTGAGGTCAGACCTCACGGCAGCGACCTCACTCTGGGGCTGCTGGACTCGGGCCGGGACAGGAGTAAGCTGTCCGCCCGTTTCTGGCTGTCATCGCCACCAAGGGAAAGAACAACTGTGAAGTCGCTCCAGAAGAAACAAATCTGCTCTCTCAGGATAATGGCTCTGAGTGGGTCTGTCCCAACCCCCTGGCTGCTGGGCCAGGGCTTGGTTTTTCACAGGGTACAGTTGGGGCACAGGAAGTGGCTTACCCACCTCTGAAGACAGCAGATAATCTCCCTGGAAAAGGGCCCCCATCGCCCCTTGCTGCGGGTCTCCTAACAGGTTGCTCTGAGACCTATGGGGGGAAAATCCTCTGCGGGGATTGACTGAGGTGGGGGACGCACCCTCTGCCCTTCTCAGGATCCCGGGAGATCCTTCCCCATGCCCAGCCAGGCCTGGCCTGCTCCCAGGACTCAGCCAGACTCCAGCAGCTTCCGGCCACCCCTGCCCCCCATTCACCCCTGCCCGCCTGCTGCCGCCCTTGGCCAGGCCCCTCCTTGTTCCCCACACTGGGTCCCACAGCCCTCCTACTGATTTGGGACACTTCTGCAGGAGGGACTGCCATCTTTTTTCTGCTCAATGTCCGTGGGCCACAGTTGACGCTGGTCAGTAGAGAGCAGAAGCATGCCCAGGGGGGCACCTGACACGTCTTTGGGGTTATCTTAGGGTGGAGAATCAGAGGCCTGCACACGTCTTTGCTGCTCCCAAGGGTCCCTGGGAACTGGAAACCAGGCCTTAAGAAATTACCATAGGGCACATGGGTGGTATAAAAGCGGTCAGGTTTTCACCATGTTCTCCCTGCAAAATCCTCTTGGAAATGACAGCCAGTCTCTGCTCAGTTGGGGGAAGCTAAGGGAAAGAGGGTCAGTCTGAGCCAGAGGGGACTGTGATGACTATAGTGACTTCCTGAGGCCAGCATGGTGGTGGCAGCGAAAGAGGGCAGCTGAGTGAGACCCCACAGGAGAGGTGAGGCCGCACAGGACGTGGTTGATTTTCCCACAACACACCTGCCCCTTTTCCTCACCTCCCGATCGCACGATGCATAGCACACACGAACACGCACACGCACACGCACTCACACACCCCCTTCACACACCTCTGCCTGGGGATCGCTGTGGCCCCTGTCCCTCGTGCCCCTCCACTGCTGCCAGCTTCACACCGCACTGAAAGGCTTTGCAAACATTTTTTCCAATGTGCCCCTGACAGCAAAGGAGGGCAAAGACCTCCCTGCGGCGGGCTGAGGGCTCGGTCCGGAGCACCGGCTGCAGGGAGCAATCCCGGGACTGCAGAGAGTGTGCAGAGTGTCACGTTCATCATCTCGCTTAATTTCTTCAGCAGGAAATGCCTTTGAAGCCTTGTGTTGGAGAAAAAACATTCATGATTATTTTAGCCCTTGATAAAGACACGCTTCTTTTAATTGGAAACTAGATTGAGAAAATTGTAGCCATCAGAATTCCCTTCAGGGACAACACCTAGCCGAGTCTCTTGGTTGAAGGGAGGAGGGTGAGGGTGGTGGGGGTGGCAGTCGTGTAGCAGTGGGGGTAGGGGCATCCCAAGTGACAAAAGGTGATAGCACATTGCTCCACATCATAAACGGGGATGTGGAGTGTGTGTGGAGCAGGTGGAGCGTGAGAGTGTGTGTGTGAGTGTGTGCGCGAGTGTGTGTGTTTGCACGTACACGCGTGCGTGCGTGCAGGGAACACAGGAACTGGGGAGAGGAGATTGAGGCAAGTGAGGCTGAGAGCTGATTCAAGGAGGAAGAGAGGAACAAAAGAGAAGGCTTTGCATGTCGGGGGAGGAGCCAGACCAAACACAAATGTCAGAGGGGCCCGCGCAGGGGAGGGGAGATAGGCCGTGTGACATGCTACTCTTAGCAGTGGCCTTGGAAATCTTCAGCCTAAGTTGTCTTGTGTGCCCTGGCCTTTGGGTGCCCCTTGGACGCCCCTTGGACAGTGCCTTGGCCTCTGTGGGTCTTGAAGCCGTATCACCCCTTTCTCCCTATAAAGGGTGACAGTCCCCAGCGTGGGCAATGTGTGGCTGGATCCCTGAGCCCAGGCCTGGCCAGGACTGGCCAACATTGCTTGAACTGAACACCCCGAGCTTGGCTGAGCTCCAAGCAGGTGGGTTTGGCGGTTTTTACTCTTTGTTTGTTTTCTAGGTTGGTTTTATTTAACAAGGGAGGCAGTCTGGGTTCAGATCCAAATTCTTGCCTGCCTGGTTTCAGTGTCACCGGGAAAAGGAGATGGGCCTACCTCCCCTAGCTTGGCCGGGGCCCCGCTGAGCTCCTGGATGTGACACAGGCGGCCGTGAGGGCTTCTGGGCGGCAGCTGGACGCCCAGGGGGCGGAAGGAGGAGCCAGTCTTGCTGTGAGAGGGCAGAGGGTCGCTTCTCTGGCAGTTGGTCCAGCTCTGGGCTACCTGTCCATGCTGGGCTTTGAGCCCCAGGAAGGGAGGAAAACGAACCCTGCGGTACAGGCCCGTGCAGTCCAGGGACAGAAAGATAAAAGGCCCGGCAGCGGCTGTTGTGGGTCTGGGAGGCGGCAGACTGAGATGCCGGAAGCTGCTTTTCCCACTGGCGGGAACGCGCTGGCACAGACACACGGAAGCATGGAGGGGACTTGCAGGCCACCAGAATACGCTGCCAAGTCACATTGCTCTTCGGGGAGAGGAGGCAGGTAGCACCCTACGGGGCCCCGGATGTTGGCCAGCTCTCAGGGCCGGCGGGGCCCGTGCCCTCGGGAGCTCCAGGAAGGACAGGGCGCCACGCAGCATCTCCCAGCTCCGGTGTGAGCCACCGCCAAGTGGCCGGTGGCAGGCGGGGGACAGAGCGGGTGCAGGATGGGCCCTGGGGAGGCAGGGAGAAGGGAGTGGAAGAGAGACGTGTTTGGGGTGAGAGCTGGAGCTGTGAAATGGCTCCAAGAAGGTGGAGGGATGTGGAGGGCACATGTTCTTCCCAAAATCTACACGCAGCCGGCCCGCAGGGGCCCTGGGAGTTTGGGGATGGAAGCCGCAGGCCTGTAGGGGGGTGGCTGGAGGTGACCTTCCTCACGACAGAGGCCAGGGAATGCTGCTGAATGCACACCATTGCTCACCGAGCACTCACTATGTGCCGTGCAGGGCCAGAGCCTTCACACACACGACAACAGCAGCACCTACTGTGTGCTGGGCACGCTCTGAGACGTCACCTCTATTCACTCATGGGGCTCTCACAAGCCAGAGTGGGGACGGAGGCCCAGAGAGGGCAAGTGGCTGGTCCCAGGTCACCCAGGATCAGGACTTCTGATCCCACTACAGCCTGTCTTGATGCTGAATGTTTCTTCACAGTGTCTGCGTGGTGGGTGTGTCCCCATTTTACAAATGAGGAAACTGAGGCTCAGAGAGATGAACTGAGCAGGGAGGGAGCCCTCACTTTGTGCCAGGTTCTGTCCAAGCCACGTGCCCACCTGTTCCTCCCTGCATCCCGGCCACGACTGTGTGAGGTGGTTATTATTGTCCCCATGCTACAGAGGACAAAATGACGGGGCAGAGGGGTAAGCCATTTGCCAGGATTTGACCAAGGAATCGGCCTGGGAGGTTTTCAACAGTCCTCATAGCCTCAGAGGGACATGGCTTTGGCACCCACATTTCAGGGCCCAGTAGTCTCCCAGGCCTTCCTCACCCACTGTCCCATTGCGGGGACCCAGGCCAGGGTGAGACGGGCAGGGACCCACGAAGACCCCCTCACCTGCAGAGCCCGGCCCATTGTGCCAGCCACTTCCCGCCCCAGTGATTCCCTTCCCCGGGGGCTGAGGAGGAGCTCAGGGGACAGGGGACATCTTGGGGGCTATAGATTCAGTGTGCAGGGCTGAACAGTTCTCCAGCGTCTGCGCTCAGAGTCTGGCCTAACCCCTCGTGTCTGCAGGCAGCCGGAGTCTCAGTTTCCTATAAAATGAGGGTCGGCTTCCCTCCTGGGGCGGAACCCTGAGGACCAGACAGAAAAGGCAGAAAAGTGCTGCCCCGGGGACCCCAGGAGCAGAGCCTGAGGGGAAGATTTGTGGGTGGGGACTTCTCAAAGACATGCTCCCAGGGGAACTGGGGAGGGGTTGGGAGGAGCCGAGCCAGGGTGCCATGCAGGGGCGAGGAGGGTTGCTCGCCAGCGTAGATTGCACCTTCTGATTGCTCAAACTCAGGACAAGGCCCTCCATCCCTGGCTGGGGCTCTCACCCTGGCTTCCAGCTCTCTGCACTCAAGGTCAAAGTGGCTCCAGTGGCCTGGGGCCATTAGAGACCAAAGGCACAGAAGGCGGGGGCACTGAGAATGGGTAAGAGGCATCCAGGGGGATTTGTGCCCAGCACCAACAGTGTCACCCCTGCCTGACAGACAGATGACGCTTGTTAAACAGGGACTGTGATCTCGGGCAGTCCCAGAGCTGGGTCGAGGACCCCTGAGCCTGGGGCAAGTCATGTGGCCACCCAGCCCTGTCAGGCCTGTTAGTTTCCTGTTGCTGCGGTAACTGACGACACTCACTTGGTGGATTAAAACCACACAAAAGTATTTCCTACAGTTCTGGAGGTCAGAGTGTAAAATCAAGGTGTCAGCAGGGCTGGAGGCCTCTGGGGGTGGGAGGGATCCATTCCCTCGACTTTTCTAGCTTCTGGGGGCCCCCTGCCCTGCTCGGCCTGTGGCCCTGTCCTCACACCCCTCCGACCTCTGCTTCTGCCCTTCCGTCTCCTACTGCTGGCTCTGCTCCTCTGGGCCCCCTGGGATAACCTGGGACACTCTTCCATCTCAAGACCCTTAGCTGAATCATAGCTGCAAAGTCCCTTTTTACTGCCTAAGGTGACATATTCACAGGTTCCAGGGATGAGAATGCGGACCCCTTTGTGAGCCATTATGCAGTGTACCATAGCAGGGGAGGGAAGGGGACATCTGCCTCCCCCATGACGGATACAAAGTCCTGCCTTTGTCTCCAGGGTCCAGCTCCATGGCGCTATTCCTACTCCAGAGCTCTCGCAGGCCCGGGCTGAGACTAGACTTCAGCTGGACCCGCATTGGTGCCTGGCCCCTTCCCTTCCCCCTCCCGTTTGCTCTGCTCCCTGCAGTTTTCACCCCAGAAAACTCTCCCCATAAATCTCTTGCACAAGGATCTCTGCTCCTGGAGAACCTGACCTGCGTCACAGCGTAACATCATCCCCATCTCACGGACGAGGACACGGAGATGCAGAGGGAATGACTATACCTTGCTCAAGCCACACAGCAAGTTACTGTCAGAGCTGGGGCCTCAGTCTCTGGATTCCCAGTTCTGGGCTCCCTGTCCTTGCCGTTCGTCTGAGGACCTGCACAGGGTCTGGGGGAGACAGGAGAGCAGGTGCTCACATAGCTCACCCTTCTCAGGGCTGTGTGGGGGCTGCCGAGCTGACCACCTGCTGGCCAGCATCTTTATCTTCCTGCCTCCTCTACGACCTTTGCTAAGGAAATGCACTTTGAAGAGCCGCTGGCTGTTTGGCTTTGAATCTCCCCAGCAGCTCTATTGCTCCCATCCTTGAAGCCTGGCTGGGGGAGAACAGAGTCTCCATCTGGTGCCCTGGGACGGTGTGGGAGGGATCTGCTCGTCCTGGAGGGCGAGGCCTGGCCTGAGGCAGGCAGCCCCACGCCCTGGACCCTCTTCTGCAGACCCGAGCTGAGACATGGTGCCAGTTACAGCTGAGACAGCCCGAGTACTGAGCTGCTCGCTTCCTGTCTCTCCCACCCCGTTGCCCTCCCTGCTCTACGCTGGGTCCAGCCTCGCCTGCGACCACGGCTCCCTGGAGGAGAGATGGGGTTTTGCTCCTCCCCCACTCTTGCCCCTTCAGCCCTAGGAGTGGTCAAGGCCCCCCCCCCCTGCCCGCTGCTACGCCCTGGCTGCCTCTCCACCCCTTCCCACGTGTGGTAGGCTGAATAATGGCCCCCAAGATGTCCGTGTCCTAATCCCCGGGCCCTGTGGATGTGCCACCTTACACAGCAAAAGGGACTTTGCAGGTGTGATTAAATTAAGGGTCTTGAGATGGGGGCTCAACCTGGATTGTCCAGGTGCACCTGATGATGGAGTCACCAGAGGGAAGTGGGAGTGTCAAGGTGACATGACGATGGAGCTGAGGAAAGTCAGCTGTCCCCAGAAGCCGGGAGAGGCAAGGAATGAATTCTCTACAGAAGCAGCCAGCCCTGCTGGCAACTTCACGCCAGCCTTTAATCTTAGCATTTTAGACTTCTGACCTCCAGAACTGTAAGGGAATAAGCTCGTGTTGTTTTAAGCCACTACGTGTGTGGCAATTTTTTGCAGCAGTTAGTACGAGGAAACCCATGCACTGCACTTCTGTAAACACATTCTTAATTGTGTCCTCCTCAGTTAAAGCCTCCAGGGCGACCTCTATTTCCTGCCAGGATTCTGGGTAATATGGCCACGGAAGAGCCTCAGAAGCTGGTTATTTATCCCTCACGATCTGTTTTACTGGAGTGAGACTTAGGTCACATGTTCAAGGGTAAGAAGTGGTTCCAGGGCCTGGGTCACAACCCCCAGGGCTGCTGCCTCCAGCTGCTACAGGAGGGGGTGCCCAGGAAAGCACCCTGCACCCCTGCCCTTCTGGCGGAAGTGAGTGGCCCCCAGGCCTGCGGGGCTGCCGGCCACAGGGTGGGGCAGGGAACACCGGGCTGTGCAGGGTGTAAGCGCCTCACTTCCTGCTTCTGAGGGGCTCCAGAACACACCCTCGTGCTTCTCAAGGTACAAAACAGACAAACCCCCAGGCCCTCCGGGGACGTTCCTTTCTGAGATGAGAGACAAATGTGTGGATAAGCGAATGAGTGGATTATTGAATGGATCATTGCTGGAGAGTGGGGCGCTGGAGGAAGGGGACGCTGTGACTTTCTGAGGTTGGCCAGGGACGGCCCCACAGAGAAGGTGACTTTGGTTTCTGAGCTTCCCGTTGCTGTTTCATCTGTAGAGGTGATGTCCCTGTATTTGCTTCAGTATAACTGGTGCGGAATTGTGACTGTCTCTTAAACCCCAGGCAAGGAAGGACGAAGGCTCAATGTGCCTCTGTGCACGTGTGAACAGGCGTGTGCCTCCCAGTTTCCCTCCCCGCACAGGCCATTGGGGACTCCGAGCCTCTGCCCAAGCTGTGCCCTCCGCCTGGCGCGCCCCTGTCCCCAGGACAATCGCCCGCAGAACCGTCAAGTCTGCAGCGCCCTCTCTCACTTCCCTTGGCGCCCTCCCCTTCCCTGGGCAGAGCTGATGGCCCCTCTGCGTTCGCATAGCTCTTCGTACGGGGGTGACAGTCCCTGTCACAGCACTTACTGCGCCGGGGTTCAGTTGTCTTCATGCCTGGGTCCCCACCCCTCCCTCCAACACAGGACGGGCAGTCTCACCTGTCCTCAATCCCGAACAGGCTCCAGATGGTGTGACCTTGGCCCTGACACTTAGCTGAGACTTAGTGTCCTCGTTTGAAGCTGAGTGGTGGTGGTTTTGCTGGGCCAGGCATCCCCAGGGTAGCGAAGCGTCATCGAGGACGTCCCTTGTGCCAGGCGCTGTGACAACCACGCAGCTGCGCGACCTTGTGCCTTCTCACAACACGCCTCTGAGCCACATGCTAGTCAAATCCTTACCTTTTTTTTTTAACAGATGAGGAAACTGAGGCACAGAGAGGCTACGGCCATACATTTACACCCAGAGTCTGACCTCAGACGGCTGCTTTAAAAATGATTTAATTTTGAAAAGTTAATTCATACATGTGGTACAAATTTATAAGATACAGAAAGTTATGGAATGAAAATGCAATCTCCCTCCTCACTGTCTTTCTGCCACCCGGTCCCCTCCTAGGAAGTATCCACTACAGATAAAAAACTTCCTAGTTTTTTAGAATACTCTTCCAAAAGTGGTCTGTGTGTAAACGCACGCAGATTTTAAATTGTGTTTTATACACATGGGAGCATCATGTGCAGTCCGTGCCTTCTCCCGCAGCCAACCGTGTCTGTCTAGAGGGTGGCTCTGTGTCCACGCGTGTAGGGACGCCTCCTAACTGCCGTTCTGGAGGCCCAGACAGAGCTCTGGGCTGGAGGGCTGAGCCCAAGGCTCAAAGCGTGCACACAGCATTGGGTGGGCATGCCTGCCCCGTGGCCTTGGGCTCCCAGAGCGCAGTGGGACAGAAGGGCCCTGGAAGGTCACTGTGACCCCAGCACAACCTTTCCTGCCCTCTGTCCCCTGAAAAAGCAGCCACTCAGAGGAGGGCTAGCTGTTCCAGGATGTGTTTGTCAAAACGGTAGAGGAGAGAGAGGACATATGCCTACAAGCCTCTCGTCCAAAAGAGAGGCTCCAGGGAGACCCTCCCAGGCCCCAAATAGCTCCAAGGTAAAAGCCAGCACAGAGGAAGGAAGCTCAGAGAGACACTTGGGTCACCATAGAGGAAGGAAACTCAGAGAGGCACTTGGGTCACCACTGGGTCATTGGCCTGGGACAGATGCCCAGTCAACATTCCTTCAGGCCGTGGGCTCCTTGGGCTCTGCTCTACCCCCACCCCTCGCCCTCTGGGTCCTAGTTCCTGGACTCTGGGCCTTGGTGGCACAGACCCAGCCCTGCGATGTCCTTGCTCAGGCAAGTCATCTGTCAGCCTCCAGGTCAGCTGCTGGCTGTATCACAGAGTCACCACGCTGGAATGCCCAAGAGGTCCTCTCAACCAGCTGTTGTCGAGATACGGACCCTCTGCAGTCCAGTCCCCTGATCTGCGAGCTTTTTTCCTTGAATGCCTCCAGCAACAGGGATCTCACACCCTCTCAAAGGCCCTTTGGAGAATTCCTGAATGTCAGAACTAGAAGGCATCCTAGGAGCCTCTCAGTCCACCCCTCTGTTTTTCCTGAGCATACTTTTTCTTGCCTTGTGCTTTTTTCTAACACAGATCTAGCCTCTTCCTCTGCCTGGCTTCTTTTTTTTCCTTTTATTTAAAAACATTGTATGGATATATAATGGTTGCACATTTGTATGAGGTACATGTGCTATTTTGTTACATGCATAGAATGTGTAATGATCAAGTCAGGGTATTTGGGGTGTCCATCACCTCGAGTGTTTATCATTTCTGTGTGGGGGAAACATTTCAAGCCCTCCCTTCGAGCTGTTCTGAAACACACAATACACCGTTAGCTATCTCCATCCCACTCTGCATCAACATGGCTGGCTTCTTAATCACCAGGGTGTGGGGAAGGTCCTCGTTTTTGGAGGTAAAGCATCACAGAAGTAAAGACAAATCCTGTCCTAGTTCAGGCCTTCATAATGCAATACCACAGACAGGGTGGCTTGAACAAAAGCATTTTATTGCCCACAGTTCTGGAGGCTGGGAAGTCCGAGGTCACGGTGCCGGCTGATTCGGTCCCTGGGTGAGGGCTCTCTTCCCGGCTTGCAAATGGCTGCCTTCCTGCCGTGCCCTCACAGGGCGCAGAGAGAGAGCATCTCTCTCTCTCTCTCTCTCTCTCTCTCTCTCTCTCTCTCTCTCTCGTCTTTTCTTATAAGGGCGCTAATCCCATTCATCAGGGCTCCACCCTCATGACCTAATCACCCCCAAAGGTCCAACCCCCAAATGCCATCACAGCGGGGAGGAGAGCTTCAACATAGGAATTTGGGGGGACACAAACTTTCAGTCCAGAGCAAATCCCTGTTCCCTACCCTAGCTGTCCCCTCCACTCCAGCCAGCAGGGATGGGAAGCGCCTGGCCCCCACGCCCTTGGCCATCGCCGTTACTCACACTTAGATGCAGGCTCCGAATCCTTCTCCACACGGCACTCCAGCCGCTGGGCGTTGGTGTGTGAGATGAGCCCCCTCTGCCGCCTGCTCCCCCCACCATGCAGCCCTGCAGATGAGAGCTTTCCACTCCACCTTCCTGCAAGGATGTTTCCAGTCCCACCAGACCAAAGGCCTCTCGTGGCCCTTGAGCCCGCTCAGCATTTGTCCCCAGCTACCCGCGTCTGAGCACCCTGCTGTGCGAGCCGCCCCAACAGCGCAGTCTTTATTATACCCATTTCCCAAAAGCCACGCTCCATCCTGATCTCTAAAATTTTGTTCAGCCTCTTCTCTAAGCCTGGAGTGTCCTTCCTGGTCGTTTCTGTGTATCCAAATCTCCATTCTTGAAGGGTCCTGAGGCTGAACCCCTGCTGGGCCATCCAGGAGAACTCTCCACACCCCCGTCCATTAGGCTGTGGCCAGGCATTCCTGCAAAGTGCTTTTATGGGTTTGTTTGTTCCTTGTCCGCACTTACTGAGAGCAAACCTGCTGGATCAGAGCATGAGCCAGGCCGGGCACCACGCTGAGATTTTACTCACTCCGTCCCATTAAATCTTCATGATGCTCCTGTAAAGCAGATCTTCTTATCACCCTGGTTTTTGGAAAATCAAGGCTCAAAGTGGGAAGAGTTTATCAAGTTTGCATAGCTTGTCAGCTGCAACCCCAGGATTTGAACCCCAGCCTGACTCCAGAGCCAGCAGGGGTGGCCCCTTCTCTGCACAGCCGTCCCTGCCCCAGTCAGAACAGCTCTCTCTTCTCTTCACCTGGCTGCGCCCTGCTCCCCCTTCAGACTTCAGATCTCGGGGGCCTCCCTGACCACACTCTCGGGGCCACATGGCTCTCCTCCAGAGCATGTGGCACTGTCGCCATTTTCATGTATTTGCGTCATTATTCGATTAGCAGCTGTCTCTTTCTGCCCCCTCCCCAGACCGTGAGCTCCATGGGGCCAGATCGTCGGCTTTTATTGCATTTCTTGGGCTTCCTTAGTGCAGCGCCTGGGACGTATTTTTGGGATGGATGGATGGATGGATTGTAGAGGACAGAAGGAAGGAGAGAAGGAAGGAAGGAAGGAAGGAAGGAAGGAAGGAAGGAAGGAAGGAAGGAAGGAAGGAAGGAAGGAAGGAAATACGAGACACAGATTCCAGTTTCCCACCTAGCCAACCGCAACTGTAAAAACAGAAGACCTATTTCTATTTCTCTGAGCAGCAGGGACCCAAGCAAAGGATCGAAGCTGAAAGAGGCAACTTGGCTTCTTGGCTGTGTGACTTTAGGGAATGCTCTGCCTCTCTGGGCTTCAAGCACCAAATGGGGATGACAGTTCTCACAGGAGGGCAGTGAGGATTGAATTGTGTTCACGAGCAGGAATGTCCTGTAAGCAGCGAGAACTTGTCAACAGTGATGAAGACTTGCAATTACTCTTTCAGATCTCCCTGAGCTTCTTGCAGGGCTCCGTCAGCACTGGCTGGCTCTCCCCACCCACTGCATGGTGTGTGCGCTTCGGCCTTGATGGTGGGGCGAGGGGGAGTCCGTGGCACTCCAGGGGAGAAGTGATCTAGGAACAGACTTGGGAGTGGACTCTCCCCGTGGGCTCGTTCTTGCCAAATGGACCTCCTCAAAGGCTGCGGGACCGTGATGGGAAGATGGCCGGGATAGTGTGAAGCGTGGGAGCTGAGCTGAATGGACAGACCAAGACCGGGAGGGGCAGAGAGGAGACAGTCAAAGGCAACGGTCTTTGAACGGCCCTCTCTCCTGCCACCCTCCCGTTAGTTCCCAGCTCGCCTGCTGCCGGAGTGGCCATAGCATTGGTCCTTACTTGCTCTTGGTCTGTTGTCAGGGGCCCAGGCCCATGGCCCCACGCTAAGTTACAGCACTGCTTTGGGACCCTGAGTGTGTTTAGGGGTCTTCCTCAGCATGTGGAGATCAATGGATGAAGGATGGAAACCGTTAGGGCAGGTGTCCTGGCCCTCCCTTCCTCTAGGTCAGGAGCAGTCCTACTTGCTTCGCCCATCGTCCAAGGACAGGGAGCTTTGTTCACAAATCTTTCCAGGAGCTCTCCTGAGCCTTGCTATTCTCATCTGCTAAATGAGGATAAGGCCCAGCTCACAGGCTGACCTGTGTTCCAATGAGTTCACCTGGGGAAGGGCACAATCAACTGCAAAGTGTCTTCCACCTGGGCTGGTGACAGAGTCTCGTCCTCATCTGGCCCCCAGGGAGCACCCAAAGCCAGCGTCCCTGGAGCAGAAGCCTAGGGAAGGATTGCAGGTCGCCAGCATCCCAAGGCCTCTCCTTTCCTGCATGGCCAGACCTTCGGCAAATGCTGCGAAGCCAGCTGCAGCCTGGCGCTTAGGCCAACGCTGCCACCATCTTGCTGGAGTGTGGGAGTCAGTGCCAACAGGGATCCTCCCCAGGCAGGGAGGTCACACCCCGTCTGGCACAGCCTTCAGCTCTGACTCTCATCCCCCCCTGTCGACAGCTTCCGGCTGACGTCCTGATCACTCAGCTAAGGCGATAACTCACTCGGTCTTCATGGCGATCCTATGAGGAAGGGACTGTTGTCACCCCATTGTACAGCCAGGGAAACAGAGGCACGGACAAGTAAAGTGGCCTCAGGGTTTGCACCAAGGCAGCCTCAGCTCCAGGGCGGGGGCCCTGAACACTGCTCTAGATCAGAGGTTTCAACAGAATCACCTGTCCACATGTCCGCCATGGTGGGACCCCGCCCCAGAGCTTCTGACCCCATGGGGCGTAGACCCGCAGCGCTGGGACCCCCACCGCTCAGAGGGCTGGGTCTGCCAGGTCAGCAGGGCCCAGGCTGGCTGGAAATGTGGCTCCCAGACCCCGCCCTGGTTCTACTCTATGGAGATTCATTTGGAATCTGCATTTTAGAAAAACCCTGGGGTGATTTCTGAGCACCCTGCAGCTTACAAAGATCGTCTCTAAACAGCCCCAGGGACAAGAGAGTGTTACTCAGGGAGCTTATGTATCTGTGGGAGGGAGACAGAAACAAACAAATATAATGAGATAATCTCAGACTGCAACGTGTTCTAAGAAGGGAATGAAATGGAGTGATGAGGAGGGAGGTGCCGGGGATGGTGTGGGCCATTTAGGAAGAGTGGCCCGGGCAGGCCTCCCTGAGCCAGGATGTTGGCGTGGAGGCCTGAGGATGAGGGGGCTCCAGCCCTTTAACGATCGGGGGAGCACTTATGGCAAGACTCCCTCAAATGGGGGAATCAGACATGGGCATTGTGTGAGCCGGCAAGATGTGTGTGCTTAAGGCAGACAGAGAGGAACGGCGAGCGGGAGGGATGCCAGGGCCGGGGATTCAGACGCGGGCGAGACCCGGGCCCGCCCTCCAGGAGCACACAGTTGACTGGGGAGATAAGTCACAAATGCAAAAATTATAAACAAATTCTGGCTGGGTGTGGTAGCTCACGCCTGTAATCCTAGCACTCTGGGACATGGAGGCAGGAGGATTGCTTGAGGTCAGGAGTTCAAGATCAGCCTTAGCAAGAGTGAGACCCCATCTCTACTAAAAATAGAACTAAATTAGCCTAGCGTGGTGGCACATGCCTGTAGTCCTGGCTACTCGGGAGGCTGAGGCAGGAGGGTCGCTTGAGCCCAGGAGTTTGAGGTTGCCGTGAGCTATGATGACACCGCTGTACTCTAGCCCAGGCAACAGAGTGAGACTCTGTCTCAAACAAAATAAAGCAAAACAAACAAACAAAAAAACTGCAGAAGGTGCCAAGTCAGGGAGGGACAGAGATAATGTGTTATGGAAAGTCGATCATCGCTGAGCATTTGGCCACATGGTGCTAGGCACCACTGTGCTGTGAGTTCTCTCTCTCTCTCTCTCAAACACACACACACACACACACACACACACACACACAGTGATTAAAAGCAGGGAACCTGGAGCCACATGGCCCTCCACATAATCTCATCCTGGCTGCTGCTAGGTCCTTGAGCCTGATCCTTCACTTCCCTGTGCCTTAGTTCTCTCTTTGTGTAATAGACTGGGAATAATAAGATCCCAGCCTCGCAAGGCTGCTGTGCAGAGCGAGCGAGGTAATATTTACAAAACACTCCAACAGTGCTTGGCACCCGGTGAGTACTGTGTATCAGCTGCCCCATTGTTTTACCCTCTGAGCCTGGAATGCTCTGCGGCGGGTGCATCAGCAGCCTCATTTTGCAAATAGACAAACCGAGGCTCAGGGGGTCCACCAACCTTCCCAACCAGATATCTGCCTATCTGACACCGAATTCGGAGGAAGCAAGATCTCTCCTGGCTGGGGTGGGTGGATGAATGAGACTTGGCGCTGGAGCACGCGGGACGGGCAGGATTTGGTCAAGTAGAGAAAGGGTTAGGGTGGGGTGGGGTGAGCAGGAACAACATTCCTGTCGGAGGGAACAGAGTGAGCAAACACAGAGGGAGTAGGTTTGGGAAGCAAATGGAGAATGGGAAATAGCACTACTTGGCCTTGAACAAGAAAGAAGGCTGCTAAGAGGAGAAATATGGCTAGACCAGGTCAAGGAGGACCCAAGGGTGGGAACTTTCATCTTGGTTTTGTAACAAGTGGGAACCATAGAAGGTTCTATCCCCAGCCACCATATTCCAAGCCACCATGGAGCCACTGGGCATCTGCAGACAAACGTGACCTCATTTCCAATGGCTGCACTCATTCCCAGTTTAGAAGGCTTGGCATTGGTCTCGGTTCTCAGCTGGGCCCGAAGCCACATGACCCAGAATGAGGTCACATCCTATGGCCAGAGTTTACCTCTCAGGGCAGAGCCCGCCGGCCAGGAAGTCGGGGCTCAGCAACATGGCAAATCCGAGGCCAGGTGGTACCCACTGAATGGCAACAGCTGGGGGTTCAAGGTCTCCAGCCTGGCTGCTGGCCTCCATCCACGGAAGCCCTGCCAACGGTAATGTTCTCTTCCCCGGCTGGCTGTCCAGGAAAGCTAGAGCGCTCGCTCCTTGGCCCTCCGCCAGCTGGAATGGGCACTGCCAAGGAAGCGGGCACTGCCTGGGGGACAGCTGGCCCTCTCGGCCTAGGAGGAGGCATGTTGCCAGGCTGGTGCAAGCAGAGAGGTTGCCCCCAGCCTCAAGATGCATCTCGGCCTTGGGATCCTAACCTACTTGTTGGGTGACCTTGTGCAAGTCACTTCCCCACCCAGGGCCTTGATTTCTTATCTCTAAAACAGGGATGATGGTGCTTTTACACCTTTTCTGGTCTGTGTGTTCTTAACTTGGAATGTTGTGCCGTTGTTTACTTTCTGTGTTCACTCTGAACTGTGTACCCCATGGAGATAAGGAACGCACCTGTCAGGTCATTCAACACACAGTTATTGATTGGCTGAGTGACTGTCGTGAGATCAAGTGAGGTGGTGTATGTGCTAGGACTTGGCAAAACGTGAAATGCAAGTGACACATACAACAGTATTAGGCTCTTCTCTCACCACGGCATGGCCCCGGCCTCAGCACATGGGAGAATTGCTCCAGGTGGTCCCAAGGACAGGAAAACACAAATAGGAATTATCAACATTGAAAAGGAAGACAAAAATGGTAACAATTTGCTGATGGTATGATTTTCTACCTTGAGAAATTCAAACAGTTCTGCTAGGGTAACAACAATGAGCAGCCCTAGTAAGAAGTTTGGTAAAAGAACTGGGTGCAAGAATTAGGTAGAAGTTAATGGTTTTCCATACGGTCACTATATTTAATTTCAAAATGTTATTCAAAAAAGGGTCTCACTAATAATAGCAACAAAAAGCTAAGAAAAAAACCGCCTAGGAAATTTGCTTAACAAGAAGTGCTCTATGGAGAAATCTTGAACACTTTTTGGCAGGGGGAAAAGGATATCTAAATAAACAGAGACACATTCGTGTTTCTAGGAAGGAAGTCCCAGATGTAAAGATGTCAATTCTCTCTAATATAATTAATAAACATTATGTAGTTCCAGGGAAAATAATGGGAGAATAAAGTTTATTTGGAAGAGTAATGACTTGAGAATAGCCAAGAAGATTTGGGACAAGAATAATTATGAAATGGTGATGAGTGGATCATGCCTTACGTGACACCAAAACACACGATGAAGTGACAGTAATTAAAACAATGTGGGTTTCGCATGAGAATTCCTGATCTTAGAACTCGATGAATTATTATCAGACTTTCGGTGACGTGTTGGGCACGGCAGGACCTCAGCTCAGTAGAGTGTCAACCTTGCATTGCAGGGACCTCGTTCAAGTCTCCCCTGCCCCCTTCCTAGGGGTGGGACCTCAGGTCCTCTGTTTAAACCTCTCTAGATTGCGTTGAGTGAAAGGGGGATAATAGCGGCACTAAAGTTGATGAGGGAATTAAATGAGCAAGCGTGTAGGTGGCATTTAGCGTGATGCCTGTAGTAATCTCCCAACAGGGATTCTTTTATTCACTAAAAACAATAATAAATAAACAAATTGTTAACAGGTTTACGGGCCAATGTAAAGCCAGCTGCATTTTCTCAGTTACCGGTTTCTAAGGTCTTGGTATGGTCTTGGTATAATTTCCCGATCTGAATTCTTGCTGGGCAAGCTCCAAACAGATGGGGGGCGGAACCTTCTGCGTATTGAACTTGGATTCGTTTCCTCCCCCCTTGGCTTACCTTGCAAGTGGTTCTGTAGTTTTGTTGTGGTTGAACTTCCTGATCACAGTTCAGAAGGTCATCCTCCCTGCCCTCAGGTCAGACTTACTGATGCCGGGATCAGAGCTGCCCAAATTTCACCCCACAGGGGAAGGGCCTCTGCCCTGCACTGTGTTTTTCCAGCGGTGGTTTCATGCCCAGCACGCACCCCCTACCCCACAGGGCTGAGTTCAGTACAGAGTGGGGAGTTCCCTTCCACACCCCTCCACCACCTACGCTCGCTGGGCTCCCAGCTGGGAGAGAACAATATTTTCCCAAACGCAATCTGTATGTGATCTGGGGCAAAGCTCCCCGGGTGACCTAGGGACAGTTTGCAAGAAATGAAGCAGAGAACAAGCGTGTAGATTTCTCAGTATCCTATGAGCACAGTCAGTGCCACACAGGTCCCTGTAGGGGCTATCATCACAGCTATCCCCTCAGACGGGGGCGGGCATCACCTGGGGAGTGGGCTGTCCTGGGAAGAAAGGGGACTGTTCTGAATGAGAGGTGGACGGGGTAGGGTGAGCACTGGACAGGGAGTCATGAGGCCCAGGTATGAGCCACTCAGCCTCTTAGAAGACGAGGTAACTGCAGCATGGGTGGGCTTCTCCCACCAGGCTACTCCCTTCTGAAGGGGCTGTGTCCCCAGACCCACTGGGGTGCACCGTGAGTCCTGGAGGCGCCCCTTGCGTCGAGAAGGTAGAGCATGGGAAGTCACACAGGCCTGGGCCAAGTGAAGCACTTGTGACAGGTGACCTTTCAGAGGGCACTGACAGGGCTCCCAGGGCCCCACCCCTCTAGCGGCCACTCATCCACAGTCACCTGAACACCGAAGGCGCAAGCTCCTGGACACCAGCAGGGACAGGGCTTAGAGAGTCACCAGGGTTAAGCATCCATCTCATTGGGGTCGGTGCCCATCTGGAGCCTGTCAAAGAGGTTGTGGGCTGTCACTCACTTTGTGGCCATTCACTGGGTTTTTCCTTCCCAATAACCTGCTCCAACTCCCATTTTTTTCCTTCTCTGTAAATGGCACCATCATCCCCCAAATTCCTCAGGCTACAAACACAGGGGCCAGCCTAGGCTCCTTCCTTCCCTCTCCACCCACATCTGTTCCAGCAGCAAAACTTGTCAGTGCCACCACTAAATAAGACTCACAGTCATCCTCGCCTCTCTGTCTCAAAGAACTTAGCTCAAGCCATCCCAGCCTGCCTCATTCCGAGGTCTGGCAGAAGGAAGCCCATTTTCTCAGGGAGATAAGCTACATTTTCCACTATCACCTTTCTCAGTGATAGTGGTAATATTTTTGCCTTATTTCCTAATTGGTTCAGAACTTAGGGAAGAAGGGAGATGTTTACCAGGCCCCTTCAAAAACATCAACACTGACACCTTGATAGCACTTTATAGGTCAAAGAATACTCCTATTTATAACTTCCTGGAATCCTCATTTCAGATATACAACATAAAGGTTATTATTATTATCCCTACTTTACTAATAAAAAATTAAGATTGAACATTGTGAAGTGACTTGTCCAAGGTCATGGAGAATTAAGACTAGAATCCAGGTTTCACAAAATTTCATTATCATGGCTTCTTCCTGTTGGCTTAAGGTTTGAATTCCTATTAAAATGCAATTCTATTGCTATATACCTACAGTAATCAAGACTTCATGGTATTGATGGAGGCAGAGACACACAGACCAGTGAAAGGCTCATCTACGGGGCAGAGGAGGAAGGGTAGCACAAGGGAGTTTCTTTGTTTATGCACGTCATAACACTTTATAAAACCGCATACTCTCACTCCTGGAATCCAAATAAGGTCTGTAGCTTAGTTAACAGTATTGTACCAATGTCAATTTCCTGATTTTGACGATATACTATGGCTAAGAAAGATGGTAGCATTGGGGGAAGCTGGATGAAGGGTACATGAGAACTCTCTGTACTAATTTTGCAACTTCTTGTGAGTCTTAATTTATCTCAAAATAACAAATTTTAAGAAATGCAAACCCCACTAGGAGATAAGTATCAACTTTAATTCTGAGATGGCAAATTAATTTCAACTCGCATGCCAATCCCAATCAATGACAGGGCTCTCTGGGTCACGATTCACAGTGTTAAGGATTCTGAAGCCACATCTGGGTCCAGTGGGAACAAGTGACTTAATCGACAAGTGGTGTCTGCTGTGGACTCCAGGAAGGGCATGGGGAACCTGGAACAGGTTCATGCCATCTGCATGCTCAATTCCTGACAGCTCAGTGTGAACCAAGGCACTGAGGATAGGAGACACCAGCTTGAGAGAGGGAGGGAAGGAGCGAGAGGGACAAGAGAGGGAGGCAGGTCACACTGTACAATTCCACTTATATCGAGTTTAAGAACAGGCAACATGAGATGGTGGTGGCTTCTAGTGGCGGAACTGATGAGTAGACAGCATGGGATGATGAAAATGTTCTATATGTCTTGAGTGGAGTGTTGGTTATGCTAGCGTGAACATGTGTTAAAAGTTCTTGATCTGTGCTTTAAGGTATGTGCAAATTATTATATATAAATTAGAACTCAGTAATAAAAACAAGGGGGAGGCCGGGCAGATCTCAGAAAACAAACCATTGCCGTTAATAAAACACAACCCAGGACACCCAAGGCTACCCTGGGAGGGGGTCGTAGAACTAGATGCTCAGCAGGCTCCAGTTTTACCCGCCCCTTAGTGACGGGACTGTTTGGGGTAAAGTCCCAGCCCTGCCGTTTACTAGCCGGGTGTCCTTGGACAACTGGTTAAATCTTTCTGCCTCAATTTCCTCGGCTGTAAAGCGGGGATAGCAGCGGCGCCTGCCTCATAGGGCACGCGGGTGAATTAAATGGGTCAGTCCAGGGAAGAGTTTGGAATAGCATCGCCTGGTGCACAGCATCTGCCCGGCACGTCCTGGCTGCTAGAATCGTTGTGGTTATTTTTATTATTGCTCTCCCTTCGATTCCCACGGCTCACAGCTGCTGTCCCCCTTGGGGACCCAGGCACCAGGGTGAACTTAAATTCTTCTTCTGGCATACCTGAGACTCACTGGATGTCCCCAAAGACCGAATCCTCCCCGAAGACAACAGGGACATAAACACGATCTGGCTCCCCCAAGGTCGAGTCTGAGCCTCCCAGAGAAAGCCCTTGGGAAGCTGCACGCCCACCGTGCGCCCCTCTGCCTGCGGGCTCTGGGCTGGTGGCCCGCCATGCGCACCACCATCTCCCAGGCATTGCGTCATGCCGAGCAAGACAACTGGGCTCTGAGCCCTCTGCCTCCACCTCCGCCCCTTCCTCCCAGTTCCTGGTCTGAGAGCCACCTGTTTGCCCTGGTCTCGGCCCCCAGGGGTGATCTCACCCTGTAGGTGAGGCTCTGTCCCCTCCCTGCCGCGGAGTTCCCCAGACAGGCCGGGGTACAGAACAACACGGCAGAGGGGAGGAGTTCTTTCCGAGAACCCCTACTTTGTGCAGCTGTGAGAACAATCAATAAACTCTGTTATCTTAAGCCGGGGATGTTTGGAGTCTATTTGTTACAGCAGCTAGTATTTCCTCAAAGAATACACCCTGTGAAGAGTCCGAGAGGAAAGGGAGAAGAGTGTTTCAGAGGAAACCACGTTTGCAAAACCCCTGGGGTGCAGAGAGAGAGAGAGTGCACACACACAGAGTGATGCCAGGTGGAGCTAGGAGGTAGACTGAGGCCAGCGGGGGGCTCTTTCCGCCATGCTAAGCAGCTGGGACTCCATCCTAAGCAAACAGGGCATACCTAGACATCCCCAGGCAGGCCCCTCTGTACCCTCAGGCTCCGAGATGGGTAACTTGCGGGATGAAGGTCACCTGACCAGCGAGTGGCAGAGTTGGACTCCACCCTGGTCTCGCTGCCTCCATGTCCCTAAGCACTTGGCTCGACACTTTCAACAAAACGTTATACATCAGAGAAACTATGACATCAGCTCCCAAGAACTCAATGGGAGTCCTGACTATGTGCGCTCCTTCTCCAATTTTCTGGAACTGGGCTCCACCAAGAATGCTGTCTCCTGGCACCAGGCCCAGGCCAGCACACAGCACGGTCCCTCCCACTCGGTGACAGTGGTCCCAGCATCTCCCATCCTGACTGCAGATCTGCGTCCCCAGGACATCCAGACGAATGTCCCACCTGGTCTGGTCCCACCTCCTGGGGGAGCCCAAAGAAGCCCATCACCCAATAGGTGAGGTTGACCCTTCAACCAGCCCCAACCTGTGGTCTGGTCCACAAATGGGCACAGCAGGTAGCAGAGATTGCCCAGGGTTACTCACTCCTCTCTGCCACTTCCTGGGCTGAGTGAGCAACGTGGCAGGGCTGCAGGTAACACCCAACTCCCCGATCTGGACATCCTCAGAGGGGCTAGAAGCAGACATTGCTATGTTCCCCTGGGGAACTCTTAGCTAGGTGGGCCCTTGCTAGACCACGAGGCAGTGATATTTGATGTGGGGAGGACAGGCCCTGGCTTGGCTAAGATCCCCATGTCTCTGCTGCCTGTTCTCGACATGTTTGTTCTTGGATCTGAAGCCAGAATGTTCTGGTTCACCTTTGTCCAAGGCCTTCCTTGCTTTCGCAGAGGTGTCTCAGGGTGAGGTCCTGGGATACAGCTTCTAGTAATATCCTGCCCACCTCTTTCCCTGACCTCATCCAGAGCAATTCCTCTTTATCATGCTCAACTTTCCCCACGAGGAAAGGAAGAAAGGATTTTACTACTGAAACAGTAGTCTGACAACAACTGGTCAAGTCCAACCCTCACATTTTCTAGATGGAGACCCTGAGGTCCAGAAAAAGGAAATACATTTATTGAAAACACAAGCACATAAGTTACAGAAAATGGTCTTCCTGCCTATTTTTGTCTGCCTGCCATTATCTGTCCCTCCATCCGTCCATCCATCCAGTTGACAGGTACTAAAAGCTCAGACGTTCTGGCTTTCCCATCTTGCAGCCTAGGTAATTGCATCTAAAGCTCTTTGCCTTCTTAGCATCATGGAAGAGAGAGAGAAAATGTATACAGATTCTGCACAGATTTGGGCTCAGTCTCCTTTCCTGCCATATTCCAGCAGTAAGCTTACTTTTGGTTTCCTCAGCTGGAAAATGGAACCAGCACCTGCCACCTCCCGATTACTGTGGAGATTTAGCGAGGTATCGAACACAGTCGCTGCTGGCGTGCCTGGGACCAGCGGGGCCTCCCGCGTCCACTCCACGTCTGAATGAGATCTCGAGTGCCCTGTGCTGGGGGCGAGCGGGAGGCTCTGGACTTGTTCTTATCCAGTGGTGCTCAGGGCCACTAGGGAAGGATGTCTCTCTGCCCCCCTTGCAGAAAGCCTGGCCTGGATCCTTCCTAGGCTGTGACCTAATTTTGGTCTGGCCAGAGCTGGTGTCTTCCTTTTCCCTTCATTGTCTTGGAGACCTGGAGTGAACTTGGCCGGGACCGTTTCCGCAGGAATAAAACACATTCAGCCAGCGAGCATGTTGTGCACCCCCATGCCCGCCTGCCCGCACTCTCCCTGGGCAGCACCTGCAGCTTCACCTCGCAAATCTCCCCACGGTGCGGCTCACTCCCTGACGCCCCAAAGGTCACCCCATCAATTGCCACCTCCTGAGAAAAGCCATCCCGACATCCTCTCTGCCACTGTCTCTCCCCTTGATTTATTTTTCATTACTCCACGCCATTGGATATTTTATGACATGTTCATGGTTCCTTTGTTTGTTGCCTGTCTTGTCCCACTAGGGTGTAAGCTCCGTTATTTTGTTCATTGTCACATCCCCAGCCCTGTCACGTGGTTGGTGCTTAAAAAGATTTATTGAAGGAGTGTATTGGTGAGAAATTGGGACATCCTAAATTCCCGTGCCCTAAAAGTCACCATATCTGCTGAAGTGACCCACCTCTACCCCACAGAGTGTCCATGGCCGCCTGGGTAGAGATGGGGACACAGTGCGCATAGGAACATCGCCAAAGGGGCAGGTGTACAGGTCCAGCTCACCTGGCTGTGTGTGAAGGGCTGTGCACGGGTGCCATCTGCCCCCCAAGAGCAGACTGGAGAGAGATGGAAAGCTTGAGAGGCCAGCCCTGGGTTCAAATCCTGACTCTACCACTTCCTAGAAGTCACTTAGCCTATCTGAGCCTCGGCTCCTTTTGGGCCACGGGCTAATGATTCCTGCCTCACACAAGCCACCTATATTGCTATTTGAGCACCTAGATCCAATGAGAAGCACATCCGACCAACCTTGCCTTTTGGTGCCATGAGTGACTTGCAGGACCTTGAGCAGCTTCAGATATTTTGGGTTCACATTTAAATGCAACTACTCAGGGTCCTGCAGTCCAGTCGCTGTGAGAACGCACATGGCTGTGCACAAGCTTTCTCTGTTTGTTGCCTTTCCCCACCATTGCCTTCTAGAAAAACTTGGGTAGGACAGGTGGGGAAGCTGAATTGCTGACCGGAATGACCTCATCGTGCATCTCAGCCTCATCCATCTCACCAACCTGAGATATTTCTCCTTGAATTCGGGACTTTTCCAGACTCTGATCTGAGCTGCCATTCCTACTCTGATCCAAGGCTGGGATGATTGTCCCTTGTCCTTGCAAAGTCTCTCCATCTACGGCTGATGCTCCTTTGTCCACCCGCCCAGAGCGGCACCTCCCAGGTGTGCAGCTGCCAGAGCTCTTGTTTCTTTCTGGAATTCAGTTCACCAAGGCTTCTTTGATGCCACTGCTGTTCCCTCGCACCATAGAAAGTCTGATTTTTTTTTTCCTGAGTTTTAATTACCGTTACCACAGGGACAAGGGTCTTTTACATCTCTCTATATCCTAACTGGAAGTAGAGAGCTCCATGATCGTGAGCTGCTATTACTATTAGTGGACACAGGCATTAATGAGATAGGCACACAGAGAAGAATTTAACCGTGATAAGATCGATGCTATTATGCAGAAGCGCATGGTTCTCTGGGAGTGTTTTTTGGCAAAATGACTATTTTGCAGATGTGGAAACTAAAGTTGTCCAAAGTCACATCACTAACAGAGAGCAATGCCATCCAATCCTAGAATGCAGGCTTTTACCCACTCTGCTATAAAAATAAGGATTTATATTTAATTTACTTGAAGTTCCAGGCACACAGAAAACACTTACTAAATGGAACTATGTAAAATGTCCGGCCCGTAACTGAGTTAGAGATGGAAGGTTTAGCACCTGGAAAGTTCCAAACAAATATTTATGGAATGAAGGAATAAATCTTCATCCCACAACACACACGTACATTGGATTTGATCTAGCAGAAGAGGCTGTTGTCTAAAAGGATTTGAGAATCTTCTGCCGCACACATGGAGCCCGTTTTCATGTCTTTGTTCTGAACTACTTGCTCCTTATCTGACAGCCAGTGGCTCTGGGGAATTTGGCCACGGGACAGGGAGGAAAAACCCCAAAGTTTCAGAATGGTCTCACATCCCCAGACATCATCCCTGGAGCTTCCTAGATTCCTTCCTAGATGACCCAATGGTGTCTTCACTAGGGACTGCGGACTGGAGATTTAGGATAGTGACCACTGTCCACTCACCCTCAGGCTGGGTCTCCAGTGATTCTGATCTGCTACTAAACCCAAGCCCCAGAGAGTGGCAGATTCTGTCGACTCATCCCTCTGTTCGCCACCTGGTTGAGGGCAAGGAATACGACTGGGTGGTGCCTGAGCCTTTGCTGAGCTCTGAGACTCTAGTATAATTGTGAAGGATGCTGCATCAGACCGACCAGTTCAAATCCCAGCTTTATTTACTGTCAAGTTGTGTGGTCTTGAGTAATGCACTTAACCTCTGAACCTAGTTTTCCATCTCAAACATGGATGTAAATATAACCTTCCACATAGAGCAGTTGATAACTAGGTGAATACACGGTCAGGTTTAACACAGTGTTTGGCATGTAATAAACACTCAACACACATTAGGCGTTCTTGTGGCTGGGTCTGGTGGCTCATACCTGCAGTCTTAGCTACTCTGGAGGCTTAAGTGGGAGGATCGCTTGTGCCCAGGAGTTCGAGGCTGCAGTGAGCTATGATTGTTCCACAGAACTCCAGCCTAGATGACAGAGTGAGGCCCTGTCTCTTAAAAAAAAATTAGCCATTCTTACATTCTTATTAATATTAACTATTCAGGTCATATGTGACCAAGTAGCAGGACCAGGATTTGAATCAAGGTCAAAGTCTGTACATTTTACCTATTGTGCTAGTTTTCTCACCCAGAGAGCTGGTTGACAAGGCAGATTCCAGACCCCACCATCAATGATTGATTCAGAAGACTCGGGGTGGGGACCAGGAAGCTGCATGTTGACAAGCACCCAAGGGCATCCAGATGGAGTATCCAGGGCCATGCTTTGACGACCCCGCCAGTCTCTCCTACCTCCCTGCTTGGACCCAAGCCCTGTGCAGAGGCAGAGGTTTGGAAGGAGACCCTGGTCACACCCAGTCATCAGTGCATCATCCGTCCACACTCTGCAGACAGGACAAAGCACAACCTCGCCCTACTCTCAGGTCCATTAATAAGGTGGTTCTGGGAGCCGGGCAGGGACCAAGCCCCAGCTGTGAGCATGAGACTTAACGTGGCAGGGCCGAAGCCCTCAAAACCAGCCTGCTCTCTTTCCATTCTCAGAAAATGGTAGGTTTGGACTGCTGTCACCCTCAGATAGAAGGCTCCCACGTTGAGTCAGAGTTGCCAAGTTGGCTGTTGACCTGCTAAGCTCTGAACCTGCGTGAGGTGGCTCAGCTCTCTTGGCCAAACAAGTTTTAATTCATGGTCCGGCCCTGGCCGCCGGCGGCTGCCGGAGTACTACTGTGCGGAAGAGGACGCGGAGGCTGGGTCCAGGTGAGTGGTCCTCAGCACGGACATTTTGTCCCGCAGGGGATATGTGACAATTTCTGGAGACGTTTTTGACTGTCACAGCTGGGGCGGGGTGGGGTAAAGGCATCTAGTGGGTAACAAATGGCCAGGGCTGCCGCTGAACGCCCCACAACGCACTGGACAGCCCTGGGCAACCAAGAACTATCCTGTCCAAATGTCTGTAGTGCCAAAGTGAGAACTTCTGTTCTAGGCGCAGGGGACGAGGAAGTCCTGATTGATCAGCAACGGTCAGCGTAGGACAGGAGGGGGAATGAGAGCTCACGAGCTCTGTATTTGCAGATTCCAATCCTTGAGCTTTGGTTCCAATCTGTCTTTGAAGCTTCCCATTAAGTGGAGAGCACAGGCATTGCAGCTCCCGTTGGCCAACTGGAGGAATAGGGACTTGGAGAGGACCGAAAGCCCATGCTTGATGATCTTGGGGTTCCCCAAGGCCTGGGGATGTGTGGATGAGGCTGAAAGCCCTCCCTCTCCCCATTTGGGGTGGGAGCTCCCTCTCCAGCCTGGTTAACTCTGAGACACCACTTCTCATCCCTGGGGACCCAAACTAGACCAGTGCCGGGAACATAGTAAAGGAGGAAAGGGACACATTCCCCTGGGCTCCTGGGTGGCGGGGACAGCGGGCAGGGGATGTCCTGGGAGAGGGAAGGGCAATCAGGGAAAGCTATTGAAGAAAGAGCTCCCCCTAGATCTCTTTCCCAGCTCCACGCTGCAGGGTGACTGCCTGCCGTGCCCCACGCGACAGAGGACTCCAGGTTTATTCTCTGGTGACCGTGAAGCAGGGAGTCCCTGTGCCAGAGAACTGCGGGCACAGGGGAGGACGGGCACCATGCGGAACACAGGAGGAGTTAAGTGAATGTGTCATACGGAGACTACAGCCCGCTCTGCCCCTAGAACGCTAGCAGCCAGTCCTCTGACCTCTAGACAGGAGGGTGGAAAAGTCTCCTCCAGGGAATGACAGATCAAGAGGAAAGATCTAAGGATACTGACATCCAACTCTCCCTCCACATGCTCAACCCACCCCCCCACTTTGGGGCCTGGCTCTCATCAAGAGCAGACAGTGAAGGACCCCGGGGCATCCCTGCACATCTCTGATGTGACATAGAGACCTAAGCAGACACACAGAACACTCAGAATTTGAATGGAAAAGAAGCTGCACATGGAGAAAAGCCATAATAATGTAATCATAATAAAAACAAAGTCTTCTAAAGCCAAAGAGAGACAACAGATCATAATGCATCCATGAAAAAAGAACACCATGCCATAAAAAAGGAACACGAAGAACAAAAAGAACTCTTGGAAAACAAAAATATGATAGCAGAAATAAATTCAATAGAAGGTTTGGGAGATAAAGTTGAGGAAATCTCTCAAGAATATATAGCAAAATAAATCATTGAAAATAGGAGATAAATGATCAGAAAATTAGAGGACTGGTGTAGGAACTCTAATACTCCAATCACACAAGTGCTAGAAAGAGAAGGAGGATGGTGGTGAGGAAATGTCAGTAAAGTAAGGGAAGAAACCCTCAAAGTGAAGGACATGACTCTCAAGACTGAGAGTACCCCACAAGCGCTCAGCGCAGTGGATAAGGCCAGATTTACCGGGACATTGGTAGCACAGAGAAAGTCTACAAACTTCCAGAGAGGTAAAAACAGGATCGGAACAGCTTTGAACTTCTCAACAGTGATCTTGGAAGCAAGAAGACAATGGAGCAAAGGAAGGCAAACTGTCCCTAAGCCAGAGTCAAAATACAAAAATACCTTCAGACATGCAAGGTCTGGAGAAATATGCCTCCCACCTACCCTTTCTCAGGAAACTACGAGAGGATGCGCTCCACCAAAAGGAGGGCGTGAACCAGGAAACAGGAAGCTGTGGATCCAGGAAACAGGAAGTCCCGCTCGGAGTTGGCGAAGGTTGAGTGGTGGGGAAGGGAGAGCCCGGGACGCCAGCTGCAGAGGGCAGCAAGCCCACTTTGGAGATGCCGGAAGTTTCCAGGAGAGACTGCTTGCAAGATAGGAAATTGACAGAAGGCCCGATGTGAATGAAAATACTTTGCCAATTTGGACAATTGGCAAAGAATTTGAGGTTAGAAAAATTAGTGATTAGTACACAGAAAAGTAAGCAAATGAAGAAATCCTTAACCGTTATAATACTGAAGATACTAATCTTACCAAATTGATGGCACAACTCTCTAGGGAGGACAGGAGGGCTGAAAGTGGATGTTTCTGGAGAAGAGGAGGGGGAGGGAGGGACCGAAGACCGTGGCTTCCTAAACCAGCTGATTTGCTAAACTAGACACGTGGATAACGATAGAAATTGAAAATTAAAAACAATACAATTAGAGTGTGTGTAAAAACTGGTAAAATCTGAATGAGGTCTGTATCTGAGTTAATAATATTGTAGCAATGTCAATTTCCTGATTGTGACAAAGTACTTTGGTTACTGAAGATATTATCGTTGTGTGAAGGAGGGTGAAGGGTATGTAGGAATTCTCCAAATTGTTTTTGCAACTTTCTGTGAGTCTTAAACTATTTTGAATTAAAAAGCTATGTAAAACAACAAACAACAACCACAGTAGGAGAACACGCTGCTCCCTGGGCACATCCTGTAGAGGGAAGGACTGTCCTGGCCGCCTCTGTCCAGATCTGGGGTGGTGGAGCCTGCAGCCCGTCTCTAGGAGGAATCAGAGGGGGAGTGAAGCAAGGCTAGCCAAGGAAGCTGTCTGCCTCCAGGCCTCGGCAGAAGGCCAGCGTTGCCAGCTCGGAGCGAGAGCAGCAGGCAGAGGCTGAACTGTTCTCTGGCAGTTTTGCGCAGAGCGGCGGAGGAGAAAACAGAAATTAAACCATAAACATGCTGCTGACATTGTCCTTATAAAAGGAAATAAATGCCTGCCAGTCACTGCCGGGGAAAATGAGCCTTAATCATGTGGTCGGGTGGTGTCTGGACAGAGTGGCCATCCTGTTCTGTTGGCATTCTCCCGGGGAGCCCGTGGGCGCTGCAGCTGCGGGCGGCGGCCCCATCGGGAGGGAGGTGAGCCGGGACCAGGAAGCCCGCCGGCTACCCAATCTCATCCGCGGCCTCATGGGACAGTTGCACACAGAGGGAGGGAGGGGACAGAGGGAACTGGCTGATTTGGAGTCAGGCTGATCTGAATTTCAACACAGAGCGACCTGAGCCCAAATCTACTACGAACTGCAGGGCCTTGGGCAAGAGCCTCCCACTTCCTGAACCTCGTCTTTTTGGCCTGAATATGGGGTTCAGTGTGCAGGTTAGAAATCAATGTCGGGGTGCGCGTGCCTGGCAGTGCCCCAGCACACTGTGGCTCCACAACAGTGCCCAGAGGTGCCGAGCAGCTAGCCCATGGTCACACAGCTGGGAAGGGGCCAAGCCAGGACGGCACCTTGTTGGTGTGGGTCCCAAGTGCGGCTCCACCGAAAGCAAACCCTTTCCAGTCTGCCGCTGCGCCGTGGTGCGCCGCCGGGCATCCGCTGACGCTTACCGCGCGCCTGCTGTGCGCTAGACAGTGCTCTAGCCGAGAAGTTGCAGCAGTGAGCAAAGCAGGCCTGTGCCCTCAAGAAGAGACATCCCCGTGGGGGAGGTGACAATCCACGCGAGCAGGAGATAATGCATGGTCAATGTCCCACGTGAGGAAAGTCAGCTGAAGAGGCAGGTTGAGCACCTGGTGACCGTGTGCTGCCAGATGAAGGGGCCGTCACGGCCCAAAGGACTTGAGCAAGATCCCCTGGGTGGGATGCAGGGGTGGCCAGTCGGGTTTGGATTCCTGTGTCCTGACTCCTGGAATGCGAGTGGAAAAGGCAAGGCCAGTCTTGGGGATTAGCTCAAAAGAGTCTTTGACCAAGTCGAGGCCACAGGAATGAGGAACCTAACTTCCCCTTCTCGGTAGGCCTCTGAGGGGACTGCAGGGGGCTCGGGGACAGCTCCTTAGACACTGGTTAGCTGCCCCATGGGGTCTCTGATTCCTGTGAGGCTGTGGGGGCCCAGGGAGGGGCACTGGACTGGGGGGTCTAGCCCCCGTTCTGCTGCCCATGTGCTGTGTGACATAGGGTGAGACCCTGCCCCTCTCTGAGCCTCAGTGCTCTCACCTGGGGACAACTTGGGGGCTGTCTTAATAAAGTCTAAGGGGCAGCTCTGGTTTTTAACTTTTTGGCATCTTCAAACCCTCAAGCCCTTGGGGAAACTGTCATTTTATCAGCGTCTTGGAATACTTCCTATATATCTGGTGCTCAGTTATAATGAGGAACAGCACAGATATGGTTGCTAACTTCACAGAGCCTCAGAGGGACACAGACATTAAGCCAATGATGCCATTGGATATGCCCACGAAGGAGGAGAGAATAGCAGGCACACCTGGGTGGCTGTTCCTGGTGGTGGAGCTTATGAGGCTGGGTGACTATGGCCACAGCGTGATGGGCACAACATAGCCCGAGCAGGAAGGCTGGGGTGGGGACGGGGGGTCAGGGGGCAGGCACGTGGGTCTGCAAAGGCGAGCCAGAGCTGGCATGCAGGACCCCAAACCAGGAGCAGGTGCTGGAGCTCCTCCAGCCCAGTGAGGTTCAAGGGGGGGCAGTGGCTTCTTGTCACTATTTCGATACTAGGCCCTAGGGAAGTGGCTGAGTGATTGGCGTCACTGACATAATCTCTCTGAGCCCAGCTCTCCTGATGATATCTAGTTCACAGGCCGATTGGGGCGATTAAATGAGATGACGCGTGACAGTCACGTGGCACGGAAGTGATCACTAAGAGGCAGTTGCTATCAGTGAGCCCCAACGTGCCCTTCAGCCCGGATTCCAGTCCAGTCTCCGCAGTGCAAGGAGAATGAGCTCTTGAAAAGCCCAGGCCTAACATACCACTCCTTCATTCCAGTGCTTGTCACTGCGACCAGGAGAAAGGCCAGCCTCCTCACTGGGGCCTAGAAGGGTCACACTAGCTGCTGTGCTGTTTCTTGAATATGCCAAGCACATTCCAACCTCAGAGGCTTTGCACTTGCTATTCCATCTGCCTACAACACTGTTCCCTCCACTCTATCTACCTGTAGTAAACTCCTACTCATTTTTTGAAGCCTCAGCTTACATGATACTTCCTGAGGGAAGCTCCCCCCCAGGCTGAGTCAGGGCCCTTGTTTGCAGCAACTCTGACATCTTGTATACTTTCCCTTTAAATCACATATTCTTGCGGTTATGTGTTTATTGTGCCTGCCCCACCAGGCTGTAAGTTCTAAGGGGACGGGGACTCTCTGCTTTGTTCACGGTCTCATCCTCAGTGCCTAGAGCCATGCCTGGTACATGATAGGTGCTCAGTGGTCTCAATATTTCATGATTGAAGGATTATATGAATGAATGTCCATTTATCTTCCTACTTCAATCTTCCCTCAGACCAGGGCTCTGGGCTGCCCTCAGGAACTCCTGACATTACCCAAATTTTGCAGTAACAACCTGGACTAAGACTTCATCACCCCTGGTCCCCATTTCCATCTCTGTGGGAATCTTCCAGTGAATTCAGGAAGTCACCCCACCTCTCTGGTTCTCAAGGTCCCCATCTGTGAAATGAGGAAACAAAGCCCCTCCTCCGGTTTCCCAAAGAGGCTGGGAGGAGGAAGAGCACGACACGTCTGCAAAGTGCCGAGACTCTGGAGGAAGTGGCTGGCCTTGCTCCTCGGCACGGGGTGACATGTGCAAGGCCGGAAAGTCAGAGGCCAAGGGATGTCTGCTGTCAGCCCCCGACAGTCCTCTGCAGGGGAAAGGGATTTAGAGAAGAGGTGCCGTCCCTCACATACACTCCACAAGATCGTGGGCTCTGCTGCCATAATGCGGTGAGACTTCGGGGAAGCCTTGGGCAAAAGTGAGTGTATTCTGCATGTGGAATGATTATGGTCAAACGGAAGTACTACTGCGGATTAAAAATGAATCCTTTGCAGCATCTCACATCAAGAGCTGAAGTCTCTCTCACCAGCTCCTGACTTTGGGCTGGCCTTGTAACTCGCCTTGCTCAGTAGCATGTGGCGGAAGTGAGGCTGATTGACTTCTACAAGAGGACTTGCAGCTTCCACTGTTGCTGTCTTGGCATCTAGCTGCAACATGAGGAAGCCTGACCTAACCCACTGGACAGACCACCTGGAGGTAAACTGAGGCACCTGACTGGCAGCCCCAGCTCCTTGCCAGACCTACGAGGGATGCCACCTGGGACCAGCCAGCCCCCAGCCACTTGCCAGCTGACCATTCCACTCGCTTAAACCTAGTGTAGCCAACACCACATGGAGCAGAGAGAAGCCAACCCAGCTGAACCTTGCCCAAATTGCCAAGCCTTAGAGTCATGAGCAATCAGTGGCAGTTGTTTTAAGCCGCTAAGTTCTCAGGTGGTTAGTTTTGCCCCAGTATATAACTGATACAGCTTTCTGTCTGTCTGTCCATCTGTCTCCTTGACCAGACTTTCTTATTCTTCCTGTCTCCTGATCACAGCAGAGCAGAGCGTTAAGAACATGCAGCTGCATCAGCCAGACCTGGATAAAAATCCAGATTCTCCTACTTATTAGCTGTGTGACCTTAGATAGGTTTCTTAATCTCTCTGAACTTAATTTTCCTTCATCAATAAGATACATACACCTTTGGCATATGGGTTGTGAGTTTGAAATGAGATAATACTCAGTGCCCAACACATAGCTAGTGTTCAATAATTTTGCTATGCGCCCAATTTTTAGTGAGCACATACTACATGCTGACGCCGATCCTGGAACTGGGGGCCTGAGCAAGACAGACCAGGGCCTGCCCTCACAGGGCTTATACTCCAGAAGGGAAGGACGGAATAAACACATGAAAAAACAGATAATGGCAGGTGGTTAGACCTGCTTTGAAGCCCAGTGTGACAGACAGTGACAGAGGCATGATGGAGGCATGGGGTGAAGGGCTGGGGAAGGCCTCCCTGGGGAGGGGACATCTAAGCCAAGGTCTGATGATGAGGAGAAGCCAGCTGCAAGAACAGAAGAGGGACCATGCAAAGGCCCTGGTGGGGGACAGAGGACAGAGACGGGGAAGGCCAGAGGGGCTGCAGTGTGGCGGGAGGAGCCCGTGCTGGTGGTCCGAGCAGGTGGAGGCTGCGTTATCGTTACTGCTGCTGTTATTGACGCTCGCTCAGGTTCAAGGCCTGGTCCAGAGCAAGTGCTCGGTTCATGCTAGGGAGGCTCATGAGTGTGGTGTTTCCATGGAAACCCATCACGCCTCCCCTTTGATAACTAGAGCGACTCCCAGAGGGCTCGCAGCCTCTGGTCCTGCCCTGCCCTGGGCTGGAGACTTATTTCCTCTTCCTCTGCATCCCACCGAGCCCGGCTGTTTGGGAGGACGCACAGACACGGGGACTGGACGCGCTTCCCGTGGCGCACCCTCCGCATGCACACAGCAGGCCGGGCCCAGATGGCCCCGGGCCAGGCTCTGTCCCAGCCCACGTCGGCCAGGCCCCGGATGCAGCTGGGCCTCACCTGGCCGTACAGCAGGAAGAGCCTACATTGATGGGGGCGGGGGGACGGGGACTGGCCAGTCCACTGCCCTGGACAAAGGAGCAGGCCTGAGACACGTTCTTTAAGAGACTCAGCCGCCAGACAGAACGTCAGCACGGTGCAGAGAGGCCGTGTGGCCCCAGGACCAGCCTGCTCCGGAAGGCTGGTGTTTTGAGAGCCAGATCGCACCCTCCACTCGGGCACACGTGTGTAAACACATGCACACACGCACAGACCCACAGACACAGCCACACAGGGTCCCGCATGGTTAGGAGGGATTCAGACATCCATGCTGTTCCATGAGTCAGACAGAAACACAGACACGCCAAATGACATCGAGAAGCACACGCAGACACACACCGTCCTGTGAGGACAGACACTGTCCTATGAGGATGTGACACGCAAGCATGTCATTCTACACAAGACACACACACACACAAAGCTGCAAACACATCCACTGATGTTCCTGCCCTCGCCTCCCAGATAATTGTGCCAGAATATAGAAAAACCTGTGCCCCCGAGCCCTCCCCGGCAGCGGGAGCAGACTGATTAAGCCTTCACAGGAGGCTGGCATTTTCCTGGCAGCCCCGCTGCCCCTCGCTGCCAGAGCGGCCGCCAGCCCCAGAGGCCTTTGTGATGGGCCCCAGGGGAGCACTCAGCCTAGCCTGTCTCCCCCTCCTCCCTCTCTGGACCCTGGAATGATTCCTCATCTTATTCTCTGGAAGGATCCTTTGTGGGCCAATGGCCCACTTATGAGAGTGGCCAGGATGAAACTCTTTCTGGAGTTTGAGGCCCGGATCAGCAGAGATCCCCCCTAACAGTCCCAGTTCTCTGACTCGAGGACACGGAAGGGACTTAAATCAGCTGTGGACATGAGTGATGGAAGCCCCCAGCTGCTCTCTGCCTAGTCCAAGGGCTAACCTCAGGCCCTATGGCAGAGCGAGACTCAATTTCCCTTTCTTGTCATCCTGGGCTTGGGTCCTTGGCCATTGTCCCACTCACATGGATCTCTCTGCCACTCTGAACTTCCTGCTCTTCTTCCAGCACACCAAGCTCATACCTGCCTCAGGGCCTTTGCACCTGCTCTGTTCTCTGCCTGAAGCCCACCACTCCCCCAGGTCTGTGCCCAGCTCCCTCCTTCTCAACTTACAGATCTCAGCTCAAACGGCACCTCCTCAGAAAGGTCTGCCCTGACCCCCATAGTTAAAACATCTCCTCCATTTGAGCCCCTCCGTTCTCTACTAAGTCAGTGGTTTCCAGTTCTGGTTCCTTGTTGGAATCACCTGGGGAGCTTGTAAAACTAGTTTGACGCCAGGGCCCTGTGCAGGCTAATTAAGAATCTCTGGGATGTAGATCCCAAGTGCTGGCATTTTAAGTAAACTCCACGGGATGTATTTAAAATGCCACAGGAGAATTCTTGGCCCAGAGACCTTTCAGTCAGCAAGAGGCAAAGCTGGATTTCGCCACCCTCTCCTCATCATGGCTACTGGTGATTGGGCACCTACTAGGTGCGTGGCCCGGGGTGGGTGCACGCATGAGACTCAGCGCACACTTGGGCGGTGCCTCCTATACACCAAGTACTGTGCAGAGAGTTTTTCATGTGACAGTTCCTTTCATTTCCCTAATAGCTCTATGATATGGGAACTATTATCACACCCATTTTATAGACCAGGTAACTGAGGCACAGAGAAAGGAACTTACCCAAAGTCATGCAGCTGGGACACAGTAGAACTGGGAACTTCACCCAAGCAGTGTGGGTCCAGAGCCGGGCTCAGAGAGTCGGGAGACTTGCCCAAGGTCACACAGCCAGGATTCAGCCCCAGGTCAGTCTGTCAAGTCTAGCATGCAGACCCCAGGGAGGGGACAGCTTTTTGATCCCTCATGTCCTTATTCCTCCACCTCCTAGAAACCAGCCTTTGGGGCAGTGGGGCAGATGGAAGACCAGAGCTATAGCATTGTTCAGCCCACTGCTGCCCATGAATTACTCGCAGTAAGTGACACATAGATAGCACACGTGGCAACCACCCTTCTAGGTGCTTTGCATGTATTGGCTTGACCCTTGAAGAAACTCTATGAGGAAGGTGACCCCTCTTCTTCCCAACAAGGAACTGAGTTCAGCAACTCACCCAAGGCTGCACAGCCGGTCAGTGCTGAGCTGAGAGTTGAACTTGGGCAGGCTGGCTTCAGAGTGTGCTCTCAACCCCTGCACCGTACCCCTCCGGGCTGCCTTGCTTGCTCAACCGCTTGAAGCTCAAGTTTCTTCTGTATGAAATGGGTACACTAGTGCCCATCTCATGCAGAAAATTAGAGGACAAAACAAGAACTCAAATGCCCGGAAAGACCCTGGCACAGGGACTGTGCATAGTAGGCACTTGATGAGAGAGGTCGCCGTACAGTCATGACGTCACCCCTTCGGCAGCCAGCCCAGAGCCATGCACACAGCAGGTGCCAATCTAACACGTGACGTGGACAAAGCTGGTGACATTTGGAGGTTGCTGGGCTGCAGGTCCTCCCGAGCGGTGCAGGGCCCCCGCGGCCCCTCGGGAGCCCGCGCTGCGCATCAGCACCTTCGAATGCCTAGAAACCGCTTGCGTGCGTCACCGCCGATCTTCCATTAACGTGCAATCGCTATTGCAGGCGAGGAGCTGTGTTCTCTGGGGTCGGATTTACAGCAGAGCAGGAAATAGCCAGGCAGCAGGCGTGGTGATGGAGATGGGAAAGAGAAGGGGCTAGCAGGAGGCTGGGAAGAGATGACGCCTTCAGAGAGGAAGGCTGGACCCATAGGTGAACTTGCAACATGACGTTTCAGGCCCAGAACTCATTTTATATGGTCTGCCCTGCTGCCCCCACCACGCCTGCCCGAGAAAGGCCACGTTTCCTGGGAAGATGTGACCGTGCATCCACAGAATGGGCAGTGCTGGCATGAAAGACTTTCTTATGATTCCTTTAATGTTCTCCCCGTATGTGTGATATCACTGACATTTGCAACAAGTCATCAAAGACTCCTGTCTGGAGGGTGTGAAGACACCTTTTAATTTCAAGGCTCTAGCTGCCTCTCCTGGGAGCCGAGCGCCACTCGCATCACTAGGTGTGTCGCTCGTCACTCCAGCCCTTCAAAGAGATCTCCGAATGTGCACACAACATCTGCTGAGCAACCCGTTCGGTCCGTTGTGCTCCCCAAACATGCCTTAGGAGCTAGGGAAGATCGCGGTGCCTCCACCGTGCCCTGTTTTCTCCTGCAACCCCACCATGGCACGAGCTGCTTCCTCTGCTGGGGTGCTCTTTGTCTAGCACCCTGGCAAATCTCTCCTGGTCCTTAAAGACGCAGCTCAAGTGTCACTTCTTCTGTGAAACCTTCCCAAATGGGAAGTCTGAGTCGATGAGAAAGAAGCCTTGCAAGAGCTCTTTGAATTATCTTCTTTCGTGTCTGCGTTCCCAGATCAACCTTGGTTCCATGCATAAGGAAGCTCATGCGGCAGAACAGTGGCTCTCGACGCGCGGTCCCTGAACCGGCAGCCTCAGCTTCAGCATCCGCCGGGATCTCGCTGGAAACGCAGATTCTCAGCCCCGTCCCAGGCCTGCTGAAGCAGAAACTCTGGGCAACGGGGCAGGCAGTCTGTCCTTTGGTAACCCTCCAGCGGGCTCTGATGCATGTTCAAGTTCGAGAACCACTGTGATGGGGGATACGGTGCCTTCGTGCATGACCAATCCAGAACAAATAATACAAAAAACAACCACAGCAAACACCATCTACAGGACTATGTGCTGGACACATGCTAGTCGCTTTACCTGCACTAAGGCTCCACAGCAACACACGAGGAAGATACCATTATACCCATTACATAGATGAGACAACGGAGGCTCAGTTTCTTATTTCCCTAGGAACCATCTGGTAAGTGGTGGATCCAATTGCAAACCGACCACTGTCTCTCTGACTGCAAAGCCGGTGTGTTACCCACAGAGCAAGCTATCCTTGCCATTTGGATGTTCAAAGGAGGGAGAAACTATATCCAAGTCAGGCTTTTCCTGAATTTTGTATTTTCAAAGTATCATTTTAAAAGATCAAGTAGTGCATAAAAAAAAAAAGCAAGCTCTTATTCCTCCTGCCCTCCTCTCATCTCTGCTCTCAGAAGAGACTACTTTCAACTCTTTTAGCTACTCTTTTGGGTATTTACTTCCTTGCTTTAAAAGATTTGTGCCTTGTATTTCCTCTTGTTTTACCCGTTTTAGACTCAACCCTTTGACTTACGCTGATGAGGACTTTTGACCATGTAGACCCTCCACTCTAGGACCACCATGCAACTTTAGGAGGCATCGTTCACCTGTAGGCATCACATATTTGTACATTTATTTCAACAATTTTTCTTCCAATGGCAGCAAAACTTCTTGGGATTCCATTTCTCTAATTGCCCAGAGGTGCAATAAGGGCTGGCAGCAGTTTTTCTCTGCTTCCGTCCCCTCCCAACATAATTAAATCTCCATTTTTTTATTAAATCCATAGCCAGTGCTCCATAATTATGACCAGATCGATATTACTCACACCTAAGCTGAGGCTCAGCTATGCATGGTTCAGCTATGGCTGCATTTCCTTTCTTGGACTTTTTGTCTAATTGTTATGGCCCTTGTCACCTGGCTCCTGCAATGTCCTTCTTCTGAGTTGCCTCCTTATAGAATGCACTAGAATCACCATGAGTTCTATAGTTCCATAGTGAGTTCCCCAGTGCCTTAGTTCTTCCTGTGCCTCTATGAGATAACCAGCATCATCCAACAAATTCATACTATCAATTTAGGTTGTATTATGCTTTAAGTAGCTTAGATAAGAGAGAAGCTTTGTTTGTTTGTTTTACTTCACAAGAGACTAAAATCCAGAAGCAAGTCCAGGGCAGGCATCAAAGGTCCACAACCATCAAAGACCCAGGCTCCTTCTACCTTGTTGCTTCACTGCCCTTAATACCATGCTCCCAACTCATGGGTCAATACTGCTGCTTAAGCTCCAACCATCATGTCTGCATTCCAGCCATTAGAGAAAAGAAGGTACTCCTACTCCACATAAGGACACTTCCTGAAAGGTGCACACACCATTTTTATTTACACACCTATGTTCACAGCTCAGACACACAGCTATGCTTAGCTGCAAGAGAGGCTGGGATATGTGTGGTCTTTATTCTATCTGCCTACATGCTCAGCAGAAAAAGAGTTCTGAGATCAGTAAGACAGGGAGAACTGAGAGCTGGGGCAGCTGGCAGGCGTGGCCAGGCTCCCTTTTGCTGTGGTTGGTTTGGACTGGCTGCCAGCCCTCTCACCCTTGCTGAGAATAGCATGGTGGCCTCTTCCTGCGTTTGCTGCATCTTCTCTCCCCTCTGGCCTTCGCTCATTGTGCTCTGAACATCTGAACACCCCCCGGCCCCCACCTCGGGGGCCTCCCACACGTGGTGCCTCTGCTGGCAGCGACTGAGCCACCCGTCCTGGACGGGATGACTCCCGCTTCTTCTCCAGGCCTCAGGTGAAATGACAGCTCCCTGGAGAAACTTCCCAGATCCCAGCGGGGTCAGGGTGTGTCAGATGTTCTCACGGCCTCCCGACTCTCTTCTTTACGGTGTCCATTGCAATTGTAATTAGACATTGATTAGTATGAGCAGTTGTTCGCGCACTGTCTCTCTGGCTAGACCGTAAGCTCTCGGGGACAGGACCACCTCTGTCACCTTCACGGAGCCGGCTCGTGAAAGCACAATAAACATTCACGGCATGAGCAGTCGCCCCTTCCCGGAAAGCCTTCCTGCTGAGTCACATGTCCTAACCTCCCTATCCTTCCAGAGCCAACCAAAATGCCCCGTCCCCCAGGAGGTCCCCCTGTGCTCCCTCTGAGACAAGCAGCCCTTCTCTCCGGAGTGTCCAAGCCCTCTCGGTCCCCATCACTTTCTGCCACGTGCTATCGACTTTGGGGAGCATGTCCCAGCTCCTCTCTGAGCCTGTGAGTCCCTGGAGGGCAGGACCCATATCTGATTCTCTGTGTCCGTCACACACGCACAAGGACAACCTGGAAGACCCTCTGGTCCAGCGGCAGAATTGCTGAACCAGAGGCGGGACTCCTGGGGTGGCCCCTGCACGGCCACGTGACGTCTAACAGCAGCCTCGGGTTCCCTGCCTGCCCCCCCAGAGCCCACGTTCTCCGATTTGCCGCCGGCGCTACGGCTCGGCTCAGGGCTGCTGAGCTCTACCCAGCGGTCTCTCCGCGGGCCACAGGCTCAGGTTCCTTGGGTTTTGTTTTCCGTTTAGAGATCAAAGGAACAGAAACGCCGGACACCAGGCCCACAGGCAAAACAAAACAAGCACATCGGAGTGCAGGAGGTTTTATTAACAGCTGGCACCGGAGGCCTCATCAGAAGAACCATAACATTGTTTGGAAAAAATGACTGTGACGAGTCCAGGGAAGGATGGCAAGAACTTATGGGTCCGGTGCCAAAGCCTTGGAGGAAGGCACGACACTGCCCGGCGAGGAGGAGACGTTGCAGCCAGATGCAGAGTCATAGCCAGTATTTATGGATACCTCGGTCTGCGGGAGGCAGGTGTGCAGTCTGTGCTCAAAACGTTGCAGCAGTCAAGGTGCTTGGTTACAACAGAGAACAGAAAGGAAAGAGAAAGAGAAAGAGGAAAGGAAAAGAGAAGAACAAAAAAGAAAGCCAAAGGAGCCACCTGTGGCTGGCGGAGCAGTGGAGGAAACCTATTAGCTGGTACAAGACACATGACTACTGAAAGTGGAGCCCAGAAATAACAAATGGCTTAAATGGCTCTCGTCTGGGGTCCACAGCTAGTCGCTGGCCACTCTCAGAGCGATGGGTCTGGGAAAGGCAGTCGTACTTTGAGCAGCCCGAACACAAGCAGGAGGACGGCTACAGGGGAATCCAGAAGTCTCTGCCACAGGTGACATCGGGCAGCTTAGAGAATCGCTGGGAAGCTGGGAAATCAGGCTCAGAAAACTGGGAGGAACCAAGGGTGGCCACGGGGCAGGACCCACAGCCACGTCATGCTAACGGACCGGCAGCGGAGCCATGTCACCCGCTGCTGTCACTGGGAAGGGCTTCCCGTCTGTCCCCACGTCTTTGCATCAGGGTGCAGAGGGGCAGCGTTCTGCAGGAGGAGGCAAGGCCCGGGCCCGGCTGCCCCGGAAGAAGAGGGGCACTGGGCCCACCCACACCACAGGCGACCGGGACTTCCTCCCCAGATGCCAGGGGAGTTGGATGCCCGACGGCATGTACCACCTCCAAAGCCAAAAGCAAATGTCCATGACACATGTCGCTTCATCCTCAGCCATCCAGTGAGGGGGATCCCATCGTGAGCATTCAAGAGGAATGGAGGAATATCACCAGTCCCGTGTGTCAATCACTTCGGTAGAGCGTCCCAGGAGCCAGGGCTGGGGGCGAGCAGTTTATAGATATTAACACTCTTCATTTGTCTCAGCCTCGGAACAGCCATTTACGATGGATCCCTGAGCGTCCCCTCGTTAGAGAGGCACCAGGAGGGAATGGAGGGAGGAGCAAAGCTGGGACTTGGAACCCAGGCGGTCTGGCCCCGAGTTCACGCTCACAGCCACGGTACTGCCCTGCTGACAGGCGCAGGCGGCGGCCGGGGAAGGTGCGCGGCCGTGCGTTCTGACACAAGGCCCGTGTCCAGGCTTTCCCAGTTTTCAGTGAGAGACATTAGACTCATGAACGCTGATGTGAGTGCTTGTTGCTGTGCCGTTCCGGAAACCAGCAGATGCCACGGCAGGGCCGGTGAGACACAGTTCCGAGGAAGCACCTCCAGGAAGCCGGGGCCCAAGGGGAAGCGAGGCTCCAAGAGGTGAGCACTTCCCCTCGCCTCCCCCGCTGGGAGTGAGCAAAACACAGGAGAAGACTTTGAACTTCACTGGGTCTTGGAACAAAGGGCATAAAGACCATCTCATTTAGGCCTTAGAGGCAGGATGGCCAACAGCTGCCACCTGGGTCACCATCTAGAGCCAGCACGCGAGGGGCTCGGCCTCCCGCCCTTGCAGACCCTCCACACACACGCGGGACCCCCTGGATCTCCAGTCATGGTCACAACCTGGGAGCTGAAGTCACAGATTTGACTTGTCACTGCCCACCAGCCGTGCCCGTGTTCCCACAGCGCGCCGCGCAGGAACACACGGCTGCAGCCTCACAGCGGAGGCTGAGGAATGGGGAGAGCCTCGCGCAAGATCCGCGGAGCCCTGTCCCCAGAATTCGGCCACAGTATCCCCTGTCTCACCTGGACCCCCAGTGGGGGCCTGGCTGACCCTGGCAGTGAGTGAGAGTCTTTGGGGGGCCCTGTACCAGACAGCGCTGTGCCTGCTGCAGAGACCCCCTCCCCCGCCAGGCCACGACTCGGGTGAGAGCTGGCATGCCAGGAGCCATGGGGTCCTCAGAGGCCTGCTGCCGTCCCCTGCATCAGGGAGGCCCAAGGTGCCACCGACTAAGTCACACCACACCCTGACACCACTTATCATGTCCCCAGGCCTGAGGGGACCCCCACCCCTCATCCCCTCAAAACTCACAGGCCAAGGGGCAGCAACTATTATGCTGCATCGCATACGTATTGCTAATTTTATTATCATTATCATTATTGTTACTCCAGCTGTCATTTTTAGCATTTGAAGTGGCATATTAGGCAGCTGACATTTGCTGCTTTTTGCCCTCCCCCAAGGTGTGAGGGAGGCATCCCGTCCCCATCCTGCAGATGGAGAAATGGAAGCCCAGAAGGATGAATGGATGGTCACTCTGTTTGTAAAAGGCAGAACCAGGATGCGAGCGCCTACCCTGTGCTGGCAGGAGAGCCCCTCGCCACCAAGAGCAGAGAACGCCTCGCCTTTCGGGGAGCAAAGCGGCCATTTGTGAGGCAACCTGGAGGATGCTGCCATTATGGGGAGGGTTGATGCATTGACCAGCAAAGCCGTGTCTCCTTGAGGTCCCCGTGCCTGTGTCCCTAGGAGACGCATGGGAGGCTTCTCATTGGGCCCCAGCACACTGGGGTGTCATGACTGAATTCCAGCAGCCCCGGGAGAACCTGACAGCAGCAGCCCAGCTGGAGGCACTCTGAGAAGCCATATTTGTATCACGTGATACCTTGCATCACGTGATCACCTGCACCTGATTGGACCGGGGTGGGCAGCTAATCCCGGGGGCGTGGAGTAAGCAGATTCCCAGAGAAGAACGGATGAAACAGAGGAAGAGGTGTAGAAGAAAGAGCACACTGACAAAGGAGAGAGAGGAAGCAAATTAAAGGAGACACTTTCTTGGTCCCTCCCAGGGCCGGGTTCTGTGAGGGCCAGCACCATCCTATTTCCACGACGTTTGTGCCCTCCCAGCCTGACTCGAGCTATTTTGAGTGGTTTGTGTTCTTTGCAACCGAACCGTCTCTAACTAACAGGAAAATAGAATAGACTTGCGAACAGCAGCTCTTGGAGGGAATGGGAGCCATCGATGGGTCAAAGCCAAGGCAAAGGCGATGGGGATCGTGGCGAGCTGTTCCATGGCCATGCACACCTCCCATCCCAGCCTACCCTCCTATCTGGGACTCACTTGTGCAGAGTGTCCCAGCCCAGGGCGGAGTCTTCTCTCCATCCCCTTCAATCTAGGCTGGTCTTGTGACAGTAGAATCTGGCAGAAGTGAGGTTGTGTGAATTTCAGAGCCCAGGTCTCAAGAGACCTTTCAGCTTCTGCCTTTGCCCTCTCGGAGGGCCACCCCAAGCCTGCCCAGGCAAGGAAGCCCAGGTTAGCCTCCCGGAGCATGAGAGACCACGTGGAGGAGAAGCGAGGCCCCCCAGCCCAGAGCCAGCGCCCACTGCCCGTCCTCCAGCTCAATGCGGCTGTGTGTTTGAGTTCAGCAGAAACAGCAGGGGAATCGTTCAGACATGAGAAGTTCTAGATTGTTGTTTTAAATTAAGTTGTGGGGTAAGTTTGACATTGCAGTTGATGGCAGTTACAGAAATTGGTACCCGGAATTGGGCTGCCTCCGTGAGCAAGAGCTGAGCCCTGTGCCTTGGCTCTGGGCCCCAGGCAGCAGGTGGAGGCTAAGCGCTGTGGGGAAACCGTCAGCGAAGGCTGGACTAGGTGGGCTGTGAGCAAATTGCCACTGGAGGTTGAAGAAAGGGTGACTCATATCATGTCATGGCAGGACAGTTGGCAAGACTGTCACCCAGAGTAACCTGGGAGAGAGAAAATGTGCCACATGAACTTATGGATCTGCCTAAGGAGATCTCCAAGCAGAACCTGGAGGGAGCCGATGGCTCCTTTTAGTTGTGTGTGATAAGATAGGGAAGAGGGAAATGAGCTAAAGGGAAAACCATTTGTTTGCAAGCAGAACTTAGAGGCAACGTGAAAGAGCCAGACATGCTGAGTTGAAAAATAAAACTGTTTCTTCTCCCTAGTCTCTCCTGGCAAAAGATTTGAGTAAACAATGACCTCAGGGTATGAACGTAATACCCTTTGTTTAGAGCTGGGAATGATTTCAGGCAGTGCCTGGGGGTGCCTCACAGCTGCATAAAGGGGCCTCTAAGAATCTTGAAAGTATTGAGCGAGGGCAGCTTGGCATGCCCACGTGGAAAGAGATCTGTCTGAAAGCAAATTATGTGGCTTTCGGGGCATTGAGTGCCCTCAGATATGATTCACAGAGAGCCCATAACATTTGAGGGAATTGTATTAACAAGAGTATCACTCACTTGGACCGAAAGAGACTGAGATAGTTCAAAATGAAAAGAGTTTTCTGGGTCTCCGAATTTACGAGCAGGAAGCAGGCCAAGAAAGCTACTCAGCTGCAAAGATCTCCTATGGAGTAGGAGAATCTCAGAGCGCAGAGGCAGGAGCTCAGAGCTGGAGAGAACAATGAACTGGGGGCCACCCCCAGGAAGCAGAGACAGGCCCCAATCAGGGAGCACCTCCTGTCCCCAGAGTAGGGGGACTCGACAAGATGTGCATGGATGGATTTCAGAATTGCCATGGGCCAGTAATCGCTGTGTGCCTACTGTTCCTCCCTTTCATGGACCGTGTCTATCGTGTCTCGCCATTGTTCGTTGGTGTCTGAGGGTTAAGATAACTTGTGTTTCTTAGTTCACAAGTGTTTGCATGAAAAGGAGCCTTGCAGACATCCAGACCTGACCTAGACTCAAGCCGGATGCTGTGATTGGGGTGAGACTTACAGGGGGTTGGCAGCAGGGTATACATAATTTGCTGTGGAAAGAGAGCGAATAATTTGTGGCCTGAAGGCAGATGTAGTAAAATTTATAATGGCTGCAAATTCCTCCTGTCCCAATACGTCCACCGCTTTGCAGCGTGACTCTGCAGAGTCTCCCATTCAGAGGGGGAGTCTGTTTTCCCTTCCCCTCATATCCAAGCTGGCCTGGTGACATGTTTTCACCGACAGAATCTGGTAGAAGTGAGATCGTGTGAGTTTTGGGGGCTAGCCCTCAAAGAGGCCTTTCAACTACTGCCTTTGCCCTTTGGGAACAGACATGAGGTGTGAAGCTCCAGCAGCCATCTTGTGACCATGAGACTTCAAACATAAAGATGAAAAACAATAAAGCTAAGGATGTCCAAGGAAACAGATTGTAATTCTGGGCTTCTGATACCATTGTTGAGGTCTGAACTACCACTCCAATCACCTGCTTTAAGATGAGAAACATAACCCCTTATTGGCTAAGGGCCTACGTTTCAGGCGAGTGGGTCTCAAAGTCTGGTACCCATTTGAAAAGCGTCACCAGCATCACTTGGGGACTTGTTGGAAAAGCAAATTCTTGGGCCCCACCACGGTGTGTGGGATCAGAAACTCCGAGTTCTCTGAGTTTTGACACGTTTCCCAGGTGATTCTAACGCACGTTGCAGTTTAGGAACCTCTGGCTGAAATGTTTGGTTAATCTGGGACTTGTTCACTCACATCTGAGCGCAAGTTTCACTGGCACCACATCTCTGAGCTTTTGCTCAAAGCTTTTTCTCTGCTTAGAATGCCCAATTTCCCCCTTTTCTGCCAGTCTTTTTCATTAAATGGATTAATTTCAACCATAGAAACCCAGAAAGACAGAAAATTCAGCAGCTGCAATTTGGAAGGTGCACCAGTATTTTCTGGATTTGGTCTCAGCAGTCTTAGAGGTCTGGATACAAGCAAAAAGCTACAAAATTGCCCTATTTAAAAACTTTTTTTGGTTCCAGCTGGAAACCCCAGAATTAGTGTTCGTCTCTCTCCCTCTCCGATGAGACCAGGAGGGATCGGCACGTGCCAGGATCCTCCCTCTCCGCAGCCACAGGTCGCGCGGGCTCCCCTCTCGTTGGGGTCACAACCTGAGCCTGCAGCTTGTCCCCCGTGGGCCGCTGCTGTGTAGGAGCAAACCGTTGCTCCCCTTGCATTTTGCTGCGTAACGAACCACACCAAACCTTGGTAGCTGAAAACGACAACGATTTATTACTTCCTGATTCCGCAGTTGACTGGGCAGTTCTGCCGCTGCAGAAGGCCAGCGGCGGGGTGGGTGGCGGCAACGCTGGGCCCTTCCCTCCCCGCGTGGTCTTTCAACCCAGTCTTCTTCCCGGCACGGGGCTCTCAGGGCAGAGTATTAACGGAAGGACGAGAGTAGACGATGATCTGCGTAGCCGTGGAGTTGGAATTCTTTACCAGGAATCCAAAGCTTGGCTTGATAGACAAACCCCTCCCCCTACTGTTCGCTCCACCCCCCCCACACTGCACTGTCAGATGTATGTCATGGGCCACCCCAGCTGTAAAAGAGGCTGGTGATTGAGCGTGTAGCTTTCTTACCTCTACAGTAGAGGCAGGCGGGGAAAATGGGGTTGGAGATGAAGGTACAGTGCGTCCCTCGCTTGCCAAACAACAGTCTATGGCCAAAAAGCCTGGAGTCCAGTCCTGCTGGGACCGGGTGGAGGTAAGTAGGTCGGTGTGAATGCGTGTCAGAGGTGGGTGCAGAGGAAACAATGGGCTGAGGCTTCTTCTTACCAGTTGGATGACCCCAGGCAAGTCACTTTGCCTCTCTGAATCTGTTTCTATGAAAAAAGCAAGTTATCACACTAAGTCGTTGTGAGCATTAAGTGAGATGCTATGTACAAAAGGGTCCTCAGTGGACCCCTGAAGGGTGGGACGGAATCAGGAGCATGCAGCTGTAACAACAGCCGCCAGGCACCAAGGGCTTGCTGACCCCTTGCGTCCTTTTCTCATTTCCTTCCCATAACAGCATTCCTATTCTTCAGATGGGAAAACTGAGGCTCAGAGACTTTGTAAGTCCCCAGCTGGTAAGCAGAGAGCAAGGATTCAAACCAGTTCTGTTGGGCTCCATGCGTGTGGCCCTAACCACTCCTTAAAATTGCTTTTACAGGAAAATAAGCCAATGTGGAGCTTCCAGTGCCACCGGCTCTGCCACCGTCCTGCCCTCATGGGGTCCGTAACTCAGCCGAAGCCAGGCTCTGGAAAGTCTATCTATCGCCTGTGCCGTCCCCACCCCTCAGCTGGAAGGTGCCTGCGGGAGCCAGCTGGGCCAGCCTCCCCCCACGGCCTCCCCCAGCAGGAGTGGAGTCCTGCCAGGTTAGCAGAGCGGCTTCCAATTAGAAGTCATCTCCTGCCCAGGCAGGAGGCAGCAAGCAGGCGGGGCCCAGTGGGGCGCAGGCAGTTAGAGGGTAATTAGATGTGGCTGTGGAACAGCTCCCTTAATGAGCAGGCTGCTCTGGGGGAGGGACGCTCAGGAGAAGCATCCCTTCAGGCACCTGCCGCCACCAGCGTCTTGCCCTGCGCGGGGTGGGGAGGGAAGAAACGACTCGCATTCTTGGTGGCCAGGCCGTGCTGGCCACAGGGCTCCTGTACCCTCATAACACCCTTCTGAGGGCGGGACCACCGTGCCAGCCTGCGTGGAGACACTGAGGCTCGGGGAGGGAGGACACACTTCTGCCCATGCGACCCACACGCGGACCGTGGCAGAGGAAGGGGCTGAACGCTCTGAATCCCAAGTGTGTCCTTTCTCCTCCAGGTCCCATGTTCTTCGTCTGCTCACATCTTCTGACACCGGAGCATCTGGGGGACACGCGTAGCTGACCCGAGGGATAATATTCGAATTACTTCCCGATTGGTGTGGCGGGGCTGCGGGCACGCCCAGGCCTTCCGGAGCCCTGAAGCAGGTCCGGCTGTGCCGAGCATCCGACCCTCGGTTGCTGGACCGTGGGAAGGTCCAGAGGCTCAGGAGAGGGCCGGGGTGGCTGGGACAGTGATGGTGGCAGGAGCACTTGGTGGGGGGATTAGGGGAGCAGCTTTTAACCAACTAACATGGAAGAATTTTGGTTTTTAGTGACCCGCATCGCTGTAATAACCAACACATCGCGGCAGAAGCTTTGTGGCCACCGGGTCTGCCCTAGAGGTGACGTTCACTCTCTCGGCCAGAGGGCGGCCCCCAGGGGGCTGCTGGTGCCCTGCGTGGAGCACACCCTCCCCGCGCCCCAGAGCTGGCACCTGAAGCCCAGGAGGGGTGACTCATGCCTCCTCCCCAGAGCAAGCAAGGGAGGGAACAGAGACTTCCCAGGCAGGAGCAGCAGCCTCAGGGAAGCCCCCATCTGGTGGAGGCAATCTGTCCATCTGGAAAAGGGGGGAATGCGCCAATCCCTACAAGCAGCTGTGCCCAAAGCAAGTTCTGCAAATCCAAACAATTGGCCTCAGGAAAAAGGGTTCCCTGAGGAAATCTGTTTGGGAAATACTGCATGCCCCGCCCCCCTCTGGGGAGTCACAGCCCGGAAGGAAGGACTGACTCGTTAAAGGGGCTGAGAAGTCCCAGGTAGGAAGGTCTTTGGGCTTTAGTTAGCCTAACGCTTTCCAGGCACATTTGACCACAGAGCCTGTCTTTGTTTGACCCCCGGGCGCCAGAGGGCAAGAGCTCACCTTGGGCTGCAGCTCTGGAAACACTGTGGGACAGAGTCCCTTCCTCCAGCCCCGCAGCCCAGACTTCGCCTCTCACGCCGAGGACAGGTCTGCGTCCTGCTGGCAAAGGGAGCAAATTCTGGGGGAGTGGGTGCTGGTCTGAGCCCCAGGGACCCCCAGAAGGGCTCTTTTATTCCCCTTGTATTGCCTCCCTCCATCAGGTAATCAGAGCCAATCCGCAGGCTGGGACTGGAGCAGGACCAGCCCTCCCTCGAGGTAGAGGAGAGTTCTGAGGCTACAACTGAGCCCCTGAGCGCCAGCAAACAGTCCTGTTAGGGACCGTGTGCTTGTGTCTTCCGGGACTTGCACGTCAAAGCCCTGGACCCTCAACATGTCTGCAACCAGGCAGGGAGCCCTTACCAGGACAGAATCTGTCGGCACCTTGATCCTGGACTTCCAGCCTCCAGAACTGGGAGTACTCCTGTTGTTTTAAGCCACCCAGACACCGTATTTTATTACGGCAACCCAAGCCAACTAAGACAAGTCCCTTGGTCCCAAGGACTCTGAACTGGAGCAGACATGGCTCAAGTATGGGTTCCATCTCTGACCTGCTGTGTGATGTCAGCAAGTCGCTTAACCTCTCTGGGCCTCTGAGCCTCATTTTCTGTCTTTATAACTGGATGGTAACAATAGCTATTGTTTCTTGAGTCCTGCTCCGTGTCAAGCATGCTATTATCTGCCTTATTCAATCCTTGAAACAACGCTGAGACGTAAGCGTGGTCGTGATTGACGTAAGCATGGATTCTTCCCCATGCCTGGCACGAAGAAGGACTCGAGAAACAATAGCAGTTGGCACTGGGCCCACAACGCCATTTGACACCGTCCTGGTTGTTAAACTCCATCTCCAGACCGATAACGCCCACGTGCATTTCTCCTGCCCCGGTGTCCGCACTCAAGCGGACGGCAGCGCGTGCCGCGTCTCCGCCGGGATGTCTAACGTGCATCTCACACTCGACTTGGCCCAGAGAGAACTTTGCTCTCCCCACATCCTGCCTGCCCCCCAACCCTGCTCTTCCAGAATTCTCTTGTGTCTTAATGGCCCCGTTGTGCACCTGATGCCCAGCCTGGAAATCTGGAGGCTGTCATTGACTCTGCTCTTCTTTCTGGCACCTCACATCTAGACCAATGGCTCTGCTTTCAGAGCATTTCCAGAGTCTGACTACTGCTGACCACCTCCGCAGCCACTGCCCTGTGACCGTCAGCCTCCTAACTGGCTGCCTGCTTCCTCCCACGCCCCGAATTCTGCAAAGCAACCAGCTGATCCTCTTAGTATGTAAATCAGTTGCGTCACCCTGCAGCTGGAAACCTACTGACCATTTCCCACCTCACCTATGTCCTCACCACATTGAGCAGGACCCCAAAGGGTACAACCCCAAACATGTGTCAGGCCTCACTTTTGTCACTCTTCCCCCGGTCAGCCCACTCCAGCCACACTGGGCCCCCTTCTCCTTCAGTGCAGCAGCTACACTCTCACCCCAGGGCCTTTGCACTTGCTGTTCCCTCTGCCCAGAATAGTCTTCCCCAGATTTCTAGGAGGAGAATCCTTCACTACTTTCAGGCCTCTGCTCGAATAAGTCCTTGCACGACCATTCTTGCCAAAAAGCATCACCTGGCACTCTCTCTTCCCTTCTTACCTGTCCTTACAGCACTTGCCTCTACCTGAGCTCGGGTCACACGTTAGTCTCCAGCAGTGCCGTCCGGCAGCGCTCCCTGCGAGGACGGGCATGCTCTGTAACCTGCGCCGCTCAGTACGGTAACCACTGGCCACATATGGCCACCGAGCACTTGAAACGTCGCCACTGTAAGGCAGGACCTGAATTTTTAATTTTATTTCATTTTAATTACTTTAAAGTTAAATTGCCCCATGTGGCTAGTGGCTTCCAAAATGGATAGTGCAGTTCTATGGTCTCAGTCACCCCTAAGAGGATATTAGCATTATAAGGGATAAGACTTGTCTCTTTTAGCCCCGGATATATGCAGGGCCTAACACATTTTCTGGTACACGTACTAGGTGCTCAAAAAATGCTCATGAATGAACAACTCCATTATCATTGAATTATATTCTCTCTTTACCTTTCACGTGAACAAGGGATTGAAGCCCAGAGAGGGGGAGTGTTCAGCCAGCCACACACAGCGAGTCCTGCCCACTGAATGAACTTGCTCCTCCGCCCTGTTCCGCTCTGCTCTGCTCCCCGGTGACTTGTTGGCAGCAGGGAGCTGATTAAAACCCATCAGCCCGATTAACCCTGGAGAAGCTGGGATGTGCCGCTCCAGGTGGTGGTTGGCGCAGGCTGAGACTGCGACGTGGGCAGAGGTGCCCGTGAGGCTGCCTCGGGCTGCAGATGGAGGACCGGGATCCACGGGGGTGCGAGAGTCACAGGAAATTGCTCGAGATGACAGCAGCCGAAAGAAGGACGAAAGCCCAGGAGACAGCCAAGTGATTACTTTTTTATTCAAGAACACTTTATGGCTTTCGGCGAGGCCGGCCTCAGGAATCAGGGGTCAAAGAAAAGCCTAGCTGGGAATTTTAAAGGAGGCAGGAAACCTTGTTTCCTGCTGGTTGGCAGGAAGTGTGAGCAGGACTGGGTTCCTATTTGGAAAGAGAATGGTAAGGAGGGGACCTCGGGGGTCTCTGGCCTGAAAATGCGGTTGGCATGAACAGTCCGAGCTGCCGAGGTTAGCGTCGCCCTGGTTCTCTGGGAGGGACGAGGCATTGTCCTGACGATCACAACTGAGTTCACATCCTTGTCATTGACCCTCTCTAAGCCTCAGTTTTCTCATCCGTGCACAGAGGAGAGAGGAGCCTGCCCCCACGCCAGTGCTGGGAGACCGCAGCGGACCAGCATGCGAGGTGTCCAGCACAGAGTCGGTGCTTGGCGAACGGTGGCTGATGCTGTTACTGTCATCAAAGTCTCCAGGTGCCGTGAGAGACCGGGAGGCCAGAAAAGACTTTTCTGAGCTCAAGACGAACTGGGCCTAGGACATGCAGGGGTGGGAGGAGGGGGTGCCAGGCAGCGGGAACAGCCCGGCAGAGGCTCAGAGGTAGGAACTGAGGGGACTTATTTGGGCCACACAGCTGGCAGGTCCCATTCTCACCCTCCTCCTGACTCTGACCATGGGAGACCGTCTGTCTGTCCTGCCTCCTCCTCCCTGGATCCCTCCGTAGGAGTCCCCGGGAGCAGGATGAGGGATGAGGGGCAGGAGAGGCAGGTTTGGCCACTTGAGCAAAGGGCAGCGGCCAGGGTCAGAGAAGGCAGGCCGTGGTATCAGTCATCAGCCTGGACACTTCTGATGACCAAGAGGTGACAGTGGCAGCCCCAAGGAGGAGCAGAATGTCCTATATTTCCCCAGCTAGGGTTGCTAGATTTAGCATGAACAACAGAGAACAGGATGCTCAGTCAAATGTGGATTTCAGATAAAAGAAAATAACTTTCTAGTGTAGGTGTGGAGCCAGGACTTACTTATACTTAAAAATTATTCATTGTTTGTCTGAAACTGTCACTGGACATCTGTATGCAGGGCTAGAACCAGGTCGGCAGTGAAGTCAAGGCCCAGGGGCCAGCCGCTCCCCCGGCCCAGCGTCCCCAGTGTAGCTGCCCGCATCCCGCCTCCACCCCTCGCCCTGGCCTGGAGCACCTTCCCTCCCCTCCTCAATTCTAACTGTGCTGCAGGGCAGAAGCCACTCGGGGCCTCACCCCCCGACCTGCCAGGGGAGCTCGTGTGCTCCGTGCGTATTTCGCACAGCCCTGCCCCTTTCCTTCGTGGCCGGCAGACACCGTTCTGCATGGACTCGTGAGACGCCTCGGTCCTCGTCTGCACGTCTGCACCATTGTGCGCTGCGTCTGGCCCCGGTCCCGGCGCGAGCAGGTGCGCCGGCCACTTTCTGTTGCGTGAATGAGTAAGAACTATTCCAGGAAGCGGGGAGGAGGCAGATAAGAAAGTTCTGAAGCACCTATGTGTTCACCTCACCCCTCCCCGAGAGAAAAAGACCATTATCCGACCACTGGCCAGGCCTGCTGCTGCCAGACGGGGCAAGAGCCCATGGCCACGGCCAAGGGGACAGGGTCCCAGCTCTGTGCCCCAAGCCATGCCCCTTGGGCAGCCCTTTACTGCCCTTTTGGCCCCTAAATAATGCTGACCTCCTTCCCAGCTCTGCCTCACTGTGAGTCTTGTCCCTGGACACCCCAAATCCTCCTGAAGGGGACGTCAGCCTCCGCCACCCTCACTAGGCTGCAGTCTCCGGGCATCCGAGGGCGGCCAGGACCTGTCTGCAGCATCCGTCTTCTGTCCGCAGTGGCTCGCACGGCTGTGCGCCCCGTAGGAGCCCAGTCGTTATCTGCGGTGTAAACAAGTGAGTCAAGAGCATGTGGCCGGGGTTTGCCAGGGACTGGGGGCAGGGAGAGAGCTGGCAACAGAAGGCTACTGGGACCAGGAACGGGGGCTAGAAAGGGAAGACGATGGAAATAGGGAAATGGGACGGAGCCGCAGGCACACTTCTCTACTTCGATGTCGTCTTGGTCCAAACCCAGGGGGACAGGCTGATCCCAAATTCCGCCTCCCCAGGCTAGCGTTATCATCTGAGTTTGAACAAATGACAGAATTAAGGGTGGGGGTGGGCCTGTTCTATATTAGGCCCCGGCGCACCAGCAGAGCCCGCGAGCGTCTTCTGGGCTTGTGCATGCAAACCTGATCAAGGTCAGTTTGGGCAGGAGCGGCGAGTGCTCCCCCAGACGGCCAAGGTTCTCCCAGGCAGGAGGTGGAGGCAGGGAGGAAGCAGCCAGCCGGAGACACACGCACCTCCAGCAGCCAGTTCCCATTAACTCATACAGCGTTGCCATGACCGGGCGGGGGGAGGCAGCTGGCAGATGCTCTGCTGCCAGAAGGTGTTGCTGGCGCCTCCGATGGGGACCAGATTACGCCCAGCATCCAGGGAGGTTGGGAACGTGTACGAAGAGAAAGCAAGGAGGTAGGAACGAGGACATCTTGCAGAGCAGGACGGAGAGGCTGGGAGGAGGGAGATGCAGGGGCAGGGGGCACAGGAGTGTGAATTAGAGGAGGGCTTCTCTTTGCAGCCTTAGCTCTTGCTACCTGTGGAGGACATCTGGTGTTTTTGCCTGCTTAGCATTCACTTCCATCCTTCTGGAAATATCATCCTGGTCTGCCTTTGAGAAACTACCTTGACCCCACTCTTAGCCATGCAGTCCAGGCCGGGCTGACCCCACCCCTCAGATCCTGGGGTAGACCCAAGCACCCCCAGCCTGGACTGTGGCCCTGAGCACAGAACTTGGTTCAGGGCTGGCTTGGCAGGGAAGCTGGGTCAATCGGAGAAGCCCGGGGACTTTGGTCGGAACTACTGGGAAAGAGATGTTCTTTCCCAACTGAGGTTGTAGCGGGTTATAGGGAAGCCCTGAGATGTGGACAGGCTCTATCTCGTAGTGAAGCCAGTGCCAGGGAAAGCGGAGCAAGAATGATGGAACAAGAAAGAATGAATCCAAATGACATAGTTGGAGCACCTGGATCCAGCTGTACCTGAAGCTCATCTCCTGGACCCTTCTGATGACATGAGCAAAAAAAAAAAATTCCCTTTGAGCTGAGTTTCTGTCATTTTCAACCCAAAGAACTGATTAATTATCTTTAGTTCTGTACTCCAGCCACATGTGCCTAGTTGCAAGTTCTCAGAACAGATTAGGAGCCATCCCCCCACCCCCGCCGCCACTTCCAGATTGTTACTCAGACTGTAACGTCTACCAGGAATGCCATCCCCATCTCACAGTCTCCTGTTAAAACGCTACCCTTCACTCCAACGTCGCCTACTTCAAGGTGCATCCCAAAATGTTGCGGTCTAGTTGCTTCCTCCTTCACATTCTCATAACGCGGACCTTTGTCGTGGGGCCCAGCGCAGGGGTGCCGAGGCTGCACGATGTATGTATTGAACCTTCTCTGCCCTGAGCCCAGCACTGTGCTGGGAGCTTAACAAGCATGCTCTCTTTGTATCCTCACACCTCCTCCTCGTTGTATCTTTACAGTCTCCATCCCTCAGGTGGCCCAGAGAGGCGGGATGTGTCAGAGCAGCGAGTCAGGCGTGCAGAGCCCCATCCCCAGCCTGCTATGCGTCCCGGCCCGGCCGTGATTGCCTGCCGGGCTTTCTCTCCTACTTTCCGCTGCAGGGGCCAACGTGAACAGTGCAGGGTAAAAGACGGCAAGCTCTTGGCGTTACCCGGCTTGCGTTCACACGCCGGCCCCACTTCCCGGTAGCTTGTAACCTTGGGCAAGTAAGTCCTCTGGGTTTTGCTTTATCTTTTTTTACAGTGGTAAATTACACTTAACATGAAAACTTGCCATTTTCACATGTTCAGTTCAGTGGCATTAAGTACATTCACATTGCTGCGCAACCATCCCCACCACCCGTCTCCAGAACTCATCCTGCAAAACTGAAACTCTGTCCCCATTAAACAATGACTCCCATCCCCCTCCCTCCGCCCCTGGCAGCCACCCTTCTACTTCGTCTCTAAGAATCTGACGGCTCTAGATTCCTTGTATAACGTGGAACCGTACAGTATTTGTGCTTTTGTAACTGGCTCGTTTCACTTAACATAATGTCCATCCCTGGTTCAAGGGTGTCCCCCCAATTCCGTGTGTTGGAAACTTAATCCCGAATGTGACATTATTGAGAAGTGGGGCCTTTAGGAGGTGACTGGTCAGGAGGGCTCCACCCTCAAGAACGGCTGATCCACTCATGGCTTAATGGCGCCATGGGTTAAGGGAGTGATGGGACAGGGATGGTGGCTGTGTTAGGAGATGGTGCCCTGCGCCACCTTGGGACTCTGCAGCATCCCCACCAGCAAGAAGGCCCTCACCGGATGCGGCCCCTCAACCTTGGACTTCCCAGCATCCATGATTGTAAGAGATAACTTGATTTTCTTTATAAGTTACTCAATTTCGGGTATTCTGTTGTAAGCAACAACAACAACAAAGTGGACTAAAACAGTCTAAGGTTCACCCACGCGTTGGCATTTGTCAGAATTTCTTTCCTTTGTGAGCTGATAATATTCCATTCCATGTACGCCGCCTTGTCTTTACACCGAGGCTAGAGCCCAGCTCCACAGCAAATGCTGGCCATCGTCTAGGTGTCCTGGCTGGGGAGGGCAGGGAGGAGGAGGAGGAGGAGGAGGAGGGCAGCCCAGTAGGAGGGGCGCACTCCTACTGACGGGGAGGGCAAGTTCCTGTGGAGCCCGTCCTCTCAAACGGTTGTCCACCAGGGAGAAAAAGCGAGGGAAGGATTGGTGGCATCTTTCCATATTCTCTGGCCTGTCGCGGAGACAGGATGTCCCTGCAGCGAGAGCATTTTGGACTCCGGTTCCTCTCCCACCATCGGAGCACCCCCTGTGAGCCAGGAGCAGCGCACGCACCCTCTGCCAGCTCTCACCCCAGCTGCCAAGGGAGTGCTCATTAGCAACACGGCAGAGCTGGGAGGTGCGCAAGAAAGAGCCAATCCAGAAACTCTTGGCTGGGCCCCAATGTCAGGGTGATGTCACAGCTTCCCCCGAGGATCTGCAAGGTGTCCATTCCGTGGGAAAGGAAATGAAACACTTAGTGCCGGCTCGGGGAGCTGTCTGCGGAACCCCCTGGAAGGAAGCACATGGCCAAAGGATGCTTTAGGCCCCCAAACCGGCTTTGCAGAAGGACCCTTTGAGACAGTGCTGCCTCTCTGGACGCCAGCCCCTCCTGGGCAAGGGCAGGGACAGAGCCAGCCGGAGCTGGGCGCTGGGGAGGGGAGGGCTGCAGTGCTCAGTTCACCAGGATACCTGTGAGATTCTGCAAGCCCGAGGGCCAGCAAGAATACCCCCTCCCCACTTTGAAATTCTAACACTTAGAATCTAGATGTATCACTTCCCAAACCCAGGGAGGAAGTAGCGCTGGTGAGGGATGGTGGCTTTGGGAGTTGCCCGGAGTGAGACTGCACGCCCTCCTTGCTGCTGTGCATGAGAAACGTGGTCGAGTAAGAATCTGCCAGCGTGACCCGTCCCCGCTCCACGTCCCGGCATAAAGGAACACGCCACCCCCTGCCGTGGAAGGTTGGATCCTCGTTCCCAGCTCTCCACCGCCTCTCGTAATGGAATTACATGTCCGCGCTCTTTGCCTTGTCGGGCCTGGCCGTGGGACTTGCTTGGGCCGCTGGAGTGTCGGCAGACACTGAGGTTTCAAACGTGCTCACGTAATTTGGCTTGGCCTCTCGCATTCCTGCCATCTGCCCTGAGAAGAGCGTCCCCCGAGCAGAGACCAGCCCGAGTGAAACGAGGAAACCAGTGGATCTGAGCTGAAGCCAACCCCGACCCCACAGCCAGGCCTGACCACACCCACAGAGGCCAGCTGAACCCCAGCTGATTCCAGCCCAGAAGTGAGAAAAATAATCATTAGTTCCTGGAGGCCACTGGGATTTTGCTGTTTGTCCCTTAGCTTCATTGCAACAAGGCACATACAAATACACATGCATGTATTCAGACAGGACAAAGGCAAGCTCACCCACAAACATGCACCAGAGGTACATCACAAATACACAAAGTAAAATCACTTGTAAATCCTCCGAGCTGGGGGCTGGGAGGTGCTGTCCGTGTGGCACCGAATCAAGCTCGCTGCCTTTGCAGGAAACACTCTCTGCACCTTGTTCCTAACCCGCGGCTGGGACCTCATGCCCTCCTTTCTTCAAGCAAGAATGTGCAGGGAAACTGAGGATGGGACCAGGCCTGGCTCACTTCTGTGTCCCCACATGACCCAGGCAGGCTTGGCCCTCCAGCTCGAATGCCCAGTTTGAGTTTGTGGGACAGGCACAACCCAATATCCTATCCTGCTGGGCGGTTTCTCTCTGGGCCCCACCGGCTCCGGCGCTGCAGGATTCTCTTACCGTGCTAACGCCAGCAGGCTGGAGGGAGCCCGCACGGCAGAGAGAATGGCCGCACCTGGTGGGAGAGAACCTGCCCCGGTCCCAGCTGCCACAGACCATGTGGCCCTGCCTCTGAGCTACTCCCTGCCCCAGGCATGGGGAGCCCTCGGGGCCTCCACGGCCATCCTGATGTAGCCTCAGGGACCATCCCTGGACCAAGAAGGATAAGCCCTGAGCATCTGGAGGGGACAGAACTGGGCTCTGGCATCAGACTGCTCAGATCGATCGCTGCTTTTCCCCTGCTCACCTGTGTGACCTTGGGCAAGTCGCTTCACCTCTCTGGGCTTCAGTGTCTTCCTGTGCAGCCTAGTCTTGGCCAGCCCTCTTTTTTCTTTCTTTTGTCCAGGGCCCTCAGACACAAAGTGGATGGTAACATCATACTATGTAAAACAGGCAGCGAGGGAAGGGGCTGACTTCTGCGAGGGTCTTTCCGGAGTCCTGCTCCATGCCAGACCTCTGTGGGTCCCCCAGGCTTTGCCAAGCACAATTTGAAAAACCCAGACCAGGAAGGTTCCTCTTCCTCTCTCCACACTACAGAGGAGGAAACTGAACTAAGAGAGGCTAAGCCCCTTTCCTAGGGTGGCAGAGCGGAGGGTGGGTCCCTGGGGGCCCCTCGCAGCCCCCTGCTCCTGGCTCCCCACCCCCAGACCTCCATCTTCATAAGTTCCACGTTCCTGTTCCTCCAAGTGCCTCGCTGCAGCCAGCCCACTTAATCGAAGCCAATTATTTCGTACAAAAGAACAGAGAACGCATCAATTCATGTCTTTGTCCCAACAGCAGGGCCCTGAACAAGGAGCTCCAGCTGCCTTTGTCGTCCAGAGATGCTCATTAGAGACCAGCTGAGCTCGGCCCGTGGGGTGAGCCTGGGGCACACTGGCGTGGCCCGAGCAATGTGCTAAGGACTTCAGGGCGGGGGCCTGGCTGTGGCACAGAGTTCTTGACATGGGACGGGAGCTTCTGCAAAGTCGGCAGACCATGGGGTGTGAGGGTCGAAGTGGCTGGGAACCTCGGGAAAGACATTCTCCCTGGCAGCCCCGATGTCCTGACCTGTACGTTGGTGACAGCAATGAAACCTATAAGGTAATACCTGTACAGTACTTAGCACCGTACCTGGAACTCAGTACATGCCAATGTCAGCCACTGTTACTGTTTGCATTTGTGATAGTTATTTGGTTATCATCATTAAAACATATCATCGTTAGCTTTGGAGTCCGTAGACCTGGGTTTGAACCTGGCCATGCCTTTTATGTGCTGTGTGACCTTGAGCATGTTGTGCAGCCTCTCAGAGCTTCAATTCTGCATCTGTAAAATGGTCATAGTGGTTGCACTGACCTCGAAGGCCCACTGGGAGAATGCAATGAAACAGTCTAACGTGAACTGCGTAAGAGATGCAGGGATGCACCAGGTGCTTAGGAAGTAGCAGGTTGGATCAGCCGAGATCCTGTGCCTGCAGTCACCAGGGCAGCCCAGGAAAGAGGAGAGTTCACGCCTCACTCAGTGCGATGGGCAGGGCCTGCCTCCACAGCGGGGCTGCAGCACTGCTTCCTGGTTGAGTGACATTGGCAGTCTGCTCACCCCCATTAGGCCTCAGTTCCTGATCTGGAAAATGGGGACAATGTTGGCACCCTCAAAAGGACAAAGCTCCAAGAGCAGGGCCTTTAGTAAGTGCAGGGACAGGTTAGTGGACACTGAGTTCAGCAAGGTTAAAGTAACTTGCCAAAGACCGATTGAGTAATGAACAGCAAAAGCAGGACACTGGCTGGGCTGCATCGGAAGCCGAAGTCTGTGCTTTTCACCGTGGTGCCTCCCTGCACCTCACCTTCAGGGTGGAGGTGATTCCTGCCTCAAGCCAGTGAAGGAAAGGGGGTTACTGAAGGCCATGCAGGGAGGGGAAATCGGGGCAGCCTTTATGGAGGAGGCAGCATTTAGGCCTTGAAGGACGGGTTTGACTGTGACAGGTAAAATTGGGGGAAGGGAAAGGCAGAGGAACAACGTGCAAAAGCACAGAGGATGAAATTGCAGGGCGTGCTTGGAGGCTGGGACGTGGCCCCTTTGGTGGGGTGGGGTGGGGTGGGCGAGGGAGTCACTCAAAACTAGGAGGCCCTAACAAGCCCTGGCTCCCGAAGCCTTACATAGAACCAGCTTGAAAGAGGCCTCTCCAGCTCCCTCCCTGCTCTGTGTCAGCTGTCACCAACAGCATGGCTACTTTCCTTATCAGGGCCTCACCTACTGCCTGCACCCCTGACCCCTTGAGACAAAGCCGCCCTTACTCCAGGGTGGGTTTCGCAGCCTCGGTACTATTAACGTTTTGAGCTGGCCAGTTCTTTGCTGTGAAGGGGCTGTCCCATGCTTTGGAGGATATTTAGCAGCATCCCTGACCTCTACCCAGCAGATGCCAATAGCACCTCTTTGCCAGTTGTGACGACTAAAAATGTCTCCGGACATTACCAAATGTCCCCGTGGGAGGAGGCAGAATCACCCCATTTCAGAGCCGCTGCTCTAGGCTCGGACCTCCTGGATCCTTTGCCCTGGAATAGCATTCGCGGACACTCTCTAGGACAGCCGTCCTCCTCGCGTCCAGCCGCTGCTGGGGTGACGGGCTCTCCCCAGAGAACAGGCAGCGCTGTATCCTGGGCTGACGTCATCACCTGCCATGGAATAGCTCTTCTAAGACAGATTCACCTCCCTACCCCAAGCACCTACTGTCACCCTCAGGATAAACACGCACCACATTGGGATCTGGGGCATGGATTTTGGTAATAATGATAAATCTCAGTGATTTTCCAAAAGGTTCAGCAGGCCTGGGGCGGAGAGGTAGCTTCTCTATTAAACACTGATAAATCATCATCACTCCACAGGGGAAACAAAGCTTTTTTTGTTCTTTATTGTCACAGTTTTTACCATAAGGGCAATAAGATTACAGAAAGTTTAGGAAGCACAGAATGAAACATCGCCCCTCAGGCCTCCGGGACTGATTTTATTCCTGCATACTTGGCCTGGCATAGGCCCAGTCTTCTTGTAATTACAGACACGGGGCAAAGGCAATGGGCATATTGTTTTCTTTTGTGTTTTTATTTCAAAGTCCATAGAATACCAAAACAACTCTGTGTTGCTACGTGAACTCCGTCATTCCAGGACTGTGGTGTTTACCCAAAGTGCAGCTCGGGCCAGCAAGGGGACCATCTTTATGGGTGGGGTCCCTGAGGGTTTACGGCCTCATAAACACAAGGACATGGTGTTTATCCAAAAGTGGGTCTTGGATGTGGACCTTGGATGTGGACCAGATCCTTGAGTGGACCACAATATCCTGCTGCTTCCTAATTATAAAAATGTGATGCTAATCTAAAAAGAGGGTTTCAGAGACTAAGAAGGGTAGTCAGTTCCTTGGGTGGAGCGCTGGCGATTCTAAGATTTCAAAATTATAAGGATGTGCTATTTGGGATCCCAAGGCCCTGTGGTTTCTAAATTTAGGAATGTTGCGTTTTCCCACAGGGAGGTGGTTGGCTTCTGGACAAGGCCATGAGAGCCTGTAGCTGCAAAGGCCCCAGATAGCACCGCAGTGCTTGGATGTCAGGTATTTCTGATCAGGGACAGGCCTCCCAGGGGCCCGGGAAGGCTGGCGTGGAGCCCACTCAGCGGGAGGTGCGTGGTGGGTGTGAGTGAGGATGAGCCCTGGCCCTCCTGACCCGGGCCTCGTGACACAGACCCCAGCTTCCAAGCCGCCAGAGGAGTTAAGTCCAAGAGGACACTCCGGCCATGTGTGACTCACGCATGTCACAGTGCATAAGCCTGTACGGACCCCCTGCTAGTACCAGACCCTGTTCCAGACCACGAGGCCCACGGGGGAATAAACCTAACACCTGACACCTCTTGCCCTGAAAGAGGTTGCGGTCCGATGGCAATGCCCATCACGTAATGCAATGAATAATCGTGCGTTGCAACCCCTGAGAACGAGGAAGGCAGCTCCCCAGGTGGCCCCGCTAGAGAAACGGCTGTGGGCGGTCAGGGCAGGAGGGGCTTTTCCAAGCTGGAACCTGAAGGAGGAGATGGAACCACTGGAGCGAATCCCTGACTGGGGGGAGGGCTGGGTGTGCAGGAGGAAGGGCGAGGCCAGCATGCGGAGGTACATGAGAGGGAGGGTGCGGGATTGTGTCTGAGAGGTCTGCCAAGGTAGGCCGAGGAGGGCTTATGGGCTGCAGTGAGCAATTTGGACTCGGTCCTGAGTGGAGTGGAAAACAGGCGGAAAGTTGGATCTTTTAGAAAGCTGACTCTGGCTACTGAGTGGGAAGTGAGTCATGGGGTGGGGTGGGGGGTTGATAGTGGAAACAGCGAGACAAGTCAGGAGACCCCCACCTTCCCCAGGTGCGAGATGACAGCGGCATGAAGGAAAGACAGAGACCAGTGGGCTAGGGAAGGTGCACAGTTGACCCTTATTGTTCGCGGGTTCTGTGTTTGCAAACTCACCTGCTTGTCAATTTGTAACCCCCGAATCAAAGCCCATGGTGTCTTCCCCGTTGTTCACAGACATGTGCCGAGCAGTGGAAAACATGTGACCAACGCACACATTTCCAGTTGAAGTCAAAGGTGACGCTCCGCCTTCTCGTTTCAGCTCTCATACTGTGAACCGTGGTCCTTTCTGCCGTACAGTCATGTGTCACTCAACCATGGGGACATGATGTTCTGAGAAATGTGTCTTTAGTTGATTTATTTCATCGTTAAGCGGGCAGCAGAGTACACTCACACACGCCTAGATGGTGCAGCCCATCCCACAGCTCAGCCACCAGCTTGTGCAGCCTGTTGCCGCACTGAACACCGCACGCGGCTGCACACGATGGTCAGCGTCTGTGTGTTTGACATATCTAAACATAGAAAAGGTGCAGTCAAAATACAGTGTAAAAGAGAACAAGTGGCACACCTGCATAGAGCCCTTACCACGAATGGAGCGTGCGGGACTGGAAGCTGCTCCGGGTGAGTTGGCGGTGAGCGGCGAGTGAGCGTGACGGCCCGGGACGTTACCGTGCGCTCCTGGACGCTTTATAAACACTGCACACTCAGGCTGCACTGAATTTATAAAACAAATTTTTCTTCCTCCAATAACAAATTACCTTAGCTTACTGAAACTTTTTTACTTTATAAACATTTCGATTTTGTTTAACTTTTTGACTCTTTTGTAATAACACTTAACTTAAAACACACACACATTGCACAACTGTACAAAAAATATTTTCTTTCTTTATAGCCTTATTCTATAAGCTTTTTTCTATTAAAAAAGGGTTTTTTTTCTTACTGCTTAAACTTTTTTGTTAAAAACCAAGACACATATACACACATTAGCCTAGCCCTACACAGAGTCAGGGGCATCGACATCACTGTCTTCTGCCTCCGCGTCTGGTCCCACCGGAAGGTCTTCAGGGGCAAAACACTCATGGAGCCGTCGTCTACGATCACAATGCCTTCTTCTGGAAGACCTCCTGCAGGACCTGCCTGAGGCTCTTCTTGAAGAGGGCTCACTCTTTTCAGAATATGTCCACGGTGATTTGCTTGGCTTGTTTATATTTTTAATCATAGATTTGCATGTAAGCAGATAATGCACCATGAACATTCTTCTCTATTAATGAAAACCTTTTGGTGTTGGGGTCCATGTTTTCAAACTTTTTAAGGAGCCCGTTGAGGTCTGCAAAAGCTTCTGCTAAACCTTTTTTTTTTGAGACAGAATCTCGCTCTGTTGCCCTGGGTACCTGGGTAGAGTGCAGTGGTGTCATTCTAGCTCACAGCAAACTCAAACTCCTGGGCTCAAGTGCTGCCTCAGCCTCCCGAATAGCTGGGACTGCAGGCGTGTGCCTGTGCCTGGCTAGTTTTTCTGTTTTTTATAGAGACGGGGTCTCGCTCTTGCTCAGGCTGGTCTCGAACTCCTAAGCTCAAGCGATCCTCCTGCCTCAGCCTCCCAGAGTGCTAGGATTACAGGCGTGAGCCACCGCGCCCGGCTCCGCTAAACCCTTCGCTGTGAATTTTCTTGAGGGTTCTTCTTCTTTTTCTTCTCCTGCAGTTTCATTTTCTCCTGCCTCTTCAGCTATGTGTTCCTGCTCCAGCTCCACCAGCTCCACATTGGTCGATTCCTCAGGAGCCACCTCTGGGAGCTCCGTAATGTCATCCTCATCCACACGCAGGTTAAAGTCCTTTGCTGTCTCAGCCACAGCCTTGTTGATTTTGGCAACCCCCTCATGCTAGACAAATCCTCTGAAGCCATGGGCAAGCCTCTCTTGAGTGTCTTCTCCCAGATGCCTTCCATACACGCCTTGGTGACATCACCGCCAGCCCAGGCGAGGTTCTAGATGCAGTCGTAGATAGAATCCTTCCAGAGTCGCACCGTGCCTTCTCAGTGTCCTCCTCCATTGCAACAACAGCCTGGACAAAGGTCCTCCTCAGGTCGTAGGCCTTAAAAGCTGCTGTAATTCCTTGGTCCATTGGTTGGACCGAAGAGGTGGTGTTTGGAGGGAGAAATACCACTTTGATATTGGGATGAAGAGCACCAATAAAGAGAGAAAGTGGGGAGCATTATCAACAAGAAGCAAAATCTCGACAGGTATGTCGTTCTCCAGCAATGTGTCTCCATTTCGCTGGCACGGCCACTCGGGAGGGCATCTAGGAGGGGGAGCTGGTCACCGTGACTGCTTCTTGCTCCTGTGGTACACAGCCAGTGTGTGCTTACGAACGTGCTTGGAGGCCCTGGGCTTCTCAGTGTGCAGATCACAAATCAATCTGCAGCCTGCAACAAGCCCCAAGCAAGACTGCGACCTTGTGCTTAAAAGGCTTGAAACCTGGCACTGTCTTGGCTTCCTAATGGATGAGCGTCCTTCCAAGCATCCTTTTCCAGAACAGGGAGGTTTCATCCATGTTGAAGACTCGCTCTGGCGAGTAACTTCCCTCCGCAATCCGTCTGTCTAGAGTCTCCAAAAATGCTCCAGCTGCCTTCGCATCAGCACTTGCAAACTCGCCACTCGTTTTCACATTATGCAATGAGTAACAATTCTCAGATCTCTTAAACCTCCCAGAGCTAGCAGCAAATTCAACATTGGGTCAGGTCCAGCCTTTTCTTTCAACACTGCCAACAAACTCTTTGCTTTGGCCGTGATTGCCGCGGTGCCGAGAGGGACACGCTTCTGTGCCTGGCCTTCCACCCGCGTCGTTAGAAGTCGCTCCATATCTGACGCAGGCCCTTCTCAAATTTTTGTTAGTCTCGTTGCCTTCAATAAAGCAGATCCTTTAACGGGATCCACCGCTTAGTTCTTGTGCTCGAAGATCGTAGCCAAGGCAGAAGGGGACGCGCCTGCCTGGTGGGTGGTAGCCCTCACTGACTTTCCCCCTTCGTGGTCCTTAATCACTTCCAGTTTTGTTTCCAGGCCAGTCACTCAATACGGCCTCTAAGGCAGCATTAGCCGTGGGTTGTGTATGCTTAGGAGCCTGGGTGAACAAAACAATACAAAACTAAATCAGGAGAAAATTATGTAGCCAGGAGACAAGGGAAACACAAGGTGTACGAGGCTGTTGCCGGAATAACATGGCACACTATTTTCCAGTAAACTTTTTTTTTAATAAGTAGGAGTGCACTCTAAAATAATGATAAAAAGTATAGTATAGTAAATACCTACACCAGAAACATAGTCTTTTGTTATTATCGAGTAGCGTGTACAGTGTATAATTGTACGCACTATTCTTTTACAGGACTGGCCGTGGGGTGGGCCTGTTGGCAGCAGCGTCGCCACAGACACTAGGGGAACGCGTTGCGTTGCATGTTATGAGGCTGCAACGTCATGAGGCAATTGGCATTTTTCAGATCCATTATGATTTTATGGGACCACCATGGTATTTGCAGTCTCTCGTTGACCAAAACGTCATGCAGCGCCTGATTGTATTTAGTGCCACGTGTTTCACACGTTCGTGATTTTTTGGTAATTTCGCTGTTTAAAATGGTCCCCAAACGTGTCGCTGAAGGGCTGTCTGGTGTTCCTAAGTGCAAGGAGACTGGGATGTGCCTCACAGAGAAAATGCATGTTCTAGAAAAGCTTCGTTCAGGCATGGGTCATAGTGCAGTTGCCATGAATTCAACGTTAATGAATCAATAATATCTATTAAATAAAGTGTCTATAAACAGAAAACACACACAAACCAAGGATATGTATAGATAGGTTGATGAAAATGTTGTGACCAGAAGCTCCCAGGAGCCTCACCCCGTATTTCCCCGAGGAGCAATGATTCTGTGCTCGCTAAGTCAGCGTTTGTGGCAACTTTGTAGGGCTTAGCTACTGCAAACGAGAATCTACTATACTTTGGGGCAGAATCAGCAGAACTTGGCAACAGAATCAGATGTGGAGAGAGGAGGAAGCACCCAGGAGGACTCCCACATTCCTGGCCTGCACCCCAGGCAGGCCCACCCCTCACATTTGAGGTGTGGGGCAGGACTCCCAACAGAGGCCCTGGATCAAGGCCCACCCCCTCTCCCTTCCCACCCCCGGCTCCATCCCTCCCTGCAAGGGACTCACACACATCACATTCAAGCACTGTGCACACAGGCCACCCAGCAAGCGCCAACCCTTGGCTGGCCTGGGCCTATGGCTGCAACCAGGACAGCTGTCTGGGGGTGCACGTGGGGACGAAGCCCAAGCAGGTCCCGGAATCCAGCCTGGGGCTGACGCCCAGAGTATTCAGAGCATCTGGGATGCATGAGGTCCCTAGAGTCTGGCCTAGAAAAAGGAAGTGTGAGCTCCAAGTGGGCATGTCCCTTTGGCTCCAGGGACTCGTCACCTCATGCGAGAGGGGCATGGAGCAGAGCCGGAGAAGGACCTGTTACACTGCGTCCCCCAGGGTGGTAGCTGCTCACCATGGGTGGCCCCTGAGCACTTCAGATGGGGCTGGTCCCATAGAGATGGGCTGTGTCATATGTACTGAATTTTGAAGACTTAGTATGTGAAAAATATATCTCAGTAAAATTTTTATATTGATCACTTGTTGAAATGACAATATTTGAATATATTAAATTAAAAATGTTGTTAAAATTAATTTCACCTCTTTTTACTTTTCTTTTAAAGGGCTACTAGAAAATTTAAAATGACATATGTGGCCCACATCTTATTTCTATTGCACAGGGATGCTGTACAAGTGTGGAGCTGGGGCCGGCGCGGGGGCTCAGCGGTGCAGGTGTCGGAGTGGAGACGGTGATGCAGTCCCAGAAACGGGGAAGACTGGGCTTGCAGACGGGGGACGGGGACGACTGCGGTAGTGCTGGATGCCGTGTGGTCACCAACCTGCTGACCACCGTCCTCCCACTTCCAACAGGTATCAAGATTTTGCCATATTTGTATCTAATCTGAGATTTCTTGATTTAATGGTGATTAAGATTTCCCCAGGTAACCCTTGGAAGGGTAGTATGGCAGATTACAAAAATGGCCACAAATTCTTTCCCTCCCATCAAGAGGTGTAGTTTATTTCTGCACCCCCTTTTCTTCATTTTTTTAATCCCCTTAATGTTCTCCAGGGTGTTTCTGCCCCTGTGATGCTGGGCTGGCCCTGCTACTTGCTTTGGCCCATGGCATCGGCAAACATGACTAAGCAGGTGCTCGGAAAGTGCTAGTGCATCGGGTCTTGCTCGTCCTTGCTGCTCTCGGAATAGTGCTGCCTGGGGCAGAAGCATCCGTGACCCCATGGTACTAGCCTTCCTACATCCACACCCTTTGCATGTGATTTTGAAGTTCCTCCCACCAAGAAAGAGGTAGAGTCCATTCCCACAGGCCTTGACTCTGGCTGGCTTTATCACTCTCATTGGGAGTGGGCTGTGCCCATGCGAAGCCTGGATGAAAGACCACGAAGGCAGAGCCAAGTCAGTACAATGCTCCCTGCTGAAGCCATGTGAAACCGGCCACACCCCGGGCAACCCATGGTTGCAGACTCGTGAGCAAACCCAGCAAAGAGCAGCCACACCAAGTCCAGAGCAGCCAAAATGCCCAGCTAAGCTAAATAAATGCGTCCAGTCATTCCATTTGGGGTTGTTTGTTACCAGGCAAGAGCTAACCATTAGAGTGATACGGATATAGACGACATTTGAACTTGGGTCTGTCAGACCTGATTCCCAAGTTGCAGAATTTAACCACAGCACCCTACCATTTGCATTCAAATTCTGAATGCTGACACTCAAAGCTTCGAGGTGAAGAAATCGAGGGCTAATGACATGGGAGTCCTCACATCCCTCACCAGCAACAAGGATGGCTGCCCCATGCTGTGCCACCTTCAAAAGGCACACCATCTGAACTTTCGGTCCCGGGATAAAACATTAATAAGGAGGCCCCACTGGCCTCGGGGATGACAATTACTCTTTGAGATGCCAACTTCAGTTATTTTCCTCGTTAGGGATTATTAGCCTCATCCTCCTGTGTCTATTGTTAGGACCCGGGAAGGGGCTGCCTTGCAGATCCTGTTCTGCCTCGATAATTACCCATCATGAGAGCCGCCCACCTCTAATGGAAGTCTTCCTAATTTCCAGCATTTACTAAGCACTTTATATGTGCAAACTCCCCAAAACTTCTATTCATCCAATTCTTTAGGTTTGCTTTTTGGATGAATTTAAAAGCCACTTTGATGATATAATCACTATACTTTGCGTTAGCACTTTTCTCCACGGTATTAGAATAATTTGTAGATAGTTATCCAATTCACCTCACCGCACCCCTGCGAGCTGGGGGGCGGGAATCCTGGGGAAAAGAAAGAAGCCAGGTTTGTTTTTTTTTTCACTCTCTCTGCTTTACCAAAATGGGAACTTAGATTAAGTTTTCTATTGCTGCATAATAAACTACCACAAATTTCAAGGCTTACCACTACATGCACATTTATACTCTCATGGTCTCTGTAGGTCAGGGGTCTAGACACGGCTTAGCAGGGTCTGCTTCAGGGTCCCCCCAAGCTACACTCCTGGGGTTGGCAAGGGCTGCAGTTTCAGCAGAGGCTCGACCGGGGAAAGGGCAGCTTGGAGCTCATTCAGGTTGGTGGCAGAATTCATCTTCATGGAGCCCTGGGACTGAGATCACCCTTTCCTTGCTGGCTGTCCGGCCCCTAGAGGCTGACTTCAGTTCTTTGCCAAGTGACCCTTTCCATGAGCCACTCACGACAGGCAGTGTACTTACTTCTTCAAAGCCAGCAAGAGAGAGTTGTTCTCTCTTCTCTCTCTCCAGTCTGCTAAGACAGAGTCTTATATACAAAACATAATCACGGCATCACCTCCCAGCACCTTTGCCATATTCTGTCAGTTAGAAGCAAGTGGCACTCTCAAGGGGGTGGGGGCTTCACAAAGGCATGAATGTCAGGAGGCAGGATGTCATTGGGTCCCTTCAGAGCCTGTCTGTCATGTTAAGCGGAGGGCCCAAGCATGCCAGAGCGCCTTGGACACCCGTGCTCACCGCTCAGGGTGGTGGCCTTCTACATCGGGGCCCACATGCATGCACATATGTATCCCCACCCATGTACTCGGGCCACCTGGCACACGGCATGCTCGCCAGCGTTCCCCAGGACCTGAGGTCTCCTGGTCTCCCATCAGAAGTCCAGGTGAAGGGGTCACCCAGCTTGAAGAGTGACCCTCTCCAACCCTGGTAGACCTCATGCTGAGCCATGGCCACCACGTTGATACCAGAAAACATGGGGACAGAACGCAGAGCTCAGCAAGAGCTCGGCCCGTGCTCACCATTTCCGTTATTCCCGGAAAGGAGCTTGCAGGCCAAGGGTGGACCAGCCTGACCTCCAATGCACTAGAGGTATATACAAGGGTCCCAGACTTATGGTGCTTTGATTTATGATTTTTCAACTTTATAGTGGTGTGAAAGTAATACAGACTCAGTAGAACATCAATAAATTACCAGAGATGTTCAACACTTTGCTATAAACCAGGCTTTGTGTTGGATGATTTGCCCAGTCGTAGGCAAATGTAAGCACTCTGAGCCCGTTTAAGGCAGGCTGTGCTAAGCTCTGACGTGTGGCGGGTTAGGCGCGTTAAACACATTTTGGCTTTTGATATTTCCTCCCTACGATGGGTTTATCGGGACGTGATCCCACTGCAGGTCACGGAGCATCTGCACACTGAAGGACTGTAACTGTAGGAGTGACTTTTCCTAAATATAAACAAAGTAACACCCCTTTGTTTCTGTTTCTTTTGTATTTGCTTGTCGGGCACCTGGGTGAGTACTCTTACAGATTGTAGTATTGAGTCCTCACGGTGACTTTGCCAGAAAGTAAATTTCACTTTATAAAGGAGGCCTCCAGGTGACCCAGGAGGTTGACTTTCCAAGGCCACGCAGCCTGCAGGTGGCGGAGCACAACCCCGAATCCAGGCTTTGAAACAGCAGCTGGTCTGTATCTGCCTTCTCCACCCCTGAGTTCTCAGGTTTTGCTGCAGCCGGTCACACTGGATCCTGTGTTTGTGCCACCAGCTTCTTCCGTGGCCTCGTTCCATGGCCTGCCTTGGTTACCCAGGGTCGGGGTGTCGACAGCCGGGCCCTCCCTTCAGAGTGTTAGGATTGAAGCACTCGGTCTCTGCCTCCCTCTGTCTGTCTCTCTGTCTCTGTCTGTCTATCTGTCTCTCTCTCTCTCTCTCTCTCACACACACACACACACACACACTCTCACTCACTCACTCATGCATATATTTTCACATCCAGCTTCTTTTAAAGAAGACAGAGCAAAAAGAGTCCTACATTCTCGTTTGTTCTATGGAACAGTCTGAACCGAGAGCATGCAATCATGACCATTTTATTGTTCTGTCCCTGACCTGCTCTGGCTGCTCTCCCTTCAAGTCCTTTAATGTCACCCAGGCAGGTCCCACAACTTCCCAGGCACTTTGTAAATACCTAAGGTCCAGCCCAGAGCCATGTGGGTCAGAACTTCAAGGGCTACTTAAAGCACAGCCCAGCTCGGGCTTGGCAGGGACCGTCCCTGTGGGGGCAAGAGGGGGTGGCAGGCAGAAAAGGCAGCTCTCCCCCCACTCTCCTGGCCTGGGGTGCTCACCTCCTCCAGAGCGTTGGGACCAGGAGGAGGGACACAGAAGGGCCAGTGTGGTTCTCCCCAACTGCCGGTCAGTGCCTCCCAAACCTGGCTCCCTCTCATGGGGGGTAGGGGGGACAGGGGAGGTCTGCAGGGACTTCAGTCACTTCCTCCCTGAGGGTCCCCTTCATCTCTTGCTATGGGGACCACCCTCACTGGGGTCAGCCCTTTTGTATATAGGTCAGCAAGACAGCTCAGCTGCGGCCCACCTGAGCCCTTCGTCCTCGCGTCACCAAGTGGGGGCACACGTGCAGACTCCTCCCACCCCAGCACCGCTCTCTGCCCTGCCCTCCCCCCGCTCTCCCCTGCTCACCTCTGTCTGGGGTAGCGAGGACACTCAGAGAGGCCGAGGTGCCAGGGGCCCCTTCCAGGCAGCCCTGTCCTCTACAACACCCTCTTGGAGCCACGCCACGAAGCTTGGTGGCAGGAACACCTCTGCCTACCTCACGCCCCCGCCTGGCCGACAACTTGTTTCTCAGAAGAATTCCTCCCGCACCCCGAAGTTTGGTTCACACGGGCTTGGCAGGGTCTGCATTTGTGTGTGTGACGCGGGTAGGGGGCTGTTTAGCCTCCTCTTAGTGAGTCCGTGGCCTCCTCTGAAGGTGGCACCGCTCAGCGTCCCTTGCTTTCAGCTTTGTCCCTCAAGCAGGAATTCCAAGGCAACCAACAGCCCGCCCCCCCCCCCACTACGTCCGCCTTCCCCAGCTCACAGGCCCAAAGGAGCACATCCAGCGCTTTTCGAACAATGCAGGCGCTGAACTCGGCACTGATGGCACCTTTCCTTGGAACAGGTTTGTCCTGCTCGCTGTGCTCAAGGCAATGCGTTGCACACGAGACCGCAGCGTCACCGCTTGCCGGGACTGGCCATTTCCAGACTAGATCTATCGGTGGCCCCAAGCGAGGGCACAGCTGGAAAGTCGACTAGAGCCAGTTAGTAGATCTTTGACCCGCCAGGCTGGTGGGTTTTGGGGTGCAGGCAGTGCCTGGGACACCGGCTCCTGGGTGGCCCCCAGCCCTGCTGCAGGACCTCTGCACAGTGTGGTTTTTTAAGCCACCATTTATTTCCCTCCTACAGGGGCGGGGCTGTGCCCGGTACCCTGGCGTGTAGCAGCTCTTTGAGTCTTGCTGACTCTGTGAGGCGGGACCCATTTCTCCCATGTTACAGAAAAAGAGACAGAAGTTCAGAGTAACTTGCCCAAAGATGAACAGAACAGGTAGTAGTGATGGAATCAGGGTCTGAGACAAGGCCAATTCCAAAATCTATAGCCTTGCCCACTCTGCCGTGTGACCTCCTGGAAATCTTTGCAGTTAGAACACAGTGAGAAAGACTTTGCCTCTGGAGTTGAAGCAGCCTGCGTTTGAATCCCAAATTGGCCACTACCTCACTGTTCTGACTTGGGCTTCCTGCACAGTCTCCCTGATCTACCCCCATTTCCTCATCTATACAATGGACATCCTGATAGCACTGTCTTCATCGGGCTATTGTGAGGAATAGTGAGACAGAGCAGGCAAAATGCGTCCAGGACCACCGCATATGGCTGTTCAAGCTGGGCGCTGCACAACTCCAGGCCGCTGAGCAGTGCACGGCCCCTGCAGCTGAGCTTGGCGGCTCTATCTCACACACACACGCGCCTGGCGCAGAGTTCCTGCTCAGTAAAAGGGAGCTCTTAATTCCTAGGGGCCAGTCACCCGGCAGTGAAGAGGAAGAAGAAGAAAACCCCTCTGGCTCTTCTCCCCCTGGGCCCAGGCAGCTGACTTCTCAGCTGCTCGCAGTCCTCCCCAGCTCCCTGAGAGAGCACTTCTCCAGGAGTCCCCAGGAAAAAGCCCTGAAGAGAGGAAGCAGAGGGGACTGATCAGGCAGTGGGCCATGCTCAAAGAGACCATGGGCTGCCCAGGCCGGCTGCAGTGGGCTCAGAGGTTTCCAGGCCCTGCCCTGTGCTCGTTAGCCTCTTTCAGAGGGTTCAGGGAGAGAAGACCAGAATGGAGGGGCTGTGGGGCCCCTGAGACTTTGGAAGAGAGAATTCAGTGAGCTGTCTCCTCTGGTATCAGGAGACCAAAAACAAGTGTTCCTCGAGGCACAGCAGCAGGAGAGAAGGTGAGGCCCCCACTCACCTGCGTGGGGCCGCGGGAGGAGCTGAGACAAAGCAGACGCGGCGCTGTGCGTCTGGAGGGCGGGAAGGCGTAGACGCGTCCTCTGTGGAGCGAGTGGGAGGCGAAGTTCAAGTCACAGTAATGAAAACTTCCTAAGAGACGAAGTGTTCCCCAGGTGATACAGTGCCCTTAAAGGTGGTGAGTTCCCTGTCCTTGCAGGTGTGCAAGCAGAGATCCTGAAGAGGGGATTGGCGCATCAGGTGAGCAGTTGCCCTAGTGGATTTTCGGAGCTTGAGATTCTCTAATAGCATCATCCTTACCTTCCACCCTCCAACCTTCCAAGTCAGCAATCAGCTGGTGCTCTGAGCGATGCCTGGCCAGCGCAAGTCAAAGGCGAATGGCAGATATCTGTGCTCTCTGAAGCTGCAGGTCAGAGGCCACATAACACTGCTTGGAGGGGGAGCAGAAGGGCTGGGAGGCAGAAATGGCTTTGGGCCTGGCTGCACCCAGGCCTGGGCAGTGCCAGCCCCCTTCCTGGGCACCCAGAGCCTTCCTGGGCTTGGGACTCCACATGCCTGGGCTCTGCCCGAGAAGCATCAGCTCTGGCCAGAAGGGCAGGGTTTAAAGGGTCCGGTCCTTGTTCCTGCCACCTGCTCCCAGACCCTGGCCCCAGCACACGGGCCAGTGCAACTGGCTGCACTGTTTCATTCATTCATTCATCATTCATTCATTCATTCATTTGTGTAGACCTCCAATGGCTTCTCAGCATTTAAAATAAAACCAAACCCCCCTTAGGTTGGCCTCCCAGATAACCCCCAGTCCCCCATCCGTGACCTTGCCCAGCCACCTCCCTGACTGCCCTCCCCACGACTCTGCCTCCATCACAGCACACACTCCCCCACCTCAGGGTCTTCGCCCACGCCGTTCCCTCTGCCTGGAATACGCTCTTCCGAGACACCCCCAGGCCCAGCTCCCTCACTTTAGTCAGGTCTTTGCTCAAGTGTCAGCTCCTCACAGGGGACCCCCTTGCCATCCTGTCTACAAACAGCCCCTCTCTGTCCCCTAACTGGCTTTACTTTTCCTCCCAGCATATTTCACCACTGGACATTCTGTTATATACTAATTTGTTTATTGTCTGGGCTTTACTGAGATGCCCCTCCACGATGCAGAGACCTGGGTTTCTCCGCTGCTGTATCCCGGGCACCTAAACAGGGCCTCTGACACCCTGTGGATGTGCAAAAGTACGTTTGAACGATGAGAAGTATTGATTGACTAATGTTCATGGGCTGGGCAGCACGGCCTGATGGTTAGGAACACGGGCTCTGGAGCTAGACTGCGGGGGGTCAGGTCCCCGATCAGCTTCTTACTTCCCCTCCCCGCACTTGCTTTCCACATTGGTAAAATGATGGCGGTAGTATTCTCCTCAAGGGTTGGTTCTTGGATCAATCAGTTAATTTGTCTGTAATACTTTGGACTGTACTTAGCATACAGTAAGTGCTCAATAAAGCTTAGCGCTCGGGCTTCAGTAGTGTTTGAAGCAGACGCAGATCCCCTGTAGGGTTTGCGGTCTAGTGGGGGAGGTAGACAGGTATCACGTAATACACAGGTGTGTGACTTGAATTGCAGTAGGCGCTGTGACCAAAAGGTGGTTGGGACCTCCAGGAAGATACGGTTGGCAGACCTGACCTCCTCCGTGGAGTCAGCAAGGTCCTCCCTATAGCAGTTTCATCTGATGAGTGGGAGCGAGCTGGGCGGAGAGGTGAGGGAAGAAAGCACAGCACAAGCAAAGGCCCTGGGGCAGTGGGGAGGGAGTCCCTTCCACAGACACTGCACAAGGATAGCAACTGGAGTGCCACAAGGAGAGCAGGCAAGAGGAGAGGGAGGACATCGGCCGGGCCCTACTGAGACTTCCTCACCTGGAGCAGGGAGGCCTTGGAAGTGCGGGTGGCCCAGGAGATTAACGGGACTGCAGATGCTGCAGCCTGGACCCCGTGTCAGGCTCCGCACAGAGGGCGGGACCAGGCAGGGAGGGATGGGGAAGGGTGTGCCCCCGCCCCAGTGCACAGTGAGAATCAGAAAAATGCTTGTGGAAAGGAAGGGAGAAAGGAAGGAAACTGTTCCCTCTTTTTGTAGAGCACCTACTCATCCCTCAAAGCCCAGCTCAAACGCCGCCTCCTTAGAGAAGTGTCCTTTGATCCCATCATGTAGAATCGCTCCCTGCTGTGCTCCCAAAGCACCACGAGAGAAGCCCCATGAAATCACTGCTTGCCCATAACGATAAAAAGAGCTGGGATTTACTGAGCACTTCCGGTGTCTGGCCCTCGTCCTCCGCCCTTCGCATCTGCCGGGCTGGCCTCCCCGGCCTCCGTGCGGCCTCCGCACCTGGTCTCCAGCCTCAGTACCGCCCTGCTCAGCCCTCTCGGCTGGGTCCTCTTCTGTCTCTCCAGAATGCGAGCGTCTCGGGGAAGGGGTCTCAGTCTGGCTTGCTCACCTGTACGTACAGGTGCATACCTGGCACACGAGAGGTGCTCAGTGAAGATGTTGTGGCCAGCTGACCAGCTGAATGACTGACCTGGTGACTTACATAATCCTCGCTGCAGCCGCAGGTGGGAGCCCTCATTGCACAGCTGAAGGAAGCCCAGAAAGGCTTTAGAACTTGCCCAAAGCCAGATAGCTACTGAGTGGCAGGGCAGGTGGGACCCCAGGCCTGCCCTCTTCGCCACCAGGCCACACTGCCCTGGGCTAACTTGATGTGGCACACGCCCACGTCGCTCACTAGCTAGGGTGGAAGTAAGCTGGCGTTCGTGGCTCAGAACGGGGCAGTTCGGTAGAGCCCGTTTCCTGGTGCGAGGCGATGGCTTGCCCGGCCACGGCAGAGCGGAGGCAAGAGCTTCCTGCTCTTGTCTGAGTGTTTCTGGCAGGGCCCTGGGGAGGGTGGGGGCAGGAGAGGAGGGGACAGCGTGGAGTCAGCACTCTGAGGCACGAAGAGGCTAATCACAGATAATCACGGTCCCGAAACCTCATCTGGGGCTACAGGATTGTAACAGCCCAATTATGAGCCAGAACAACTAATGACAGCTGCTGGCTGGGAAGGGTGACAGGCAGGACTGCAATTCTCAGCCCCACCCCCGCCCCAGGCCTCCCTGGGTCGAGCTGCTCCCGCAGAGGGGCCGCCGGCTCAAGGCCTCTTTGCACTCCTGGGCCAGGGCCGCACCAGCTGTAGAAACACGGCCGCTGCGGGGCTGGCAGGGCCCCAAGGGCCAGGAGCCCACCCTCAGCTGGCCCCACCAAGCAGCCCGTGCACCAGAGCCAGCCAGCCGGGCTCTGCCTCACCATGCAGCTGGGGGGCCTCTCTCTCTTCTACACCCAGGCAGGGGAGGGGGAGGAAGGGACCCCATTTCTTGAACACTCAAGTGTGCCAGGGAATTGACTTGGCCCATGAGCATACTAACCCCCAGGACAACTATACAAATCTCTATGTTTAAGATGAGGAAATGGAGGCTCAGAGAGGTTAAGTGACTTGCCCAAAGCCACACAGCTAGTGAGTTCGAGGAACTGTATTCAAACCCAGGTCTTTCTGACTCCTAACCCATGCTATTTTCAGGATCCAAGATTCTGCAACATCCTTAAGAGCTAAGGAACACTCATAGGACCTGGACAGAGGGAAAAAAAATGTCACAGTGAAGAGTCTGAGCCCCTCTCTGGATCTGTTCGAACGGCCCAGTTCCTAATGAGACACAGGAGAGAGAGGACGTGTGGACGAAGTGATCCCACGGTTAGGAAATACCTGCCACACTGCAGGTGGGAGAGGCAGGGCCGAGCCAGCACCAGAGTCCCTTCTCACCTCCCCAGCAGAGCCGGGCTCTGACTTTCAGGAGAGCAAGGGGTCAGGGTGAAATGGGGAGGGGAGGAACCTGCCTCCCCATCAGGAGGGGCATTAGCACAACCAAAGGCTTCTGGCACCTTCTGCACTCACAGGTCATTCAGCTGACAGGGCCTTTGGTCACCACTTCCTCCAACACCTTCTCGCAAGGATTCCAGCAATCAGGATGTTTATATATTACCTTTAAAAATTGTCCCAAAATACTGCCCACATCAGCTTTCTCCTCTCCACCCCAGCTCCCAGCTACCTTCCCCGTCTTGTAAATGCGGTTTCCCTCCAAATAACCAAATGCTGGCGTTGGGACTGATTGGCCGGCTGGCTCCGAGGACAAGGAGACCGGTGGGTGTGCACACGGTGCAGCCCTCCCTGCTGGCTGGGGACCGGGCTCAGCTGCAGGAAGGAAGCCATGGGGACACCCAACACCCCGAGGAAGCCAAGAGCAGGTCTGCTCAAGGAAAGTCTACTCCCGCTGCGGGGTCTGGAGTATTCTGGAAGCTCCAGGCAAAGCTATACTGTGTGTGAGGTCTGGGGCTGCCTGGGGTGACCTTCAGGGTTTGAAGTAGAGAAATCAGACGAAAAAGAGGGTGTCTGCAGCTCCAGTTGAGCTGTTCTGCCAGGGGCAGCAGCAGGAAGAGAAAGAAAGATCTCTGTCCTCCAGGGCCGGGCGTGGGTCCGGGAGAATTAAGGGTGAAATGTATGTACGATTCGTGCCCAGAGAGCTCTAGACTCAGGATGAAAGAGTAAGGACGGGAGGGACAAGGAAGGAAGAAAGGAGGACTGGGCCAGGAGGCGCAGTGCCTCGTACTTGCCGTCTGCTTTTCTAAAGAGCCATTTTCAACAGGACCTCCCGGGGAAGGGAAGTCACTGCATCTCCGAGCCCACCTGGATTCTGTCACTAGGATGCGCACCTGTAGGTAGCTAGTGCTGTGGGGTGCTGTCAAAACAGATGACAGAGCAACCGCTTTGACAGCAAGCAGAGGAGAGAAACGGATCCCACGTGCACCCCGAGGCTGTACTCTAAAGAGGAATCCTCGCCCTGCCTGATCTTCTAGGGCTGGAGGGTCGGCTAGCGGGGAGGCCAGGAGCCCCTGGGGAGGGGGTTAGGAACGTCCCACCCAAAGGTGTGTCTCCCAACCTGCTCCATGACACCCCACCCCATCCATCAGACATCTCTGGGTTCCTCTGCTTTGTTGCCTGGCCTAAACCAACTGGGTCAGATGCAGACATCGGACTCACTTCCAAAAATATCAGTGACGTCGCGTTGGCAGGGCACGGGGAGGGCTCCAGTTCTCCTTCCCCACAACCCGGCTGCTGGGTGGTAAGTTACAATGACGGCAAGTCTCATACTGAATTTGGAAGCACATGCATAGGTTTATCAGCAACTGGCCGCTCTGGAGCTCCATCAAGCTCCAGGTGTCTGTCCTGTTAGATGTTCCTGGCAGGAAAGATTTACTCAAAGCAGTGGCAACAGTATCCTAGTGCAGAGCTCTGCTGGGCTTGTAGGGGCAGTGAGGTCATTGGCCATGCACAAGGCCAGATGGGAATTTTGAACTCGGAGCACTTTCTCTAGGCGATTGCACCACTGGATTCTAAGACCCTGTTCATGCAAGAATAACAGCACCTGCGCTGTATCTCCAGCCAATCTTCACATTGTTTAGACCGTTGGATTCACCAGTGAAAAATCATGTTACACCCATTATGCAAATGAAGAAGCCCTCTGGTGCTGATCAGAAATAAAGACAGTTGAGACCCTTATAGTTGTCCCTGTGCATTGTGGGCTCTGGTTAGAGTCTTTCCAATGCTGACCCCTCCTTGGATTGTGCACAGAGTTCCCGTTTGCTTTAACTCACTCTCCTAGAGTGTCCTACAGTATAGACACAAGATATGTCACACTGTCTCAAGTATTTTAAAGTAATCATAGACAATTTCACGCCATTTGAAGGAAACAGCAAGATCTGCAAAGCCCATGACATGGAAAGTGGCCTTGGAAGTTGGAGATGTGCCCCCTACCTGAGGAAAGACACTGGTGTGAGACACCACTGAATGAAAATTCCTTTGGACTTTGGACTATGACTCTGAACCGGGCTTTATGTTCATTCGAGTTTTGTAGCATTCTCACGGGCAGTTGTTATGCCAAGAAAAGACTGCTCAGAAGTTTACTTTGAGTTTAAATAACTAAAGTTCAATTTAATAAAGTGACAACTTCGTCATCCTAGTTCTTGCTTAAGTTTTTAAGTCCGCTTACAAATTGTTTTTCTGCTTGTATCAAGCAAGCAACCACTTTTAAGAGGTCTTTGATAATTTGATCCCATGTACAAATATAATTAAACACAGCTCAAACAATTTATATTGTATTTATAAATTTAGTGTTTTGAGTGACACTTCCCTTGGATGGGGAGTGTCTGCAGGAGGTGTCTGGAAAGGGGTTTCCAGAGTTCCAGAATTGCTGGGTTTCTTAATACGGTGCTGGTTCCATGGGTACTGGTTCACTTTGTGACCTCTGGACTTTTCAGAGTATATGGAAAACCTCAATGAAATGCTTACAATTGTCTATGTGATTTCCTTTTGGACTCATTTGCCTGTTTTAAACACTATCTCCCTGGGTACTTAACTAATTCTTATATAACTAGTAAATTAAATACATATACAGAAAACCTAAAATTCTCTTAAATATTTTAATAGCGAGCATAAGCTTAGTATGAATTCAACTTAAACTCACACATCTAAGTTAATTACTCAATTACATTTTAAATTAGAATGATTAGATTCTCACGTTAATAGGCTAAATTATTTTAGGATTACAAGTAAGCATATAACAGAAAAATAATATACTGTGGTTTTAATTCCCTGTTTAAATGTAATCAGAAATCTTCCTGAAATAAAAAGATGCCCACCCACAAAGAAAAAAACACTGTCCAGTTAGCTGGGGTTGCTTGGCCCCCAACGGGACCTTATGAGTTGGGTTAGTTGAGGTTGCTTAGGAGAGAATTTCTCCTAGGCTGTTGGTAGCCCAGGGGGCCTCCCTGAATCCTGTTTACAGGTTCTGTGTCATGGACTTAAGAAGAAAATGAGGGCTGGTCTCCCCAGACCGCCGGCCCAATTTCCAGGTTCTGATAACACGCACACTCCTTAGTTCATCTGCCTGTGCCCATGCTAGGTTGGTCTTGTGCCTGCGTTTCTGGTTTCAACTCTGACCACACGCACACATACTCACCCTTTTAACTCTTGGGACTTTCAAAGTGGGTGGATTCCTGCGTTCTTGTGTACTCTTAGATCTAATGACTCTTAAAGGCATTTTTTGATGATAATGGATTTAATTTTCGCCTGCTTGGACACAATATACCAGATCACTCTCCTGAGGTGAGGGGGAAGGGAAGAAAGGAGGAATTGTAAACCTTTAGGGCTTGGGTCAGTTTGCTCTGGCCACACACAGTAGCTGTGACACCTTCTCTCCACTGGCTGGAATCCATCTCCACCTGCGATGGTCACCACCGCCAACCCAGCCTCCCGAACACCACGGACACGGGCTCCCCGCACCCTGGTTCATCGTGACAACTCTGATTCTTGCACACAGAAGACTGCTCGGCAAGCACCAGCGGGCTGCCAAGTCCGTGACAACCTGTAGGCCCAGCACAGCTGACGACTCCCAGACAGGCTCTCCCCGGCAGACTCATCTCTCGCCTTTCCACGGCAACTTCTATTTTGACCACGCGCTCACATGGATCCTTCTTGTTACTCACTCCTACAGCTTCCAGAGAGACTGGCCCATGCAGGGAGGCGGCTCCGTTACAGTGAAGAAAGCAGAAGGCATCCAATAGCCAGTGCGGCTTTAACCCGAAGAACAGCAACATGTTCATTGAGAGCTTAGTACCTGCTCAATGTTCCACATGCACTTGCTCATTTCATCTTGACAAGAGCCCTGGGGTGTGGGTGTGCTGGTCCTTTTTTTGGAGGAGGCAGCTGAAGCACAGAGAGGCTAAGTAATTTCTCCAAGATCACACAGCCAGTGAATAGCAAACCAGGATTGGCACAAAGGTGTCTAAATGTAACTGCACCCTTAACCTCTAAAACTATATGCTGTCCAATTAGGGGAAGACTCAGGCTTAGGCCAGGGCCGAGCTGCTGAGGGGAGAGGCCCAGCTAGCCACCAGGCAAAGTAGGGGTGCTCCGGTGTCTCCAGGGAGCAAACAGGGTGGAGCAGGAGAAAGGCAAGGAGAAAAGAGTTATCAGGAGGAACTGTCTTCTCACAGTCGTGAGAGCTCCCGCATGCCAGGCTCTGTGCTGGGCCCCTACACCCTCATCCTGAAGCCCCTTGACCCTCAAAACTCACATAGTCTTTGAAAAATGAAACCCTCCCTGGCTTTCGTAGTCATTAAAATGCCCCCAACAGTGACTATTGCCACTAACAATGAATGAAAGCAAATGGGGGAGCAGTGCTTTGTTTACCTGCTTTGCACCCCTCGCCCCTCCCTGAGAGCCCACCCAGGCCCCCCACCCCAGCTGGGGTCATCTCACTGAATCCTCCCCTAGGGACACCACAAGACCTGTTCATTCTTTTTTTTTTTTTTTTTTTT
>VBSM01001265.1:2570318-2617125 GCA_008086735.1 Cheirogaleus medius | reverse complement strand
TCCCCCAAGCTTCTATTTCTTTCCACACCCCCAGGGCTCCCCCCTCCCCCTCCCCCTCCAGCACCCAGCTCACTCAGCAAGCCTCACTCAGCAGGTGTTCAACGAATGCTGCCGACGAGTGAGGCATCGGACCATCTGCAGGGGCCAGAGTGGGTGTCAGACTCCCCCACCCCGACCCCAGCGCCAGCTCCAGGGCCCAGCACGGGTGTCCCTCTGCAGGTGACCCTGATGGCACTCAGGCTGCCATCCCACTGCGGGTGGGTGGGACTTGCAGGTGGAAGCGGTTCAGAGACCCAGGCTGAGTCCGGAACATCAGAGGCGTCTCTAGGCCAGGGAGCCCGCCCCCCACCAACCTGCAGCAGGGCCCTGAGGTCCCCTTCTCGCTCCTGCCAAGCCCCAGAGGGACAGGAGCCCAGGCCCCTCCCCAGCGGGCAGGCTCCTGAGACCTGGCTCCCAGGGGGAGGGAGCTGACAAACTGCTCAAAGGGCCCCATTTTGAATTTAGAAGCTGCGGGGAACGTGTTAGCAGTGTAGGCAGCTGGGGAGAAAGAAGAGAAGACGCAGGCTTGGACTCGCTCACTGGGAAAAACTGTGAATCCCTGGCGTCCCTGAGGAGTCTGGCACGGCGCTGGGACATACCAAGGATTCCCGGTCCTAAGGGCTTCCCCATTTCTGTTGCCCTTTCGGCCCATGGTACCCTAACCTGAGTGTGCAGTATTGACGTGGGAGCTGGCCAACACGCAGATTCCTTGGACCCCAGCCCCAGAGAGTCTAATCCATTAGGTCTTGCATAAGGCCCAAGAATTTGCTTTTTTAACAAGCCTCCCCAACCCCCACCCCCACCCCCAAGTGACTTGGTGCAGGTGGCGTTTAAACCACAGGGAAGCACTTCCTTTGGTTTCTGCTCTTGACTAGAAGCAGTCTGGTTGCAAAGCTGGAGACCTACCCTCTTGCCAGAGGCCCCTTGGCAGGTCACATGGCTCCAGAGTGTGTGGAGGCTGAGGCTGGCCCCTGGAGTGGCCTCCTCCAGGCCTGGAGCTGGCCCCCGGCCCCTCCCCTCAAGGGCCAGCTGAGTGGTCAGGACTGTGGCTGTGGCTGTAGCTCCTAAGAAGGGACAGAAGAAAGAAAGGTCCCTGGGGAGACGGGGAGGAACCTGCGGCAGAGATCTGAGATGCACTGGCCCCCAGGAGCGGGCGTACCACACTGGACAGGACAGGGGACTGGCCATCCGCCAACACTGACTGCCTGGGGGCAGCCCTGTGGGTGACCATCATACCCCGCAGAGCCGGGAGGGCCTGGAGATTACCTAGCACCTTCCAGACTGAGGTTCCAGGAGTTTCTGTCCGGAGTACTGGGGTGCTTCCTGCAAGCACATCCGTGCTAGGGGCACCACAGCGCGACAAGCTCTGGTCTCAGGCTCAGCAAACAGCGTGCTCCAGCTGGGAGGGACGTCCCACCACCGGGACTCACTCTCCCCGTCTACAGGGAGGAGCCTGGGTTAAATCAGGCAAAGCAACAGCTGAGTAGCAGGCCCGCCTTGAGTGCCGTCTTGAGACACACTGGGATTTGGGGAAAACAATGGAACACCTACAGACTGTGTGCCTGGTACGAGCACTTTGCATATATTTATGTACAATTTAATCTCATTTAAGAACTCATTTAATCCCCCACAACAACACTATGAAGTAGGCATTTGTATTCTCTCCATTTTACAGATGAGGAAACTGAGGCACAGACCGATTAAGGGCCCTGCCCGGGGATTCACAGTAGGTGGGATCTGAGCCTCCGTAGTCTGGCTCTAGGCTGTGCCTCTGCGCCCCACACTGTGCTTCCTCAAAACAGCACAAAACTCGTATGGCGCGGCAGGGACGGGAGAGCACACACACCTGTTCCCAGCCTTCCCTGCCACGTTTCCAGTCTCTGCTCTGTCACCCACAGACAAGCCCACAGGGAGTAGGAGGGGACGGAGAAGGCTGCCCAGTGCGTTGTGGAGGATGGGAGCCAAGCTGGACTAGGGCCTTCCACCTGAGTTCACCAGGACACTTCACCCTCCCCTGGACTGACTAGCATTTGGGTCCGAATTCAAAGGGAACTGCTCACTATTCCTTGAAAAATACCTGCTTGCTCCCACCTCTGCCCCCTATACATGCTAATCTCTCACTCAAAAACATTTCTCCTTCTTCAAAGTCTATCTCAAATGCCACCTCCTCCAGGAAGCTCTTCCAAATTCCCCTCCAACCAGGCAGAACCTGCCTTTCTCTGCAGCCCCGGGCCAGGGCCTGAGTGCAGCCTGCCTGCTACCCACCATAGCAGGGCGTGGGCCTCAGCTGCCCCGGGCATAATAGGTGCTGGGTAGTGGAGTGAGGCACTAAAGGGAATCAAAGGCCTTCAGAGTTCGTGTTCATTCCCCATCTCATTTATTCTACCAAGCTTTTTTCTTAATTGAAAAAGAAAAACAATGAATCCTATAGCTGCCTGTAAAGGGTTAACATCACATTAGTCACGAGAGAGCCCAGGCTTTTTTCTCCCAGGATCTAGTCTGCTGAGCAGTTTCCTTCGTGGACCTCATGGGTTCGTTTCTTCATATCGGGCTGTGAAGAATTTGCAGATCTCAGGCCACGGGGGTCTGAAACCTCCTGCTGCCCAGCCCTGAGGGTAGATGGGGAAGAAACTATGCAGAATATTCCTCTGCCTTCTGGGAGCCTGCAGGCTAGCAGATGGGCTGGGCAGCAGTGAGCCCACACCGGCCTGCCCGCCAGCGCCAGCAGCAGAGGCCCGTGCCCAGGCCCCGCAGAGAGCGAGTGTCGGGCACACTTTGCCAAGCAGTCGGGAGCTTCCCCGTTCTCTCAGTACTGTTATCTTTCTCACTTCCCCTTCCTTAGAATAGTCCTCTGCTCTGCAGGGTCTTGCTGGGGAGGGTGGGGACTGAGAGAGGAAAGGTGGGCTTGGAGACCACCAGGCTGAGCCGGAGAAGCCGTCCCAGACAAATGATTGTCCCGGGGCTCAGCCAGCAGAGGGCCGGGCAGCGTGGGCGCTGGAGCATCAGTGAGTGAATGAATGAGTGAGTGAACGGAGCTGCCCCTGGAGATGGGATATGCAGGTATGCGCGTCTCTGCTGGGGACGCTGATGTGTTCTCGCGCTTTGCACTTGGCATTTGACAATCACAAGCGGGGACTTTTCTTTCTTCTCCTTCCCACTTCATCTTCCAACCCCTGATGCAACACTATGCCCACACATACATACAGGCACACACCCACACACAAACCACAGACACACACGGCTGTACACACGCAGACCTGCCAATAGACTCTGGACAAATAACACAATAATACAATAATACACACACTTCACACAATGATACACACCCACTCACAAGGCAAACAATGCCCATATCCTTACACACCTGCGCACACCTACACCTACACGTGCACAAACATAAGCTCACAAATGACACTCATATACACGTATGCAGAATATGTTCGCCACATGCAAACAGAAATACCCACCACCTTAAGGACACTCCCCCAGAATCAGTCGTGTGCCCGTCTTACTGATCTTCCATCGAGGACTTTGTTTCTCTCCTTTCCCACTGATCTTGCTTTGCAATTCACAAAGCGCTTTCCTTTGTTTATTCTCCTGCCCAAGCTTTTCGAGGATGCCCTCCGTGGTAGGCACTGCACATGCACATGGACAGGACTCAGCCTCACCCCTCAGGAGGCTGCAGTTCAGTGGAGGGAACAGACGCAGAAAGTGACAAACATAACTGCTGATCACTCAAATCAAAAAGTCTCTCTCGAGGGCCTGCCGTGTGCTAGATCCGTGCTGGCTTGGGGAACACAGACGTAAGTAAGGTCTAGGCTTTGTAGCCTCAAGGAACTCCAGACGGAAGGATAGAGAAAGGCAGAGAAACACACGCACTGTCCTGCCCTACTGTGCACAGAACGGTGGCAGCCCAGAAAAGCGAGTGATTAACTCTTTTGGGAGGGAATCAGGACGGGTGTCTCAGTACTGTTCGGGCTGCCACACACTGGGCTATTTATAACCACAGAAATTTACCGCTCGCAGTTCTGGAAGCTGGGGAGTCCAAGACCAAGCTGCCAGCAGATCGGCGTCTGGTGAGGGCCTGTTCCTTCAGACGCCACCATCTATGTGTCCTCACCCCGCAGAAGGGCACAAGGGCTCCCTCGAACCTCTCGTATAAGGGCACTAACCCATTCGAGAGGGCGGAGCCCCCGTCAGCCAGTCATTTCCCAAAGGCCACACCTCTTAACGCCAACACACTGGGCGGGACACGAGCACTCAGACCATGGCAGAAAGCTTCGCAGAGAAGGCGGCCCTGGGCTTTGTAGGATGAAGAGGAGTTCGCTAAGAACCGGAAGCAGGTGGACATTCGATGTAAAACAAACGCAGAGACCTCAGAGGGGTCAAACGACAGTTGTGTCTGGATTATAATGATGTGCGTGTGCGATGGGGGAGGGCGTCTGTGCAGAAGATGAGGTAAAAAGATAATCCGAGGGTGAGAGCGAGAACAACCTCTCCGTTTTACATTAAAAGAAGTTGTCTTTTACCCCTGCTCGCAGGGCCTACCACGAGTCGCACGGCCCTTCTCTCTGAATGAAGCAAGGCTGCTAGCTAGTGGCTAAGCAGGTTAAAAGCTCAGGCCGGTGGGAGGCATTATTATTGCCTGCCATGATTATTGTCCAAAGCCCAGTTTGGCAGCCTTTCTGCCTCCAGTAATGAGCCGCTCAGCAAGCCCAGGCCAGGGCCTTTTGGGCTTTTGAGGCTGAGCTGCCCCCGGCTCTGGCCTGTCCCCTGCGTGGCAGCTGGTGGCGGGGTGTGGGCCTTGTCAGCCAGTCTGGAAGCCAGCGCTTCCCCTTGGGGACACCACAACGACCACGACCACGCGCACCCAGCCAGCCTCTCATTAAGGGCCTCCCAGCCCCACACCAATTAGCTCTCCGCAGGCAATTAGCGTTCCCTGCTCCTGCAGGTTTCTCGCCTGGTCTGCGGGGGTGGAAGGGGCTGAGTCATTTTCCTGAAAGGAGCGCTGGTGAGGCCGCGCCTCCCTCGCTAGCTGTGGGGTCCCAGGCAAGCCTCTCTCCTCTCTGAGCCTCAGTTTCCTCATCTGTAAACGGGGATATTGACCCAGCAGGATTATGAGCACAAGGGGCTCACTCCCGCTGTGTGGACTTGGACAGGTCTCTGGCCCTCTCTGGGTCTCCGTTTCTTCTTCCCCTGCAAAATGTAGGGGTTAAGCCAGACGTCTCCAGCTAGCAAGGCTTGAGGGACAACTTCCACCAGCCGTTTCTTTTCACCAACATCCTGTTTTGAAAAAATTCCAACTCCAAAGCACACCCCAGTTTGGCCCAGGCCTCACTATTCACTAGTGCTTCACCCCGGCGCCCACACGTGGCACCCGAGGGCACTGAGTTTGGGACCCCTGGACTGGCTGGTCTCAAAGGGGCTGGGATGAGGGGCCCGATACCCCCAGGCAGCCCGTCCAGGGCACCCCCCACCTGGGACCTTCCTTCCCCACGCCAGGCCAGGCCTGCCTCTCTCTCACCTGCACCTTTCCCCAGCCCTGCCCTGCTCTAATCTGTGCTTTTGTCAGTGGATTTTTCTGAAAAAAAATCTCAGCTTGGATCACTATATTCTTTCACTGGACACCACCACCTATTTGCATTAACCCCTTACCCGGCATTCAAGGCCCCTGCTATCTTCCCAGCCTCCTCGCTTGTCTCCCCTCCCCCTCTGCTTCCTGAGTGCCCCTGTCCCACACCTCCACACCCCTGTCCCTCTGTGCAGGCCGATTCCCCTGCCTGGAGTCTCTTCCCTGCCTTCTCTGCTCAGAAACGCCTTTGAGGCCGAGTCCCACGTAGCCTCCTCCGGGAAGCTGTCCCTGCCTGCCCCCAGGTGGAGGCAGAGACTCCCACTCTGGACACCCCTTGGCCAGAGCAAATGCCAGGTTCCAGTGGAGCGAGTTGTGTAAGCTTCCGCTCCTTACGATGCTCTCACTAGACGCTGAGCCCCTCACAGAGCCCAGGCCTTGCGCGGGAGGGCAGGAACCCTGTCTGGGTCACCTTTTATCTTCAGAGCCCAGAAAGGGAGCTGGACGCGGTGCACAGGTGGTCAGTAGGACGTGCTTATTGTAGGGATAAACAACAAATAAGTGTGCTAAGCATTGCCCCCTCCCACCCTAACTCATTGCAATTGCAAAAGGAAGGAAGATGGACACACTCGTAATGATTCCCTTCTTTCCCCCGTTTGCAAGAGGTCAGACCATTGACAAAGGCTTTGACACCCTCACCAACATGCCCTGCGAACAGTGCCAGTCTGGGCTCCGCCATCTCTGCGCTGTCAAGGAGGTGCAGAGACGCCGAGTCTTGCCAGTAGGCCTGGGGCTCCCCAGGTGGCGGGCGTAGGCAGGAGGTGGTGGGTGTAGGCAGCCCTGGCCTCCCTGGAAACACTGCTGTCCTCTCCCTCCTTCCGGGGTGGCTGCAGGCTCCTTCTCGTCACGCAGTACGAACATGGACCCATCTGGTTGCGTCTCTATGTTTCTCTCTGTCTTTCTCTGTTTCTCTCTTGCCTCAATTATTTATTTCTGTCTTCCTCTCTCCAGGGCTGTGCTCCTCTGTGCGGCCAGCCTTTTCTTTCTCTCTCCTTCTCTCTCCCTCTTTCTTTCTGTCTCTCTCAGCTCTTTTTCCTTGGCCTGAGCCTGCCTGTCCACCCTTCTCCCTAATTAGCCTCCCTTCCCACTTTTACTCTCCCCCTGGGTGGTGGGGTGGGCAGGGACAGGGAGGAAAACGTCTTCTCAGCAGGCAGAAAATGGGCCAATTAAAGCCACGAGGCTGCTCCGGCAACTGAACAAGAAGGAGGCAAAAATAGCCCCAGGCGGGTCGAGCTGGAAAGATAAATAGAGAAAAAAGGGGAGACAGGGCAAAACAAATGCAGAGTCCAAAGTCGCAGGCTGGCTACGGAGGAACGGGTGGCTCCTTTCTGCCCAGACCTGGGGGTTGGACTCTGGCTGCTGTTCACTGCCTCATCCTCTACCCTGCCCAGCCCTTCCTCCCACCTGGAGGCAGCCGGAGCCTGCCAGACCCCTCAGGAGTCCTGAGCTTTGTCCTAAGTGGACTGTCTCCCTCATACCTCCAGGCTGAGGGGGCAGCTGCCAGATGTGTCTGCCACCTCCACCAGGTGGCCTGCTGGGGGTGCAGGAACTGGGATAGGTGCCCCGCCCCACCCCTTGGATCCTCAGGAATCCAGGGCCTGCCCCATGCCAGATGCTCACCAGCTGGGGACAGAAGGGAGAGACATCGACAGCAGCAGTGGTGAGTTTAGCAGGCACCGTCCCACGCCCACGGGGCTCACAGGCCAGTGGGGGAGCCGGAAAAATAAACAGGCAACTACACAAGCCTGGTCATGCCGGGGGGCCACTAAACTCAGCCTGGGGAGTCCAGAAAGAGTTCCCAACCTGCAGAGTCTGCAAGGGGAGCCTGCGGGGCTGGAGGCTGTCTCTGTCGGAGGAAAACGCAGGGACCATTCAAGAAAATGAAAGAAATCTCAAGAGGCCTTGGAGGATTTGGGGGAGTAAGAATATGGAGGGAAGAAGTCCTCTTAGTCTGGGACAAGGAGCTTGGAATTTATGCTCAGGGGACTGGGGAGCCATGGAGGGTTTTAGGCAGGGGAGGGACACCATGATATGCTCCTTTGTGGAGAGTTTGCTGCCTGCAGGGAGGCGAGGATGGAAGGTTGACGGTTTAAGGCTGGTAGAGCAGGCTGGCGCTACTGCAATCCATCAGGGAAGGGGCGACAGCCCTAAAGTGGCAGTAGCCATGAGACGGAGGGAACCCGAGGTATGGAGGGAGGTCAGCTGAGGTGGGGGAACCCAGCCAGTGCGGCTGGGCCCCTCCTTGGTTCAAGCCCCTTCAGTGACTCGTAGACTTTGCGTCATCTGAGGCCAGACTTCCATCTTTTTTGTCCCCAGCCCACAGCCTGTGGCCTGGAACTTATCAGGTGCTAAAAATATTTGTTAAATGAATGAGTTGCTCAATCCATCATTCCCTGGCTGGTCTCCAGGGCCGGGGCTGTGATGCAGCCCAAGCATCCTCCCTCTCCTTCTTCCCAGCCACCCCTCCTGACAGCCGGATTCCCTCCACTTGCCTGGATTCATCCCACTTCTGTGCCTTGGCTCCTTTGATTGCCTCCTTCTAGAATGTTCTCTCATTCTCGCATATCCAAATCCTGCCTGTCCATCAAGATCCAGTCGCAGTGCCCCTCCTACACGCAGTCCTCCCGCCTTCTCCTCCCTCCAGGTGCTGAGAGCAGCTTATCTGGGCCTCTCTTACGGCAGAGCCACCTGTACCTCTGTGTTAGTCTATGTGTCCATCTCAGAGGCCCCCTATAAACTCAGAGCATCCTTAGGGCAGAAATCTGGGTCTGACTCAACAGCCCTCCGGACAGGGCCTGGCCCAGAGAGAGGTCTCCGTGAAGCTTGGTAAAGGAGGGAGGGAGGGAAAGAGGGAGGAGGGGAGAGCAGGCATTTGTGGGCTGTCCATACGTGTGCGGGGCTTGCATTGCTTCAGATCCTGCGGGATGATCCAATCCTCCACTAGCTCCTTCCCGCCCCGCCTAGGTGTGCCCATGATGTAGCTCTGGGCTTCTGAGCCTGATCTAGCACCTCACACCAAATCTGCCATTAACATCAGAGATCCCGATTTTCTTCTTTCACTAAGACTGACTGCAACTCTAACCTCACCGTTTCTGCCTAGCCACAGAATTCCATGGAGAGGCAGAGGGATGGATGGACGGCTGGATGGATGACTGGGTGGATGGATGGAGTAAATAATCACATTAGTGACTAAGAGGAAGCCGTGCAAGAACTACGAATGATAGACTATAGATGATGTGCTACCGGAATTCGGCGGACCCCAATCTTATTCTAGCCCTATGTTCATTTATTCACCTGGCATCAACCAAGCCCCAACCAGGTGTCACATATCACGGCAGACCTTGGAGATCAGCAGTGAGCACACAAACATGGCCCCTGCCTTCACAGAGCTTATCGCCTAGCCAAGGAGGCAGAAACTGAGGAATTACCAAGATGATGTCATGGGAAAAGCATTATGAGAGAGAACCTGTGGGAAGCTGCTTGAGCAAAGAGAAGGAATTCCCGTCACTCGTTCTGGAGCATCAGGGAAGGCTTCCTGGAAGAAGTGACATCTAAGCCGTGAAAGGAAAGACTGATGAGCCTGGCAGAGGGAATGGTGTGTGCCCAGGGCCAGGAGGGAAGTTCGAGCTGGAGCGCAGAGCACTGGGGACAGCAGAGAAGGAAGACGGACGCCAGATCTTTTAGGGCCTTGCAGGTTCCTTAGGAGCTCAGGCTCTGGCCTAACGGCAGGAGAAACCCCTTGCGAGATTTCGAGCAGGGAGAGCTCTACCTGTAAATGCAGGACGACCGTTAATCGAACAATGTCTATCGAAATTTCTTCTGTTAATGCGGAAAGATTATTTTCTTCCGGTGTTTTCCTATAAATAACACTGTGCTAAATCTGTAAATCATCTGGGAAACTAAAAAGCAGAAATGCTTGTACTTCTTTTCTTGGCGATGAAAAACCAAGAAAATGACAAGAGAATTGACCTCCTCCCCCCAGATTTGAAGTTTCTCATTGACCAAGACGAAATGGTTCTGTTTGTTTTGTCTAAAAATGACGGCATTTCATATTTCCAACCCATAAGGTTAAAAGTTCAGAAACCAAAGCTCATGCCTGTGAAAACGATACTAAACTTCATTGAAGAAAAATAACCAGAAGGCCGAAGCTTGTTCTTTCGGTTAACTGATACATTCTCTGGCGTGGATAAGTTTCAGAAACAGCTCTCAAATGTTTACAATAGCTGTAATTAAGCTATTAAAAGGAGTAGAGTTGACATGCTAAATAAATGACTACATGCAATAGCTCAGGTAAATACAATTTAAAAATTACCACTTGATGTAGCTGCAAAAGTAAACAGAAAAGAGAAAAGAACCCTCTGTTTAAAGGTATGGTAGATTGCTCCCACGAGAGAAGCCACAGCTGTCTACGCGGCAGCGAGCACGCCATTCATTCGGCAGGATGGTGTCAATAATCACCAGGGGTGCCGGAGGCGTGGGGGGCTTTAGGTGCCCACGGATAGGGAAAGCCTTGCCCAGGGGGCCCCGGAGGTTGAGAAGGTGCTTGTCACTAGAAGGGCCAACGAAAGGGTGGTCTAGGCAGTAGGAACAGCCGCGGCCAATCCTGAGGCTCAGAGGCAGGAAAAGACTTAACAGAAAAACAAAACAAAACAAATAAGCAGGTTGGAAGTCCCACGACAGTCCCTGTCTTGACAGGGAACGTCTGCTGGCCACGTGCCCCTCACCTCCCTCATTTGAGCCTTGCTGCTTCTTCCTGGAGGGGAAGGGGGTCCCAAGGCTGTTCAGGACCTGCTTCCCCGGGTTTCTGGCTCCCCTGTGCGCCCCTCCTCCTGCCTCTCTCTAGCCTGCCCTCTGGCTGCTGTCCGCCCGCCCGGCTGTCGGGAAGATGAAGTTAGCTGCAGACACATACATTTTTTAAAAACCCAGCCATTTAAGGAAATCAGGACTCTAAACAAACACTCAAAGGCGCCCCCCTTTTGTCCCTGAGGGAGGCAGCCCCAGGGCCAGGTCAGGGACTCCCGGCGGGTGGGCAGGGCCCTAAATACAGGGGAGGGCAAGTTGCTTGTCCCGACCTGCTCCCTCCCGAGGGTGTCGCCCACAGTCCTGGGAACCATCCCTGACGACCGGGGCCACTGGGGCTGTTCTGGTCTCGGGCCAATGGGTGCCAGGAATATGGACAAAGCCACTCCCTGGGCGCCCAGCAGGAAGGTGGCTTCTGTTTCCTTTTTCCTTTAAATTTCTTATTTTTACTTTTTACTTTGAAACATATGTATAAAATAACATATGAAACATATGCATATTTTAAAGAATAGGTCAATTCACAAAATAATAATAAATGAAGTCTGTGTCCTCACCATCCAGGCTAAGAAATACTCCCAGTGCCTTGTGAGCCCCGGTTTGCCCTGCCCCTGCGGCTCCCCCCGCACCCCTGCCCAAGTTCACGGCGGGGCTCAATGTTGTGCAGTGGAGGCCACCACCCAATGACCCGGGAACACACGTGTGGTCAGACAGTGCCGGGTCTCGTAAGCTTGCAGCTGCAAGTGGAACGCGGCCCAGAGAAACCGTGGTAGTGTCTCAGCAAAGGGGCGTTCAGGGTCTGCGCTTGTGCTCCACGATTCCCAGGAGAACCAGGCAAGCGAGCCCAGCCCTGGACGGAGCTGCCCGGAGACTGGGCGCTTCATAATTTCCGTCTAGGAGGCAGGAGGGTGAAAGCCGGGCTGGAGCTGTCGCAGGTGAGGGAGCTGCGCTCGCTCAGAAAGGCATCCCAGAGGACGGAGTGCTTAATCATCTGTGGGGTCACATGGTGGCCTGGTCTATGTCTCACTTTGAGCAGGCTTTGTGGTTTCTTGGAAACGTTGTCTATTTGTGAGCACAATTTCTCATTACTCAGTGCTAATCGTTTCCTTGCTTTTCGTTATAGTTTGCATGCACAGTGTGTATCTCATATATTCATGTATGGCTAAACAATATGTCCTTTATCACCACCCCCCATCCCCGACGGTAACACCCCAGCCCACCGTCACCACGGTGCCCACGCCCTCACGCCCACAGGGGCGGCGGCGTGGGCGGTCACATCTGCTCTGGGTGTTTCGCGTGTGGGGTGCGTGTCTGTGTGTGCAGGGGTGGCGGTGGGGGGAGGAGGAGAGGCTATTTAAAGAGTTTCAGGCTGAGCAGGAGTCGGCTGCAAAAATCTGGGCCTGCTGCAACAATCATTGAGCACCTACTGTATTCCTCCCATCTTCCTTCCATCTCTCCGAAGACGAGAGTCGGGCGGCCCCGGAGCATGGGATTGAGAGTCCAAAGTAGCATCTGGGCTCAGGGCTGGGACCACAGCTGGGACTGGTAGGGGCCCGACTGACAGCGAGAGGCTCCGATCCACTGATGCTGGCTGTCTTGGGGACTGTCTCTCCCAGCAGCTTATTGTGGGGCTTCAAGCAACTCTGCCTCTCTGAGCCTCAGTTTCCTCATCAGTAAAGTGGGAATGATAGTAACCAACCCCCGTGGAGTGTGGGGAGGATTAAGGAAGGTGAAGTGCCACGTGAATGGCTAGCATGTCATCGCAGCTCAGTGAACGTGAGCTCCTGTCCCCGCCTGGAGGAGGGCTGGAGCCACAGGTTAGCAGGTGGCAGGTGGGATGACGGGGTGCCATGCCCTCTTCTGACCCCTGATGCTGGACAGGGAGTGGGAGGCTGTGGGGAGGGGCCTGGGACAGATGTGACTTGCTGCCCAGGCCGCTCCTGAATGTCCTCTGACCAGGACCACAGCTGCATGGAGGCCCCGGAGAGTGGAGTGTGGGCTGTGGCTGGGGAGGCTGAGGGCAGGAGAGGGAAGTGAGTCACGGTGGGGAAGAGGGGAAAGCAGGAAGCAGGAAGGAAGCATGTGTGGGAAGACGGGGGAGGAGGGAGGTGAAGGCGGGGAAGGAGAGGAGAGGGAAGAAGACATTAGGGACAAGGGAGAGTGGAAGGTGGGGGGAGGGACTGCAGAGGGAGCAAAGGAGGGAGGGGCAGAGGGAGGGGGGAGGAAGGACAGAAGATGAGCAGGAGGCACCTGCTGCTCAGAGCCACACAGAAGGAGAAAAATAGTCACCAAGCAGGGACCATGGGCCAGCGCTGGCCTGTCCAGCCACCGAATGGGCATGGGGGAGGGGGGAGAGTTTGGGAGTGGGAGGCTGGGCTGGCCTTGCCAGCTGCTTCATGACCCCCTTCCCCCACCTGCCACCACAGTGGGGTCCCACCAACCTGCCACTCTGTCCACTGGGGACAATAGGGAGCTGTACGGAGCTGTGTCAATGGCTGCCTCTCTCACAGGGAGGTGACAGGGACCTCCCCCTGCCCTGGGCCTCAGGGCCAGCCGCCAGCCCTGCAAAAGCCGTGGGGAAGGGGCCTCCCTCTGTGGAGCCCCCACCCCAGCCCCTCCCCACCCACCTCCTCCCTGTTTCCTCAGCCCTCAGCTCCTTCAGGCTTCTCTCCCTGGGGAACCCCCACATTTGGCCTTGTTCCCCACTGTTTCCTCATCACGTTGGGAGCAGATGGGGGAAGGGCAGTGAAGACAGCACTAGGAAGTAGAGACGTGGAGGGTTCAGTCCCAACTTTGTCACTGTAGCAGAGATGGCCAGCTGTCCCTCAATATCTGTTCTCCCCTTCTTCCTGATGAATGGCCCCCTTAATTTGGGGTTTAGGCACATGGCTGTTCAGAGTACAGACTACATTTCCCAGCCTCCTCTGCAGTTAGGGGTAGCCACACGACAAAGTTCTGACCAATGCACTATAACTGCAACCCCTGAGACAGGTCCTTTTTGGGAAGGGCATTCTCATTGTTAATCATTCTGCTTTTCTAATCTGGAATACAGATATGATGGCTGCAACTGGGGTAGCCATCTTGGGTCGTGAGGTGGAAGTCACATGCTGAAGATGGCAGGGCAAATAGGAAGAAGCTTGGCTCCCTGATGACAGTGGAGCTGCCATGCCTGCTTGGAATGCTTCCCTCGCTTCATTTACTGGAGAGAGAAATTAACTTGTTTAAGCCACTAATTTTCAGATTCCTCAGGACCTTTGCACTTGCTATTCCCTCTGCCTAGAATACTCTTCCTCCAATGTTTTCAGGCCTCTGCTCATTGTCATCGCCTCAGAAAAGCCCACCCAACCCTCCTACCTAATGTTGCCACCCTCCTCTCCCTATCACCGTCAAGTTGAGAAGTTCTCTATGGCACACACTGATAGCTAAGATTTCCTTTGTTGTTTGTTTCTTTTTCTGACTTTTCCCAGTGAAACGTAAACTCCATGAGGGCAGGCACCTGTCATGCTAACTACCAGATCATGAGGGCTTAGATTGGCACCTGGCACATAGTAAGTGCTCAGTAAATACTTGGTGAATAAATGTAGGTGGGAATGAAGGACTAGAAGGGACCTGACCCTGACTGAGTGCGAGGGAGACGCCGTGCTGGATGCTTCAGGTGGGTCCTTTCATTGACTCCTCAACATCTTCAGGTGCACATTGTTATTCCCATTTTTCAAATCTGGAAACTGAGGTCGTGAGATTATAGGTGACATGACCTCAGACCCCAGAGATCTAAGCAGTGGGGCTGGGGGGGAGCCCAGGTGCCCTGGATCAAGTCCGACGGGCTTTCGTTATCGGGGCTGGGCTCTCGGGAGATAAAAGGCACTATGGGATGTTTCCACAGCCTCCCATTCAGCTATTATTCCCTTGCTCCACTTGCCAAGCACCTCTCAGCGCCTCCCAAGAAGCCTCTTCACGGGCTTTGATTTTTAGCGTCTTTCTGATTCTCTCCCAAGGAGATTTTGCTCGAAGACTGTCGCATCACAGAGGCACTGGGTAGTACGAACAGAAATGCCGCTTCCCACTCTGAAATGTGAGGACCGTCTCCTGCAGGAAGGAAAAGGGAGACGCTGTCATCTGCAAGCACGTTCCCTGCCAGGCCTGCTTCGGAAACTTCTGCCTGCTCATCTCACGAGATTGTCATGCCAACCCTGGCAGGGCGCCGGCTGTGTGGCCACGCACCAGCCTCCTGGGTCCTCTGAGCCTCCTTTTTCTTATCTGGAAAATGGGGACACTGGTGACACCAAGCTGGCAGTATGGTGGAGAGGTAAATGGGATGAGGATGGGGTCAGGGGACTTGGTTTTAAGGTTTAACTCAAAGACATCTCCTGCAGCTAAATGGAAACATCTTTACCTCCACCCTGTAGGCAGCCCCTGTACCTCCAACTACAGCATCCTGGTGTCTTAACCCACCAATAGCTCACACATTTGAAGATTCCCCCTCTACCCTGTGTCTGTTCTTTGCCAGCCATGTAATCTTAAACAAGTCCCCTCACCTGGCCAAGCCTCAGTGTCCTTGTATGTAAAATAAAAAAATTGGACTAGATTCTCTTCCAGCTCTGATATTCTTTTTTTCTGGTATTCTAAGGCTTATTTATCAAAGGAAAGTCCGAGGAATAACGGCTACTATTTAGTGAGCATTTATTATGTGTCGGGAAGAATTGTCGGCACTTTGACTGATATTGTCTAATTCTCCCTCACAACAACCCTGTGAGGAAGCTATTGTTATTCCCATTTAACAGATGCAGAAACTGAGGCTTGAGAATGAAGGAGATCACCCCAGGCCACACAGGCGTGGTGGGATTCAAACTCAGGTGTCTGTCCAGACACGCAGATCATTTAACTCCACCGTGTGCATACAATCTGAATTTATTTTCACACCCATTTTATGGCCAGCACTTCCCTGCTTTGCTTGTCCTCAAGTATGGGGCAATTGCGGGAGAAGCTTTCAGGGCTTAAGACCTCCTGTAGGTGAGACGAGCAAGTTGCAGAAAGTACGGGACTGGCTGGCTGGCCACTGAGGACACAGCTTGTGTTCTGGTCTCTTCCATCCACCTTTCTGGGGGACACATTCAAGTTTGGAGGTGCCTGCAGCAGTGGGAGGGGATGGGGGGATATGACAGCTCTCCGAGGAACTCGGGAGGCAGGGGAAAGAGCTGCACAGGCAACATCACGTCATTGGCAAAGGTGCCAAAGAAATGTCAGAACAAAATGTGCTGGCTGAGATTGGAGATGAAAAATCCGTTCCTGGCTGCCCTGAAGCAAACCCCTCCACTTCCCAATATCCATCTCAGGCAGAGGAATTAGTCACTTGTCAGCGCTCTTCAGCACCACGGACAGTGCCCTGGCTTCACCTCCAGGGGACCCGCCCAGGCCTCAGTCCACCAGGCACAGTGGCTGGCACCACAGCCAATGGAAGGGGCGGCCTTGTTCCTCTCCCCTCCAGGGGCTTATCCTCTGGGTCAAGGAAGAAGACTGACATGCAAGGAAAACTCACGCAGTGCCGGGTGTTTACCTGTGCTGTGGGAGGACCCTCCCAGTCTGTGTTGGCCTTGACACTCATTCATGCATTTGGCCATTATTGAGCAGCTGCTGTGTGCATTTGGCCATTATTGAGCACCAGGCACCAGGCACCAGGCACCAGGGAGGGAAGAAGGTGGTTGAATGAAAACTGTGCCCGCCCTTGAAAAGCTTGGGGTTAGTGGTGGCAATTGGAGACCAGTAATTACATGACAGATTAAGAAAAATAGCTTGTACTAATTGAGTGCTTACCATGTGCCAGGCATGAGCCTGACACGGGGTGATGTAAATGAGATCTCTACTGTTCCTAGTCCCATTTTACAGGTGGGAAAACCAGGTCAGGTGACTTGTCCAAGCACATGCAACTATGAAGAGGCAGAGCTGGGATTTGCATCCAGATGGTTAGGTTCTAGAATCTGTGATTTTAATAGGAGGCAGTGGAAGGCAAGGCTAGAGGGTCCCCAAGGGCGAGTCCTTAGCGAGTGTGATGCTAAGGTTGGGAGTATGGCCTTTGTTCTGCAGCTCTGAAGAGGCAGCAAAGCTTTGAAGGAAGGCGACCAGGTTTGTCTTCTGGAAAGTGGCTGCAAGTACGTTGGAGTAGACTGGGGAGGGGTCGCTGGCAGGAGCAATGTCCAGCCAGAGGGCTACTGCAGAGAGCCAGGTGAGGGAGGGGGGCAAGACTAGGCTGGGGAGGGGGCAATGGAGCAGAAGGAGTGGCCACTAGAGCCCCTGAGGAGGGCAGGACCTTGTGGTTAAGACCACAGGCTCTGACCCCACATCCCCGCCATAGACTGCACTCTACTCCTGAGCCCCTCGGGCTCTGACTTGGGACCCTGTGACTCTTACTTAACATACAGTCCTGACAGAGTTTGGGGTCTGAATCTCAAATTCACAGCAGATTAGGAATAGAAAGGTTTACGGGATGGGAGGAGAATTATTAAGGGGCAGGTAGGATGATAGCAGCGAGGAATGAGAGTTGACATTAAGAGACCAAAACGTTTTAAAAGCACAGTAGAATGGCACCATTTGGTGGATTTTGAAAGCATCAACACAACTTACATCACTTACATTATTTAATAAAGTAGGGAAATAGGTCATATCTTTAAAAATATTTCCATCCAAAAGCTAAAATGAAATTTGAAAGTTTGAGTCATTAAGAGAGCAATCCTTCTGCTATACAGATTGGCTAACTGCCCCTAAGACCTGGGTGGGACAGGCACTTTTTGTACCTTTCAGAACCCTATCCTATCCACCAGCACACTTCACTCCATGAGAAAAATAGAAGAGGAGCCACCCTCATGTCACAGATGAAGAGATTCATGCTCAGCCTTTCACAACCTGCCCAAACACTCTTCATTTTCAGAGTCAGGATGGGAGCCCAGTCCTCCTGACCAGCAGCCCAGAGCTCTCAGCGTTTTTGTGGCCTCCTCTTTCCTCCCCCACTTCCTGGAAAGGCCACACCCACCCACAGGTGCTCACTACCTGCAGCTGCCAATTGGCTGGTGAGATGGCCCAGAGCAGCGGCCATCTCCTCCATAGGTCCATTGTGTGGTGACATCACAGAGGTCATTTGCATATCCATCAGCCAATCAACGCCTTCCCAACCTCAACCAGGCAGTCCATCTCTTCATGGGGCTAAAGCCCTTTCACTGGGACTGAGCTCGTAATAACCACAACAGAAGCTGCCTTTTATTGAGCAGTTGCTATGGGCCAGGTCTGCGCTGTATACTTTGCATGTTTTCTCTCATTTGATGAGCACAATAACCGGCTGAGGTAGGAACTAGTTTTATTCCCATTTCTCAGATGAAGAAACTTCCAAAGTCTAAGCATTTGCCCAAATTCAAGCAGAAAATAAGCAGCAGAGATGGAATTGGAGCCCAGGGATGAAATGCCAGGTTCTCAACTAGCTCCAGCATCTTCCAACAGAGGTACAAGTGTGCATGTGCTGGGGCCTGGGTGGGGACCGAACAAGACTTTAGCCTGGGAAGGCAACTTCTCCAGAACTCCTCCCCCCTCCTCCCACACCCTAGCCCCTGCCAATCCTTGCTGAGCCGAGAGAAGTCCTCGGTGTACCTGTTCGTCAGAGCAAGGAAAGGTAGGGAGAACTCCCAGACAGGGAAGGGGTGTGGCCAGGCTGCAAAGCAGAAATGTTCCCTGCCCTTAGACCCAGCAGGCCTCCTGTGGGGCCTTCTGGGGAGCTCTGGGCTCAGGGCCAGAGGCAGGGCTGGGCCCCAGCCCGGTTGCTAAGGCGCTGTGTGAACTGGAACCGTGTGTTCCATGGTCCCAGAGGGCTCTTCCTACCCTAGCTTCTGCAAGGCTGACTTTCCAGGGGGTAGAGATGGCAGATGCCAACTGGACAGAGATGAGGGAAGACACCAGCCCAACCTCACAGCTCTCCCCCGGGCTGGCACAAGGTGAGCGGCAGCTGGGGCTCCCGTCAGGCCCGCTCCCCTTTGCAATGCGGCCACTCCCAGGAAGCAGGATAGAAGAGCACTAATGTCCTCTGGGTGAGCACCCCTCTCACTGAGCCTCAGCCTCCTCCCCCTGTTCCATCCCTGTGCTGGCAGTCCTGGTAGATGCTAAGAAATTCAAGGTGGACCTCTGCCCACAGGAAGATGGTGCCTGGCTCATCCCACAGGTGACAGCCAAGGTAACCGATTCCATGCCTGGGCAGTCAGGGAAGGCTCCTTGGAGGTGGTGGCAATTGAGCTGGGCTTGCTAGGCTAACTGATATAAACGGGCAGACTGTGGATGGGACAGTAGGCTAGGTGAAGGGAAGAGCAAATGCAGAGACAGAGATGAGGCTGAGTTGACCTTGTAGGGGGAAAAGGCCACTCACTGAGGTTGGGCAGGAAAGTGGCTCAGTGTGTGACAGGGTAACTGGAGGACTCCCAGCCCAGTGCTCATCTAAGTCTGAGCCCCGGCCTTGCATTTTTATCCTCGTCTGTCTGTTCATCACTGGATAGGCACCTCTGCCGTGTGTGCCGAGCAGGGCCCAAGATAGTCACCAGCAACTTTCCCCTGCCTCCGTCCCCAAAGCCCAGGAATCCTGAGCACCCGCCAGGCTCCCGCGGCCTCCAGGGCCTTAGAGCCCAACCCGGGCTCTGCAGTCGGCCCTTTGGCGCCATCTGGTGGTAGATGTGTGAAATGACAACAGGTGGCCCTCCAGAAGATGGGGGCGAGGAGTGGAGGAGGAAAAGTTGGAGGAGGAGGAGGAGGAGAGGGAGGGTAAGAAGAAGACGAAGAAACAACTGTTATAGCCCATATGGATCATCATGTGCTTTGGTAGAGACGGACTAATCTTGGTCCTACCCTTTAGCAGCTACTCGAGTTTGAGCCACTCACTGCTCCTCCCTGAGCCTCAGTGTCCTCATCTGTAAGACCAGGGTACAAAATCCCAACCTTAAGTGTTTCTTTGTTGGGGTTCTGCTGGAGAGGAAGCTTGAGGGGGTCCTCAAGGGTGCTGGAAAGGATCTCCATCTTGGTGGTGGCCACGCGGTTTGTAAAAGTCGTTGGGTTGCACACGTAAGGCTCGGGGGCTTTACTGATGCATGTACACACACGCATCATACCTCAACAGCAACGTAAACAACAGCGACAACCGCCTCACATGGTTTTTGTAAGACCATGCAGGAAAGGGCTTAGCTCAGAGCCTGGCACCAAGTAAGGATGCAGTGCGGGTGACGGTTACCCCTGCTGTCCCTGAGCACTTTAAATATAGCTGCTTTCAGTTTTGCAATGACCCGTAAGTTGACTTACTTTTTATAGCTGAGGGATTGAGGCTCAGTGAAAAATGGCTCCAGATTGTCTAGTTCCATCGCCTGGACTTTTTCGCCTGGCCTCGCCCTCAATCAGGATGGGCTTGGCAGGGACCAGGGCAACAAAGCTGTCTGGGCGGGCCAGCCCCCGGGAGCCACTGTGTCCAGCAAAGTACCGGGCCAAGGAGTTGGTCGCCAGTTCCCAGGAGACCTGGATCTTCTGGGTCACCAGGCACCAGAGAGGCCCCTCTTGAGCGGGGATGGCTGCAGCGGCCCGAACTGGCCAAGAGCCACGCGGAAGGGAGGGTTGGCTGAGGTGGCGTGGGAGTGGAGGGAGGAGGGAGTGCAGGGTCTGAATCTCGGCTCCTCTGGGTGATTGGCAGCAAGTCACTTGTCATTCGTGGGCATCAGCTTCCTCATCTGCAAAATGGGGACAAGGATATGAGCTCTTCCTGCTGCTCAAGGTTGCGATGACAGCTGAGTGAGACCGCAGGGGTGAGAACACTCGGGTCCTCCCACTAACTTGCTGGGTAGGTGAGAACGTCTCCATTTTGCAGATGAGGAAACTGAAGCTTAGACACTGCAGACCTCACCCAGCTCCTTCCCATCCCCCACCTTAGACCTCAGCCCCAAGACAAGCCGCGGCATAAACACACCCCAGGAAAGGGTTTGGGAGTGAGGGCGCCTAAGACCAGATCTGAAACCTCAGGGCTGCAGATTAAACATGGCAATGAATGTGGCCGAAGGGACGGGTGGGGACCTGGAACAAGGGACAGGACTGTTATCATCCCAGCCCCAAGGTTATTTCAGATCAGGGACCCAGAGCTGGGTCCTCAGGGCCTGGTGAGGTCACAGCAGTTCCCCAGGCCTCCTTCCTCTGCGAGAGCCCCTGGCCCGGTCCCCTCCCGCACCCCAGCCCGGGTAGGGCTGGTGTCATTCCACCGCATCCCATCACGGGCCCAGTGGCCCCGTGTCCTAGTCTGCTCTGCTGCTGTAACACATTATCTAGGTGTCTTATAAACAACAAACATTTATTCCTCACAGTTCTGGAGGCCAGGAAGCCCAAGGTCAAGGCACCAGTGGATTTGGTGCCCGGTGAGGGCTGCTTTCTGGTCCACAGACGGAGGCTTCTTGCCGTGTTCTCACATGGTGACGGGCACAAAAGAGCTCCCTTGGGCCTATTTCATAAGGACACTAATCCTGTCACCGCCCTTGTGGTCTAATCACCTCCCAAAGGCCCCACCTCCATCTCACTGGCACTTGAGTTTCAGCATTTGCATTTGGGGGGACACAAAGAATCAGACCACAGCGCTCCATGACCTCCCTGAGGTCACCCAGCCAGCCACAGCCAGGTGCTGCAAGAACCTCTAGCTCATCTGGTGGGAGGGAGCCCTTGTGTTTTCAGAGAGGCAAAGGGGCTTGCTGGAGCCACTCAGCAGAGCTGGGACTGGAAGCCGTGTCTCTACACACCAGGCCTTGTGGGGAACTGAGGTGTGCAGGCCTCTGGAAGTCCCGTCCGCCCCTGCAAGTGGACGCATACCCTCTGCCTCCGCAGCTGCCACTGACCCTGCACCCTCTCCTCCCCGCCAGGGTGACACCAGAGTCTGCCGAGAAACTAGCCTGTCCGGACAGCAGGCGTGGCCTGGCCCACCACCTGGTGGCCATAGCAGCAGTTGCCAGGACTGAGCCCCAGTCTCGCCCACCTCCCCCTTCCCAGAGGCCCCCTGCTCCTGCAGGCAGCGTTTCTAAGCCCCCTACCAAGTGCCTGGCGCTAAGCCCAGGGCCACAGAGTGAACGGGACAGAGGCCTCTTCCCGGTCAGGGTCAGGCTGGCTTTGAACAGACCCTTCTATCCTCATTTCCTTGGGCAGCACATGGTCCACAGCACTGAGAAGGATCTTACACTACAAACTCAAATATGCAAGAAATTGTCCATTTTCACATTTTCTTCCAAACTTTCTTCCAAGTTTCTTTTCCTCTTGGGCTCTCCCATGATTGAGTGTCCCCCACAGGGACGTGCACAGACTAGAACAGGTTTCTGTGGCCCTAAAGTTGGGGAAAGGGCCGCTGGTGGTCCCGATGCTCTCAGGCCCGAGCTGGCCTGGTCCTCGGAGGCAGAAGATTCCGTGGTCCCCGGCCCGGGTTGGGGTCCAGCCCCGCTCAGTACGCCACGGAGCTATCCCGCTGGAGGCCCTCCCATCCCTGGGGTGCAGCAGGGTGCAGGGATCCGTTTCCTTCCACCCTCTGGTCCCACTGAATTTTTCTCACTATCTACTTGTTCTAGTGATATTGCTGTGCCACAAACCACCCCAAAATCGAGTGCACAAAACAGCCATTTTATTGTGACCTGAGGGTCAGAAATTTGGACAGGGCACAATGGGGACAGTTTGTATCTGTCCATAATGCCTGAGGCCTCAGCTGGAGGACTTGAAGGCTGGGGGTGACTTCGTGGCAGAGACAGGAATCCTTGGTGGCATCCTCACTCACCGGTTTGGTGGCCAACACTGGCTGTTGGCCGGGACACTGACCTGTCCACTCCCTATGGTCTTTCTGCATGTTCCTCGCAGCATGGTGGCTGGGGTCCCAGGGCGGGCGTTCCCGGACAGCAAGGCAGAAGTGCATGGCATTTGTCTGGTCTTCACATAGCACCTTCCACCGTAGTCACAAAGCTCTGCCCAGTCAAAAGGAGGGGGCACCGGCCCTGCCACTCAATGTCTGCAGTGCCAGGGTCACAGTGTCAGAAGAGAATGTGGATGAGAGATACAGCTGTGGCCACATCTGGAAAATACACCTGCCACACCACCGCGCCCGGAACCTGAGCTCCCAGAAAACACCAGGTTCTACTTCCAGCCTGCGACCCCACAGTCCTGCAGGCTCGGGGAACTCGGAACTAGGCCACCTGCTGATCTTGAGGAGGGGACAACACTGTGACAGGAGATCAAAGATAGAGCTGAGTAGAAAAACGTCGCTGCAGACAGGGAGCCCTTCCTGGGCAAAGCGCAGGCTCTGGGGAGGAGAAATTAAGCGGGACTGTTACAGCCGAAAGACCCGAGAACTGTTTCTGTCCCTGAGCAGGAGGGCGGACACTCTGAGTGGGGCCCGCCGCCTGGGGATACCTGGGCTCTTCAGGCAGGTAAGCGCTGGCCTAGCAGAAGGTTGTCATACTTGGGCACCCCCCGTGGGGCTCAGGGGCCCCAGCAGCCCCGGCTGAGCAACATAAGCACCGAGTTAGAACTGTGGTGCCCCCCAGGTGTGGGGGCTGCCGGCCAGCCAGGATGCAGGTGACTATCTCGGGGGTGGGGTGGAGGCTCACAACCCAGGCGCTGCCAGGGAAGCCAGGTGCGAGGTCATGCTTAGACACTCCTGGCTTGATGTTAGTTTCCACCATCTGCGTGACCCTGGACAGATGACATCTTCGAGTTCCACTTTTTCATTTGCAAAATGGGGCTAATTATAGCTCAGAGAGTCATTGCCTATTTCAGGGGCAAGTCCTAAATCACTAAGGCAAAAATAGGGTACATGTAAAACCCTTGGAAACCCCTTAAGTTCCCCCAGCATGGATACACGTGGTTTTGCATATGCCACCGTGAAGAGTGGCTCTAATGCAGGCTGCATTTGGACAACTGACAAGCTAGAACAGGGAGGGGGCAACGGGGGCGCTGGGAGCAGGTGTCTGGGCCTCCACGCCATCTGCCTTTAAGAAGACACCTACCCTCGCTGAGTGGGGGCTGAGCAGGGTAGGGTGGGATCTAAGCCTGCCAGGCTTGCTGACTGGCTTCTCCCTGTTGTTTTCACATTAGTCCTCTATTAATCTTAATACACATTAATACATTCATGTGGTGTTGTGCAAATAAAGGCTCCTCACATAGTTCCTGGCACATAATAAATGCTCAATAAATGCAGGTTCGATTTAAGTCTTAATCTTGCTTGATCAGACCCATGCATGAGGCTTGTTTTTAGCCAGTGCAACCATCCTAGTGGTTAAAATATCAAAATGTGTCCACACCAGTTGGTATTAACAAATTGTTGCTGTCCCAATTCCCCATGGATGCCCCCCATGACCCCTGCTGTCCTGGCCTCTTGCCGGGAACCCCCAAGTCTCCCCATGATCCAGCACCCTGAGGGGTAACCCTGGTCCAGTAGGGCCCCCCGGCCCCTGCTCAGGTACCAGGCCGGGGTCTGTTCTGATTGGTTGGTCCCATGAGCTTCTGGGGTTAAATATTAATATTTCAAAGATCACTCCTGCCTGGGGGCCCGCTGCTCCGTGAAAAGCTGCCCTCTCCGCTAGCATTTCCTGCTGGGGCCCATGGATCCCTTGCCGGGCTCTGGCTCCTGCCCCTGGGCGGGATTCTGGCTGCAGCGTGTCCTCGTGGTGGGTCCTCACTCCTGAGAGAGGACGAGCTGCCTCCGGGCGGGGGGCGGGGGGCCCGCGAGCAGCAGCCCCTCCAAGGCAGCTGTCTTTGCAGTCCTCGGACCCATGTCCTCACGGGCCTGCTGCAGCTGCGCAGGGACCCAGACCCGGTGCCCCCCAGACGGTGGTCCCGGGGCCTCTCCGCAAACACTTTCTCAACCCGCCCCTGAACTACCTGCTGCCGCAGGGCAAGAGTGAACGCGCGAGCCGGGCAGGCCAGACGTCCCGCCTGCCACAGTTGACACAGTGCGAAATTCCTCTGAAGTCTTGGGTTTTGTCTCGAAAATACATGCAGATTCTGCATTCTGCTCCATAATGTTTCCCGTTTTTGTTTAAATCTAAAAATACTGCTTCAATTACTTCCACTGAAGAAAGTCTCCTCTCCAGGAAGATGACAGGCTCGTTCTATGGCTTCGTCGGCACCCCAGGGACCTCCGGACACTCAAGGCTGGAAATTTGAAAATGTCGGTCCCGCCGCTTAGGAAGGTCAGGTCTGACCTGTCACCTCTGACCCATGCTTAGACACCCTCTTTGAACCACCTCCGATTTCTGTCCCTCTGAAACTGTGACCCCTGCCCAGTGCCCAGGGCAATGAGGAGAGACAGTCTCTTGCTACTGCAGGGAGGACGTAGGCTTGGCGATGCCAGTGGCCATGGCCGCCCCTTGCCCCGCCTTGGAATGAAAACAGCACAGCCAGAAAACAGGGACGCCCGGGGACAGCAGCACCCTGATGACGTCGCTGACGCTCCTGGGCCCAACCACACCTTGGGTATCGCAGGGGTGTGTGCCCATAAATTCCTCTCATCCTCCCTAAACTAGTAAGAGCTGGGCTTCATCACTCACAGCTGAAAGAGTCCTAATTAATCAGCCCTCCCCAGAGAGGAGACTGCTCAGAGGGGTCCTGCTCATTCTCCTCAAAATATTTGAAGGCTTTCATGGAAAGGTGGGAGCAGAGCTGTTGTCCCTGGCCCTACTGGGACAACTGAGATGTAGGAGATAAAACAAGGCAGAATTAGGATGGTAGAAGGAAATACTTTCTGAGTCAGATCTTTCCAGGGCAAGTAGGGCCTGCTTCATCAGGTAGTGAGCTCCCTGTCACTGGGGGGCATGTAAGCATAAGCTGATGACTTTCTGGTAGGGAAAAGGTAGAGGGATTGAAGCACTAGATGGGGAGGGGTGGGCTATTTTTCTCCTAAACTTCTTTCCCTTTCTGAGTCTCTGTTTCCATGATATTCTCTAAGCCCCATTTAGGGATGTTTTGTCCCCACTCCAGTCTGGTGGCCAGGCCTGTTCAAAGTCACCACTCCTTTCAAAGCCAGACGCACTGCCTCTGTGCCCTGTGACACCTGCTGTCAGTGCAGGTGTGCCAATGAGCCATCCGAACGTCAGGATCCCAGAGACTCGCAGGTGACCCAAAGTGACCTCTGTCTGAAGTTCTCCTTTACGTCCGTGGTTTGTACCTTTGCATGCAAACACTCCTGGGAGGGCAGTGCATTTGCTCTCGGTGATGCTAAGTTTTGCATGAAGAATCTCTCACCCCTCTTCTATCGGGGCAGCTTTGATTTTCCAGGAAAGATCAGGGCTTGTGAGGCCAGACCCAGGAAACGGTCGCTGAGTACTGGAGTTAGCAAAGCGAAAGCCCTGAGTGCAATGTCATTAGGAGGTCTGGCTGGCCCCCGTGTCACCACAACCCCTGAAATCACCAGAAAATGTAAAAGGGGAGGGTTCTGGCAGCATTACAATGTTTAAAAAGACCCAAGCATGATATTGAGGAATATCTTCTAAACTCGTCATCAGCGGGACCAAGTTGGAGAAAGACCCTGAAGGCCACACACAGCCGGACCGGAGCATCTGGCGGCTGGTAGGGCCTAGGGGCTCCTCCCTGGCCTGTGGGCTACAGTGCCCAGGACACGCCACACTGCTCTGGCCACCGTGGCACAACGACCTCACTAAACAGCTCAGGGACAAAGCGCCCCTTCAGGAGTGCCCCGGACCGTGGCCGTCTGACCACAGAGCCGCCGCTTCCTCTGCACAGGTCGTGCGCTGCACAACCCAGGTGGCAGCGGGCTTCGCAGCCAGTGTGTCGCACATGCGTAAAGGCTTCACTTCAATCGTCCAGCAGATGGCAGCAAAGTGTCCCAAACGAGAAGCACCTTTTTCTGCTTTGCCCAGAAACGGTTGATTCTGTTCCCTCGCGGCGAATTCTTGGAAAAGACCATCAACTCTGCAGACTTCAATTTAGGAGTAAGATTCTTTTTTTCTGTCTCCATAACTTTATTTTTAATCAGAGTAATACTTTTTCTGGTGTCGAATGCTTCTCCAAGACTTGGCACAAGCCCCAGCTGCCTCCCCTCCCCGCAGGCGGCCACTCGCTGCTCTTCGGGCGTTTCTGCTGTTCAGTCTGCTGCGTTCTGAGCGCCCTGCGCATACTGCTAGCTTTGCCGTCTCCATTCTCGACATCACCTTAGACTGACTGTGACGGAGGATGAAGATTTAACTGTCTTGCAATCCGCCCCAACCCTCTCCTCCCCACCCACCCAAGCTCCCTCCCCGCTCTGTAATTATCTCCCTATTTTCGAGTAAATCGATATTCTGGACATTTAGTTGCCTTCTTGGCCTACGACGTTTCTGCCATCTCTGGACCTTGGGGCGTACTCTGCCATCACAGCATTCCACCCAACATTGCTTCCCACCGAGAAACGCATTTCACAGCGAACCGTGGCCGTGGGCCCCTGGCAACCGCTGCCCTTCCCAGGAGCTCCCTCCCCCAGAGTGGCTGGTGTGATGTGACGGTGGCGTGGCATCTGAAGACTCGGGTAGGTGCCACTTGAGAGGTGTCCTGAAAGGCTGAGGTTCTGTCTCATGGGATGCAGAATGTTTTGCTTCGGTGATCAATGTAAGGTATTTCCCCTCCATATCCACAACGACAGGGCCAGATAACGAGTGGGAGTGGCTTGTCTCACGGCTATACCCAATGACCACTTGCAATGGAGCCATCTGGACCCTGCCCATTTCAAAGTCTTTGTCCCCAAGGGAGAAATGCTTCCACCATGGAACACAGGGATGGGCCCGTTCAGTTAACTGCTGGGACTGGCCCATCCGAGTGTCTCCTGCCACCCAACCAGCGGCACGAGAGGTTGCTCTGCTGTCCGCTGTGACTGACCCTGGGTATCCGATTCGGCTGCTGCTGGACAATGGGAGCACTGTGTCTGCAACCCGGAGGACTTTCTGGGGGAACCTCTTAAATCTTCCATGTCCAATCATAAACGTTGCTGGAAAACTACAGCAAACAAAAAAAAGCAGGACCACTGACAATTCAGACTCTTACTAATGACGATTTGGGTCACCACAGCCAGCTAAGGTTTTGGCTGAGGGAAAGTGGAACACAGTACGGTGGTAGAAGAAGGGAACTCTAACAATCAACCAAGGCCCTGTGACCAGTAACAGAGCAAGGGCTGTTGCAACTATGTTTATTTTCTTCTTGCCTTCTATGTGTGTATGTGTATTTCTACTTGTATATATTACTAATTTCTTTTTCACTGTCTCCTCCTTTCCTCTTACTATTTTATTAAAGGATTACTGGTGGTTAATTTTATAGTGCAGTTCTTAAGTTACAGAACAGTCAGGTGAGACCGTGATTCTGTTTGCGAATTTGGGGAAGAATTAACATCACCCAGAGATGCACACTGGCTGCTGCCGCAAAGCTGGGTACAGTGATCGTTAGGACATTGTGTCTCCGTTCTGAAAGGTCCAGGCCCACTCTGCTCTGCTCTGTCCTGTAACGCTGGGCTCAATCTGCAAATTTCACTTCTCGTTTGAGAGCTGGCTCTGTGCCATCTGAGGGTGACTAACAGGAGATCCAAAGCACAAAAAGAGCAGACTTGATCCTTCTGGCTTGCACCTGTTTCCATCCGTATAGCCCCAGCGACGGCCTTGGCAGGTGCATCCAGAGGAAGTCGGTTCCTGTTTGCAGCTTCTTCCAGCAGTCCCAAGTCGGCCTCATAGCACCCCCTGGCGGTACTTGCACCGGCTGGACAGTGCCCTTCCTTAGAGATCTGAGTCCGGCTCTATGAAGCCCTCCTCTGAGCTCCAGAGGTACCGTTAGCAGCAACCAGCACCTTCTCCTCTGAGGTCACAGTGTCAGCTGTGCAGAGCTTCTTCTGTGAGCCCTGAGATGCCAGCACAGGCCACAGGAGGCGTCCCCTCTAAGGAGGCCTGAAGCTCAGCTCTGGGGGACATCTCCAAAAAAAAAAAAAAAATCTCTTCCTTTCATGCCCCAACCCTGGGAGTGGTAGATACTTCCCAAAGCTACCATCTCTATGTCTTCTCAGTTTCGCTCCTGTTCTTTCAGTCCTCCAGCACCCGGCTGACCAACTCCCTCTCTAGTTCTATTTCTATGATATGCTAGTATGTTTCTGTTTTCAAGACTGGATCCCAAATCACACAGCCATGAGTGGGTAAATATGACCAATCCAATTTTTTAGTACTTAAGAAAAAAGTGAAGATGAGTTTGTGTTCAATTCTTATAAAAATTTAAATTACCAAATACTTTGTAATACATTTCATAAGTGAGAAGGATCTAGATTTTAAAAACCACAAAATGCTAGTGTGCAACATAAAATATAATCTGCACCAGTGGGGACGCACACTGTTGTGGAAAGAAAGTAACAATGTTATTCATATATCGATAATCTCCCACGTTAATCTACAAGTGTAATGAAATTCCATTCGATATTCCTCAGGAATTTTTTTTTAAACCACAACCAAATAAGTCTAACACTTATCTGGAGGAATGAATCAATAATAGTCAATAAAATACTGAAGTAGAAGTCATATGCTAGAATTTGGAGCTGTAGGAACAAATATAATATGATGGTGACTCCCAGGACAAATGAAATCCTAAACAAGGAAGCTCACAAACTGGATATAACCTCTACAAAGTCCTTGGCTAATCTTGGAGATTCCAAGGTTATTATTAGTGAAAGGCAAGAGTAGGAAGGCAGAGAGAACTGATGAGAGATGTCAGCTGCTGTCCATAGTGGGGGAGATGGCCTGTGGTTTGAGTCAGGACAAGTTAACTAATTGCTAGAATAAATATCAACATTTTTCACAGGAAGAGAATAGACTTTATAATTCCTTAATGTACCATTCACAATGTCTAGTACATAATAAAAAATTACAAAACATATATGAGGAAACTGAAAAATATGACCCAGAGTCCAGGGAAAAATAATGCCATAGAAACCAATACTTGTATGACAAAGATGTTAAAATTGGCACAAGGAAATTAAAGCAGATTTTATAAATATGCTCAAAGACTTTAAAAATGTTTATAATGAATAAACAGAGGGAAAAATCACAGCAGAGATTCTCTAAATAAGAACCAAATAGAAATTCTATGTAGAATTGACAAGATCATATATGAAATGAAAAATTCACTGCATATGCATAACTATGGGTTGGAACTGGCTCGAGAGCTTGAAACTTATTAATAAATAGAAACTATCCAATCTGAAAGGGAAAACAAGTTTGAAATAAATTAAACAGGGCCTCAGAAATCTGTAGGACAATAATAAATGGCCTAATGTATATAATTAAATTCTCCAAAGGAGACAAAATTGATAGCAAAGAATTATTTGGAAAACTACTGGCTGAAGATTTCCCAAACTTGGTGAAAAACATAATTTATATATCCAATAAACTTACTGAACCCTCAGAAGGATACATACCAAAGGAAGCTATACCTAGGCACATCATAAAGATCAAAGAGAAAGAAAAAATCTTGGAAGAGGCCCATAAAAATAAAAACCAAACCAAATAAACAAAAACTCATATTACACATGGAGAGGCATTTATATGAATGATGAATGAATTATCATCTGAGACAACAGAAGCCCTAACATATTGGAATGACATCTTTAATGTGCTGAAAGAAAAAAGAACTCAGATACAGAAAAAACAATCCTTACACATGGGAAAATAAAGACATTTCAAATGAATGCAAATGGAGAAAATTCACTGCCATTAGACTTGTTCTACAAGAAATACAAGAAGAAGTTATTCAGGCTGAAGGGAAATTGCACCTGAGCATACTCAGATTTATAGGAAGGAATGAAGAACAATAAAAATAGTAAACATGAAAGTAATTATTAAACAAAAACCTTTTTATTTTCTTAATTAAAAAAGATATATAGTTATTTGAAGCAAAATTATAACATGGTATTATGGAGTTTATAATGTATATAACACAAAGAAAAAGTTCTTAACCTTTGATGTGAAGTGATACAATATCTGTGATAAGCTAAGGATTCGTGTTAAAATCGCAGAAGAAATACTACAAAATAACGCAAAGAGGTTTAGCTAAAAAGTCAATTAAAAAATTTATTTTAAAAATGTTTAAGTGAGGTGCAATGGCTCATGTCTGTAATCCTAGCACGCTGGGAGGCCGAAGTGAAAGGATTGCTTGAGCTCAGGAGTTCGAGACCAGCCCGAGCAAGAGCAAGACCTCGTCTGTACTAAAAATAGAAAAATTAGCCTGTCATCATGGTGTGTGCCTATAGTCCCAGCTACTCAGGAGGCTGAGGCAGGAGGATCATTTGAGCTCAGGAGTTTGAGACCAGCCTGAGCAAGAGTGAGACCCTGTCTCTACAAAACTAGAAAAAGTAGACAGGCACTGTGGTGCATGCCTGTAGTCCCAGCTACTCAAGAGATTGAGGCAGGAGGATCACATGAGCCCCAGAGTTTGAGGTTGCTGTGAGCTATGATGATGCCACTGTACTCTATCCAGGGCAACAGAGCAAGACTCTTGTCTCAAAAAAAATGTTTAAGTAACTAAAAAGACCAGAAAGGAGAAAGAGAGGAAAAAAAGATGCATGTGATAAATAGAAAATAAATACCAAAACTGACAGACCTACACACAACAATTATACATCAATAATTATGTTAAGTATAAGTGGACGAAACACTCCAGTTAAAAAGCAGAGCTTATCAGACTGGCTAAAAGAGCAAGAACCAACTATTCTTTCTACAAGAGGCACTCTGTCAATATAAAAACACAGCTAGGTTGAAAGTATAAGGAGACAAAAAGATATATAATCAAGCATTAGAAAGCTGGAGCAGTGATATTAATATCAGATTAAATATATTTTAAAATCAGCAGTTAGTAGAGATAAAGAACACTTCATAATTTTAAAAGAGTCAATTTATCAGAAAGACATAACAATTATAAATATGTCTGTGTCTAATAAAATAGCTTCAATGTACATGAAAAAAAAAAACCTGACAAAACTAAAGGGAGAAATAGACGAAATGTACAATCATGTTTGGAGATGCTACATCCCTTTCTGAGAAATTGATGGAACAGACAGACCAAAAACCATTAAGATATAGAAGATGTGAACAACACTGTAATGTACTTTGACCTGATTGCCATTTATATTATAGAATATCACACCACACAACTGCAGGTGCATATTCTTTGCAAGAGCATATGGAACATTCACCAAGATATACCACATGCCAGGCTATAAAATAAGCCTCAAAAAATTTCAAAAATTGAAACCTTACAGAGTATGTTCTCTGGCAACAGTGGAATTAAATTGGATATCAATAAGATATCTAGAACCTCCCCCTCAAATAATTAGAAATTAAACACATCTTTATATAACCCATTGTTGAAAGAAGAAATTAGGGAGAAAATTATAAACTATTTGGAACTGAATAATAATGAAAATACAACATCTTAAAACGTGTGGAATGCAGCTAAAGCAGTGCTTTGCTTAGAAATTTATACCTAGAATTGTGAGAAAATAAATTTCCATTGTTTAAGCCACCCAGTGTGTTACACTTTATTGTGGCAGCCCCGGCAATCTTTTCCAGTGTATCAGACTCCAGTAAAGGAATCAGGGCTCCTTGAAGAAAAGACTGAGCTAGGACTGGGGAAGGAAATGCAGGAGATGAGGCTGGAACATCTTATGGTCCCAGAAATTGATGAAGGGCCCCAAAAACAAAACAAAACCCCCAAAAGAAGACTCGCACATCAATGAGCCATGTCAAAAGAGAATGGGAGTCAACTTTTAAAGAATTGGCCAAAGCTGAAATAATTTGAACAATAAAATGAATAAAGTATTATTGAACTATAAATCATAACAAAAATAAAGCATAATAAATAAAGCAAACAAAGCATAAAATAAACACCCATGAATCCATATTGATATAAATCAATAGTACATTAAATTAATCAATGGGGAAAGAAAGACAAGTGTCTCATGCAGAAGAATTCCAAATACTGTATGTAGCTTCTCTGCCCTCAAGGAAGAGAGGCGTGGCTCCCCACTCCTTACGTGTGGGCTGCACATAGTGACTTCCTTCCAAAGTGCACAGTGTGGAAAGAGGGAAGAAAGAGTAATTTCACTGTGGAGAAACCTGACTTACACTAACTCAGCCTGGTGACCAAGGCCAACATTCACAGTTATAAATTACATTGGCAATACAAATGCTTGATCTGATGAAGTAAAAATGATACTTTACCTCTGTGGTCTTCCACTCAATAACCCATGACACCAGTCTAATCATTTAAAAAAAAACCAGACAAATTCCAATAGCGGGGCATCCTACAAAATGCGTGGCCCGAACACCTTAACACTGTCAAGGTCATCAGAAATAAGTCTTTGAAAATGCCACAAGCAAGAGGAGCCTAAAGAGATTTGACAACTAAATGTGATACGTTATCCTGGATGAAATCCTGGAACTGAAAAAGGACTTTAGGTAAAGCTTCATGAAATCTGAACAAACTCTGGACTTTAGTTAATAATAATGTATCAATATTGTTTCATTAACTGTAACAAATATATCCTAGTAATGTAAGATGTTAATAGTAGGGGAAATGGGTGAGAGGCATGGGAACTCTACTATCTTCTCAGTTTTTTGTGTAAATCTAAAATTTAAAAAATAAAATGTATTAAAAATAAAAATATTAACAGATGAAATTCAGCACATATAAAAACAACAGTATCTCATGACCAAGTGAGTTTCTTTCCAGGAATGTTTGTTTTAATTCACTATTTAACGGAAGAAGAAAAACCATAAGATAATCTCAACAGATGCAGAAAAAAAATATTTGACAGAATTCGACACTCATTTATGAAGAAATATTGAGCAAATTGGCAGTAGATGGGAATTTCCTCCACCTGACAAATGACATCTATGTACATATGAAATACCTTTAGTTCCTTTCATACTGGTTTAAGAATGAATGACCAAATGTTATTCCTCCAAAATCAGCAATAAGGCAAGAATACCCACTCTTGTTATTTCTATCAACATTGTACTGACAGGTCTAGCTAGTACCATAAGGGAAGAGGAGGGAAAAAATGCATGAAGATTGGCAAGGAAGAAGAAAAGCTGTCAGCGTTTGCATAGGATTGAAATTGTTGGTTTTGGGTGGGCTGAGAGTCAGGCTTGGCCCAGGCAGAGGGACTCTACTGAGAGAAAGAGAAATCATAACCCCTTCTGGTGGCTGCCTGGTTATGGTACAATCATCTATTACCTAAAAGACATCCAAACGCAAGGCTGATGTTCTTGCACGGAGGTTTTGTGATCTGGGGCAACGCAAGAAGCTGTGGTGCTGAGCTAGAAAGATAGAGGGACCCCGCTGCGTAGGTGGTTAGGAAACCAAATCACACTAGCCAAGGGGACCCGAAAGAAGCACAAACCAGCTTCTTTCTCAAGACATTTGTCAAGTGTTGAGCTTGTGAGGGTGGGGAGATGAACGAGCTAAGATCAAAACCTTCCAAGGGCAGATTTTCAGGGCTGAGGAGACAGAGAACTTTCACAATCTCAATTGAAAACCTGGGACAGCTCATGCCTGTAATCCTAGCACTCTGGGAGGCCGAGGTGGGTGGATCCTTTGAGCTCAGGAGTTTGAGACCAGCCTGAGCAAGAGCGAGACCCCATCTCTACTAAAAATAGAAAGAAATTAGCTGGACAACTAAAATATATAGAAAAAATTAGCCAGGCATGTTGATGCACGCCTGTAGTCCCAGCTACTCGGGAGGCTGAGGCAGGAGGATTGCTTGAGCCCGGGAGTTTGAGGTTGCTGTGAGCTAGGCTGATGCCACAGCACTCTAGCCCTGGCAACAGAGTGATAATCTGTTGCAAAAAAGAAAATAAAAAGAAAACCTGGGAGGGCCACACTGGAGGAGCAGGCAGGAATCAGTGGGGGGCCAAGTCTTATTCATACTGTAATCTGGCCACTGCAAAGCTCAATTCTAGATTATCAACCCCTTATCCTATTTTCCTAGAGGAAAAAAAGAAAACTCTTGTTACCGAAAGATATAATCTATAGCCTATACGGTCCTTTTACACACAGTGTCTGGCAGGGACAATAAAAAAGTAGTGGATAAGTAAGCAAGTAGGAAAATGTGAACAAAAAATGGTAGACCCACTGATGATCCATATGCTGGAGTTAGCAGCAAGGACATAAAAATAACTATGATTAATATGTGAAAATAAACAGAGGACAAGATGCACAAAATGGATAGAAAGATGGAGAATTCCAAAAGAGAGGATCTTTAAAAAAAAATGCAATGGCCACTGTAGAATTGAAAAAAACATCAGAATTTAAGAACTTGTTAGGTGGATTTAGCAGCAGATTGAGCACAGTACATGACTGGATAGTAAACGCAAATGAACTCAACAGAAATTATTCAAACTGAAGCACACACACACAAAAACATCAGGGGAGAATAGAACAGAGCATAAAGGCATGTGAGGCAAGGACGAAAGTGCACACATATGTGTAACTAGAGTGCCAGAAAGAAAGGAAAGGAATGAGGCATAACGAACATTTACATAAATAATGCCTGGGAATTTTCCAGACTGCACAGATTCAGTTTTATAAAGCACAACAAAACCCAAGCAGGACAGATACAAAGTAAACCACATGTGGGCTCATAATAAATTGCTGAAAACCAAAGACCAGGAGAAACTGTAAATGCAGCCAGAGGAAAAAGGCACCATTACCCTAAAAGAGGGAAGAGCAGGACTGACCACTGACTTCTACCAGATTCTACGGAAGCTAGAAAAAGGAAAATTGCCAACTTAGAATTCTACATCCACCAGATATGTCCTTTAAAATTAAAAGTGAAATAAACATGTTTTCCTTAAAAAAAATCCCACCGGAATCATTAGAAACAAATCATCCCACCAGAAAACAAGTATCATAAGAAATCAAAAGGGAGTCCACCCTTTTGTTCATTTCAGTGTGAAGGGAAATGGCTCCAGAGAGAAAAGTGGATTGCAGGAAGGAGTGAATAGTCCCCAGGAGCACAAATATGTAGGTAAACATAAAACAGAAATTACTTAAACCAGCCATAATGATAATGTGTCTTGAGTGCAAACGTATGAGTAAAAATATATGATAATAATAGCACAAAGAACAAGAATGGATACAATTGAGTTAAACGCTTATAAGGTTCTTGCCTTGAATATTCTTGCATTGTTCAGGTAAAAATACGACCTTAACATAGACTGTAATAATTCAGGAATGCAGGTTAGATCCATTAAAAGAAAAAAAATGTATCTAAAATTAAGAAGCTAACCAAAGTGAAAAGATATAAAAATAGTTAATAAATCAAGAAAGCCAGGAAAGGAGGAATTTATAAACCAAGAATAGAGGGTTTAAATAAAAATCAAATCGCAAAATGGTAGAATTAAACCCAACTATTAATATATCAGCAATTATTAATTATAAGTGGATAAATAGCCCAATTTTAAAAATTAAAATTATCATATTAGTTGTTTATAAGAGATACACATGACATATGAGAACACAAGTTGAAAGTGAAGGAAGGAAAAGAGAAATTGCTTGCAACTACTAACAAAAAGCTTAAAGCAGATTTAAAGGTAAGTATTATTAAATACAAAAAGGAAGGAGTAACTTTCCAAAATTTATATGCTCCCAGTTTCAAAGCTTCAAATATGCAAAGCAAAAATAACAAAATTTTAAAAGAAGAAATGAACAAATTCAAAATCAGTTATAGATTTTAAGACATTTCTCTCAGTAAATGATAGAAGCAAACAACAAACAAAAAAGGTGAAATACTGAATATTTATTTATTTATTTTATTTAAAAATATTATTGGGGTACAGACATCGAGGTTACATATATTGCCTTTGCACCATTCAAGTCATAGCTACAAGCATGCCATCCCCCAGACAGTGCACACCACACCCATTAGGCATGAATTTACTCATCCTCTCCTCCCCGCTCCCTCCAGCTCAACACCTGATGAGTGTTACTTTCGTATGTGCACATTAGTGTGGGTCACTTAGTGCCAATTTGAGTACATGTTGTGAGTACATGTTGTGCTTGTTTTCCCATTCTTGTGCTATTTCACTTAGAAGAATTGGCTCCAGCTCTGTACAGGATAATACAAGAGCAGGGAGATAGGAACACTCATACACTACTGGCAGGACTGCAAACTAGTACAACCTCTATGGAAAGCAATATGGAGATACCTCAAAGAACTAAAAGTAGACCTACCTTTTGATCCAGTAACCCCACTACTGGGTATCTACTCAAAGGAAAAAGTCATCCTATAATAAAGACACCTGCACTTGAATGTTTATAGCAGCATAATTCACAATTGCAAAGATGTGGAAACAACCCAAGTGTCCATCAATACATGAGTGGATTAATAAAATGTGGTATATGTATACCATGGAGTACTACTCATCCATAAAATATTGAACATTTAAACACAATTAACCGATTTCACCTAGTTAACATATACACATCATATTAAATAACTGCACAACGAATATTCTTTTGAAGTGCTTGTGGAACCTTTACCACAATAGACTATATGATGAGCCATAAAGCAATTAACAAAATTTTCAAAGGACTGAAATTATACAGCATATGCTTTCTAACCAGAGTGGAATTAATTAGAAATCTATACAAAAAGGTAACTAGAAAGTCTCCAAATGTTTGGAAATTTAAAAACACACTGCTAAGTAGTCCATGGGCCAAAGGAAAACTCATAATAGCAATTAGAAAATATTTTGAATTGAAGAATAATAAAAATTCTGAGGTTCATCTAAAAGCAGTAGTTACAGGAACATTTATAGCCTTAAATACAATTCTTAGGGAAAAAGACATGGAAAATTAATGATTCTAAGGTTTCATTTTGGGAACTTAGCTAAGCGACAGGAAATTAAACCCAAAGAATGTAGGAGAGAAATAGTAAAGATGAAAACAGAAATCAAATAAGGGGGAAAAAACCCAATACACAATAGAAACAATCAACAAAGATGAAGTTAGTTCTTTAAAGAAGTAAATGAAATGTATAAACCCCTAGCAAGTGGGGGTGTGTTGGGGGCGGATAGGAATCATCACAACAGGTCCTAGAGACATTATAAACATATAGTGATATTAAGAACAACTTTATGTCAATAAATTTGACAACTTAGATTAAAGGGGCACATTCTTGGAAAACACGACTTACCATATGAGAAAAAGTAAAAAAATTCTTTATTGTTGAGTTTTCACAAGTATTTAAGGAGAAGTGGTATAAATCTTACATAAATTCTTTCAGAAAATAGAGAAAGAGAAAATACTCTTGAACTTCTTTTATAAGGCCAACATAATCCAGATAACAAAATCTGACATTTTTATTATTATATTTTATATGAAAGGACAGAAAATTATAGGCTGATATCACTCATAAACATAAATGTGAAAATCCTAAGTATTAGCAAATCAAATCTCATGACAAATAAAAAGGGTATATCATGACCAAGTGGTGTTTATTCCAAGAATGTGGTTACTTTAACACTTTTTCAATGTAATTCACTGCATTAACAGAATAAAGGAGAAAAATTATATAATCATCTCAATAGATACAGAAATATTATTTTACAAAATTCACTACTTTTTCATAATAATCTACCAGAAAACAGGAATAAGAATTTCCCTAATCAAACAAAAAGTATCTACAAAAACCCTTAGCTAACATCTTTTAATTATGAACTAGTGAATGCATTCCCTCTGATATTAGGAACAAGACAAGGCTATCACCACTACTGTTCAGCATTGTACTAAAGAGCCTAGCCAGTGCAATAGGACAAGAAAAAGAATTGAAAGTATGAGATTTGAAAGGAAAAAGTAAAACTACTATTTACTCACATATGACATGATGGTATATATAGAAGATTCAAAAGGATCTATGAACAAACTATCAGAATTAATAAGCAAATTTGGAAAGGTTGTTTAAACAATGTGACTTTTCAAAAATTAATTGTATTTCTGTATACTGGTAAAACAAATTGGAAATAGAACTTTACAAACCATTATTTACAATTGAATTTTAAAAATCAAATGCCTAACAATATATATAATGAAAAATTATAAGATATGCACACTGAAAACTATAAAACATTGCTTAGAGAAATTAAATAAGACCTAATTAAGTGGATTGACATTCTATGTTTATTGATTGGAAGATTCAATATTCTTTCTCTCCAAATATCAATCTCTCTCCAAACCAATCTATAGATTTAGTACCATCTCAATCAAAATGCCAGAAGTAAATTGAAAAGCTGATTCTAAAATATACTCAGAAATGCAGAGAAACCAGAATAGCCAAATGATCTTGAAGAAAAACAGAGGACTCACACCACCAGATGTGAATACTTCAATATAAATCACCAGTAATTTAGAAGACTATGTGGGTTTGGTGCAAATATAGACAAATAGAAGAATGTAGTAGAATAGAGCCCAACAATAGACCCACACTTATATGGGCAATTTATTTTTGACAGTGGTGCCACTGCAATCCAGTGGGTAAAGAAATGGCTTTTAAATAAATGTTCCAATGTTCTAATGTTCTTAGATCAACTGAATATTCATATGGGGGGAAAAAGTGAACCTTGATCCCTACCTCACATCATGCACAAAATTAATTTGAAATAGATTATAGACCTAAATGTGAAGGACAAAATAGTGGAGCTTCTAGAAGAAAACATAGAAGAATATCTATATGACCTTGGGATAGGCAAAAAGTTGTTGGAACACCAAAACCACTAACCATAAAATAGGCCCTCATTGAAATTAAGAATTTCTGTTCATTAGAAGATACCAGGAGAGTGAAAAGACAAGCCACAAACTGGGAGAAGATGGTGGCAATACATATATTTGACAAATCAATAAAACAACTCAAACATTGGGCAAAAAACTTCAGTACTTCACAAGAGAGGATATTCAAATGGCCCAGAAGCACATGCAAAGGTGCTCAACATCATCACTCATCAGAAAAAGCCAATTAAAACCACAAGGAACATCACTTAGTCTCTAAAATGAGTAAAAATAAAAAGACTGTGAATACTAAATGTTGTCAAGAATGTGGAGCACCTGGATCTCTCTCCTATATCATTTTGAGAGTGTAGGTTGATACAATTACTTTGGAGGTTTGTTTGGAAACTTCGTATTAAGTTAAGCATACAACTACCCCATCACCAAGCAATGTGAATCCTAGGTAACTACCCAAGAGGTATTAGTATACACATGTCCATCAAAAAATATGTACAAAATGTTTACAGCAGCATTGTTCAAAATCGCCAAAAATTAAGCACAATTCCAATGTCCATCAACAGTAAAATAGGTCACTGGCATATTCATACAACGGGACACCACATAGCAACACAAGGAACAGACTCTTGCTATTTTCACGGATGCATCGCACAGAGACAGTGATGAGCAGGAATAGATGTAAAAGTCTACACGCTGTATAATTCCATGCATGTGAAGTTCAAGAATTGGCAAAACTCACTTGTGGTGGTAGAAGCTATGGTTACCTCTGGGGTTATTGGCTGGGTGGTGGAAACAAAGGTCCTTCTGGGACTGGGAATGTTCTGTTTTTTGATTTGGGGGTTGGTTACAAGGGCGTTTTCAGTTTGTGAGAATTAAACAAGACTTGTACAATTTTCCGTATGTATGTTATACTTCAAGGAGAAGTTAAAAACAGAATGCTAACAAGGAACGTTTGTGACAATGGCCGGGGAAATGCGCACTCATACTCTGCTGGTATGATCATAAATCAGCGCAAAGCTTTGGAGCGAAATTTAAGGAAAAACCTTAATAATATATATTATACTGTTTACACAGTGATTTCAGCCCTAGAAAATTATCCCTAGAACCAGACAAATATGCAAAGATTTGTGCACAAGGATGTCATCACAACATTATTTATAATGGCAAAAATTGGCAACACCTAAATGTCTTGCAACGTGTTGAATACAGTGAAGCTGTTTTAAAAAATCCTATTACAGAAAAAAGTTATTGACTTGTGAAAATGTTCATGGTATATTGTGAAATGAAAGAGCATGCCCCAAATAATATAAGCACTATGATTCTATTTGCAACAGTTAGAATGCTTTTAGCTGCAAATAACAACACATCTGTCTAAAATCAGATCTGACAATAAGAGCAGGTTATCATCTCAAATCACAGGAGTCTAAAGATAGGCCAGTTCCAGGGTTACCTAATTAAGTTGCTCAATTTGTATTATATTATACAGGACCTAGATTCTTTCCTTGGCCTTGGTTTTTATTTTCATCCTAGTCCTCGCTCTCTGGATGGCTGCAGTAATCCCCTGAATCTCTCCCTCACAGAGCTGAGTTGAGCATCAGAAAGAGGACCACTTTCTGTGGATCTCTAACAGCAAGGGAAACATTTCCTTAAGGTAACCCCGATGCATCTCACTGGCCAGAACTGTGTCACATGTTCATGCCTAAACCAATCACAGAAGGGGGAGATGGGACTGCTGTCATTATCTGTGACCAATCACAATTGGATTCCCCAGAGCTGTGTTGTGGAGGGGTCACTTTCTCTAAGCCCATGGTCACAAGGAGGTTGAACACATCTACAACACCAGGGCTTTGCCAGCCGAGAAGAAGGAGTGAGCAGGAGTGGAGAGAGACTGAGAGAGCCCTGAGTAGGCAAGCCCCGGTGTCCCTCCCATCACAGATACACCAAGAGGCATAAACCAAGCTCTGAACCTGGCTGGTAAACTATGCTTGATTTATTTTAGTGTTCTGCTCTTGGTTTTCTTCACTGAATATGTATTATTTTTATAATCAAAAAAGTCTTAAATGTTATTTTTAAAACAATAATTGAAAAATAAAAGGGAGCTTGAGGATCATTAAGTCTGTCCCTAGCACTTTGCAGATTAAAGAGACGTGTTCCTGAAGATAAAGTGATGTTTATGAAACCACAGTCATTTCCTTCCTATTTGTATTTCCATTCTATTGCACAGTCCTCTCACAATCTTCCCCTGGGCTACTCAAAGTCTGACTTGAAAGTGATGCCAGATGGAAGGGACTTCTAAAAACATTGAGGCCAACTTCTTACAGGAAACCCAGAGGAGGGCAGCTTACTCAAGACCACCTGGCTACCTGGGGAGAAGCACCCAGATACAACAATGGGCGCTCTAGAAACCCTCTGATGAATGCAGCTCTCCAGTTCCCGAAGCCAGCCCAGAGGCAGCAAAGGCTGGGCAAGAGCCAGGTAAATACCGACGGCTCAGCCACCTTGCTCGGGCTAGAGGAGCAACAGCCTGTCTAAGAAGGTGTCACACCATGCACCCCCACCCTGAAATTAAAGGAACGTTCTCTTTCTAGTGTCACCTAACTGCCATTAACCCTGCCTTCTCCACTGGCTCCATCCTCATGGCCTGGAAACATGTCTAATTTTCACCCATCCTTTAAACAACAAAAACCTCTAACCCTGCCTTCTCTTTCTACCACTTTTCATCCAAATAGCTCAAAAAACCATAATCTACTCTTCCTGTTTCTAATTCCTCACTTCCCATTTTCTCCTTGACTCATTCCAATCTGCTATCTTCCCTGGTATACCACTAAAATTTCTCTTGCTAAGGACACCAATGACTTCCTATCACCAAATCTGAAGGTATCTTTAAGTTCTTATCTTACTGGTCCTGCCTGTGGCATTTAACCCAATTGCCCACTCCTGCTTTCTGAGTGCTCTGCTCTCTTGGTTCCCAAGTTCTCATAACTTTCTGGCCATAACTTTTCTCTCTCTTCATGGGTGAGAAGACAGATAAAGACATATTCCTGATGGCATTGTTTTTACACCTGGATACAGCCATGCCTGAAGCCTATACCGGATCTTTTTTTTAGTTACATGAACCAACATGTTGTTGTTATTATTATTTTTTGCTCAAACTTGTGTTTGTTGAGTTTCTGAGACTGACCAATGGAGCTCAGCACTTCAGTGAAATCCTCTCTTTTGGGAACTCCTTCCCTTTTCCTACTGGCATCTGCAGCACTAATAATAGTATTAATACTATCTAGACACAGATTCCCTAAGAACTCAACACTGATGCTAGAAGTACAGTTAGCAACTCAAGAACTGGCAATTTCAGATCCTCCACACAAAGCAGCTGGCCTCAGCACACACCCCAACTCTTAGGTCTCATTTGGTGCAGACAACATGTTAAAACAAGTGGACCTTTGCCACCTGAGCACCCCCAGAGCCACCAGCACTATTTAAGATGGGCCCCCAAATGCCAGTCTGCTTACTGGTGCAGGCACCCTGAAGGGGAACTTCTCTGCCAGCATTTGCCCTCTGCAGCTGGAGCAAAGCTCACCTAAGACTCCTTACATCTCTATCCACCCTCAGAGCGCAAGGCACACAGGAAGAAATCAAATGGTGACCCACCTACACAATTGCCGAGAAAGCTCACACCAGCTTCCAGTGGCAATCCATCTAGTCCTTGGTTTAGAAATGGGAAGAGATAGTGCAAATTCTCTGGACATGTAAGGGTACTCAGTACCCTGAACTGAATGCTCAGACCAAGTAGCCCATGCTGAAGTAGGGTTAAGGCAGGAAACAGAAGAAAACTTTAAATAGTTTTACTGTTGTGTTCCTTGAGATTCATGAGCATACTGCATTGACAAAATAATCTTAGGCTGTTACAAAAAAAGAAGCAATTGGAAGCAAAAATTATGGAAACTAACATAAGCTTGAATTGAAAACTAACAAAGCCCACTCACACAAAAATTTACAATAGCAATTTGAATGCAGCAGTATACTAAGGGAAAAACTCATCTTGACATATTTTATTCTAGGAATTCAAAGATGATTTAGCAATTATCAGACTCTATAGCATATGGCATGTTTGCAAATTATTGCAAAGCAATAGTCATTGCATCTAGAGGTTAATGTGCAAAAGTAGATGCTGATATTGACAGATACCAAAAAGGCATTGATAAAAATCCAATTTTATACTATAGCACTGGTTCTTGTTTTAAAAAATAAATCCAATTGTAGCTGGGCGTGGTGGCATGCACCTGTAGTCCTAGCTACTCAGGAAGCTGAGGCAGGGGAATCACTTGAGCCCAGGTGTTCAAGGCCAGTCTGGGCAACATGGCAAGATCCCACCTCTAAAAAGAATATAATTTTAATTCTTAATATATATAAACCCCTACTAAAATAGGAATAGAAGGACATTTCAAAATGTAATAAAGAGATTATCAGAAACCTACAGCAAACATCAAGAAAACAGGAAAAGCTGAACAAGAATGCCTGCTGTCTCTACTCCTATTCCTCATGCTTTGGAGCTTCTAACTAACGCAATAATGTAAGAAAATTAAGAGTCATAAATATTTTAAAAGAAGAGGCAAAATAATTATTTGCACGAGATACTTTTGTCTATCAAAAAACTTCCAGAGATTCAACTCAGAACTAATGGAAACAATATGTGAATTTATTAAGATAGCTGGTCAGAACATAAATTTATAAAAATCAATAGCTTGCCAATATAACAGCAAGGACAATTTAGAAAATAAATGTAACTGAAAATGATCCTACTCCAATCACAGCAAAAGCTATTCAATACCTAGAAATAAACCTAACAAGAAATATGTTAGGTTTATAAAAAGCAAACTATAAAACTTCACTGAAGATCATAAAAGAAGATTTAAATACAATGGAGAAATGTACCAAGTCCCTGAAAGAAAACTCAATACTGTGAGAATGTCAATTCTCCCCAAATTATCCTATAAATTTAATGGCATTCCCATCAAATTCCCAGTGGCTTCCTCTCCAAAACCCATGACCCCACTCTAACAATGAGAAAAGCATCAGATGAACTACATTCCAGAAGCCCAGTACCCCTCAAACTGTCAAGGTCATCAAAAACAAGGAAAATCTGAGAAACTGTCACAGCCAAGAGTTGCGTAAGGAGACTTGACCACTAAATGGAATGTACTATCCTAGACGGAATTCTAGAACAGAAAAAGAACATTTGGTAAAACTAAAGGAACTCTGAATCCATCTAGATAGACTTTAGTTAATAATTATGTAGCAATATTGATGTATTATTTGTAACAAATGAACCATACCATAATAATGTAAGGTGTTAACAGCAGGGGACACTGGGTGTAGAGTGTATGGGAACACTCTGTAATAGCTTCACAATTTTTTTGTAAATCTAAAACTGTTTTAAAAAAATAATATCTAGTTTTTAAAAAAAAATCCCAGTGGATTTTGGAGGGGGGAAAAGAAGGAGAAACTTTCCAGCATTATTCTAAATTTTACCTGAAACAATAACAGAGTGATAACAGGACAAAATTTCCACTTTAAGATTAGTGGGCGCCTCCTGATTTAAGGTGAAATAAAGAGGTTTCTATCCCATGTTGCTCTTGAAATATCATCCTCAAACAAAAGCAGAACAAGAAACAACACAAAATTCCCCTCAGATAAAATGAGGAGGCTTCCGACACATCGGATTGCAATGGAAGCAGATGCAAGGCGGCTGGAGGAAGGGCTGCCTTAGCAGAGAAGAAGGAATCCAATCCCAGTGCCCAGCGGGGGACGCTGGAAAGAAGAAAGCCAGTTTGCCGCCCTGGAAGCGCAGGAAAGGCTCCGGAACAGGAGGGTCCAAGCTCCTTAGAAGGCTAAGGTGAGGGTGTGGCTGAAAATGGGAGGATCTTTTCCCAAGACCTTATACAAGCAGCGGTGAGACTCCCAGATCACCCACCCCAACCTCACCCACGGCAGCTCAGGGACTAGCGCTGTCCTGTCCCCGCAGGCCACCAGAGGTTCCTTTTCTAGGAGTTAGAGTCTTCCAAGCTGGTTTCACCAGGCACCGAGGAGGGTGGCAAAGTGCTGAACTGGAAACAGGCGGGGAAGGCGCAGTCTCAGCCTCCCGCTGCCTCCCAACCTGGGTCCAGAATTCCACGTCTCTTCTGATGCAGCCTCACTTTGAAGTCAGATCAGGATAGATTTATCACCCCCAATTCCCCTCTCCTGACACACATACCCAGCGGTGGGAGGACGGGAATGGACGGTCAATCTTTGTAAAAGAAGGGAAGACCCACACCACATAGGCAAGCACAGTTTCCCCCTCCAGTGAAAGCCGCAGTCTGCAAATCCACCCGTCCAGGCACACAGAGCCTGGGAAGTGCCTCGCTCAAGAATGACAAGGCAGCCAAGGATCACTAGGCATTTGCAGAAAGCCACAGCCTGAAAGAGAACCCAATGAAGGGGGATGGAGGTGGGGAGGACTTGAAGGGAGCAGATTACACAGAGAACAGGAAGGAAAAAAGATATTCTTAGAAAAGAGAAAATCTAGCACTCTGGGAGGCCGAAGTGGGAAGATCCCTTGAGGTTAGGAGTTCAAGAGCGAGACCCTGATTCTACTAAAAAAAAAAAAGAGAGAGAGAAAACATCACATCTATTAAAAATAAAGGAAGCAATAAGAAACAAACAGAAATAAAAAATCTTGTTTCTTGATGGAAATTTAACATATGAGAGCTGAATTTTCTTTTTCACCAGTTAAATGTTGAAAGATAAAATCATGGAAATCTCACAGAAAGTGTAATAAAAAGGCAAAAACTGTGGTATATCCCTGGAATGTGATGTTACTCAGCACTAAAAATGAATAAACAGCTGGTTCAAGCAACATGAATGAATCTGAAAACATGCTGAACGAAAGGGTTGTAAAAAATCCCCACAAAAAATAAGAATATGTAACAGACACCATAGATGGCCCACAAAGCCTACATATTTACTATCTAGCTCTTTTCAGAAAGTTTGCCAATCCCTGCTGTAGGAAAAACGTCTCCAGGAAAAACCAAATGATTCTGATATATAAGCCAATGGGTTTAAGGATGTTGAAAATTGTAGTGAAAGGCATTTTACAGAGCGTTGAAGGGTATGTAAAATCTTAGATGTTAAAAAAAAAACTAAGCAAATGAAGAAATGAGTCTATTACCTCTTTAAAAAACCCCAAAAAGCTATATAATAAATGACATTTAATTAGAGAATGTCTTTAGCTCTCCAGTTCAGAATATTTACATGATTATTATAAAGAAAACACTGAGTAGTGACACAACTCAACATGGAGATATGATCAGATTGAGCCTATGGTGGTGGTGATGGTGGTGATGGTGGTGGTGGTGATGGTAGTGGTGGTGATGGTGGTGGTGGTGATGGTGGTGGTGGTGATGGTGGTGGCAGTGGTGGTGGTGGTGGTGATGGTGGTGGTGGTGGTGGTGATGGCAGCAGTGGTGATGGTGGCAGTGGTGGTGG
>VBSM01001265.1:2553881-2570218 GCA_008086735.1 Cheirogaleus medius | reverse complement strand
TGGTGGTGGTGGTGGTGGTGGTGATGGTGGCGGTGGCGGTGGCGGTGGCGGTGATGGTGGTGGTGGTGGTGGTGATGGTGGTGGTGGTGGTGATGGTGGTGGGGGTGGGGTGGGGGTGGCAGTGGTGATGGTGGTGGTGGTGGTAGTTGTGGGTGGGTGGGGTAAAGCCATCACAGAAAAGAGAGTGAATGAATTAAAAACTCATCTGCCATGTCTGAAAATCAATAAATAATATCTAAAATTGATACAATTACAATTTAGGAATATGGAAGCAAATACCAGCAGAGAGTTAAAACTGCTGCCTCTAGGAAGTAGACCAAGTTAATTAAAATAAGAAGATAAGGGAAAGTGGGGATATTTCCTGCCTAACATTAAAATGTACTGTAAAGCCACAGTAATGTAAACAGTTTGGTACTGTACAAAGAGACAAATGATCAATGATACCTAACTGAGAGACAAGAAATAGACAGGTATATGCATAATATGGAAATTTAGCATGATACAGATTGTGCTATAAAAGAATGAGAAACAGATCAATTATTCTACAATTGGTGTAGGGACAAAATTAAGGAAAAATATAAAGTCAGAACCTTATGCTGCTCTCTGCACCAAAATAAATTCCAGGTGGATCAAATATTTACACAAAAAATTAAACAAAAAAATTAAATTACAAAATAATTAGGAGAATGTTTTTATAATTTACTGAAGGAGAAGGCCTTTCCAACTATGCCCACAAAACCATAAAGGAAGACAGAAAACACTACATTTCCACATAACGAAGGTATCACAAATAAAGCTACAAAAGTTGCTGCATTGAGAAAATAAACTTCATTACATATTTCAAAGCCTTTTGTTATCTTTAACATGCAAACTACATTTATGAAATAAGAAAAACACAATGTCCCCAATTTTAAATGGTCAAAGAACATGATCAAGCAATTTGCAAAAGAAGCACACAAGACTACTAAACATACGAAAATACACTCATCTTGCTAATGGTATCTCATAATTTAAAACAGTAATCAGATACATCACTTGCACACCAAACTACTGAAGACTAAGCAGATTGATGGCAATCAGCATAAGAGTCGGGGGAACTGATTTTGTGCTCATACAAAATCACTGGCACAATCGTTTTGCAGGACAATTTGGCATACCCTTGACCTTGAAATTCCACTTCTGGAACTTATCCTAAGGGAACAATCAGAGAAGCATACCAAAGCTACATCTAAGTACATCCACTGAAGCATGTTATGATCGAAAAATATGAATTAACCTAAATATCCATTTCTTTATATGTCTATATGTTGGTCTTCCCTAGGACGTTATGAGCTTCCCATGGGAAGGGACTGTCAGTGTATCACTCATCTCAGTGGCTCTAGTGTCTGGTGTGTCAATAAATGTTTTCTTAATAGGAATGAGTGAATAGACGAGTGAGTTGAAGAAAGAAGAGAGAGAAAGAGGGAAACTATGTTGGAAGTTATTTGGAATCATTTAGTCCAATGATTCCCATATTTTTTAATTTCATGTACTAATATAAATTCCAAAGTGATTGAGGAAACTTCTATAAGCTCGTCAACTCTTTATTTTGCCAAGCAAAGTCACTGGGAAAAACTACCACCTTGACATCTCTATCATCTACGTATGCTATTATCACCCTTTCATAAAAGAAAAGAAAGGACATTTGAACACCAAAATAGTAGGAAATACATAATCACGGCGCAAAGAGAGTCCTTTAAGTTGAGTAGATTTAGCTTTGTGAAAACGATGTTACATTGGTTTTTGGTTTCCATCTTCTCGAGGACCAGGAAAAAGTTCTTCTCTGACAAGGGTGGCCGTGTGGATTGACATGTGGAAACTGGTCCCTTGTTCTATAAATTGAGAGACTGAGGCTCTGCGCCAGAGCGAAGTAGCAGGGGCGAGACCGGAGCCCCAGCCCAGAGCTCCGCTCCTTCGTGACAGTGCCACCACCCCGCATTCCTAAAATCAAGACTATGGCCCTTTGGCGGGACGCTGGAGATCATTAAACATAACATCTTACCTGGGCATAAATTACATTCAGAAGAGCCCCAAACCCTGGCTTACACACCTCTAGTAACAGGAAGCTCACCACTTCATGTGGCAGCCCCTTTTGGTGTTGGGTGGCTCCATTTCTTAGGCAGTTCTTTTTTTCCTGGAGCTGAAATCTGTCTCAATGTGGCTCCGCCCAGCAGCCCTGAAGCTGCTGCCCCATCTGCACAAGGCCTTCAAGTTTAGGAATGTGTGGCACTCAGGAGTCATCCCGAGTCTCCCGGGACTGGCAAACAGCCTCTCTAATGCCTTAGTCCCCACTCCTCTCCCCAGCGTCCCTCCTAGCAAGACTAAGAGCATGCTTCCTCTTTTGAATGATGACTGAATCCAACATTCCCAGCCCAATTTATACATGAGACTCAGGCTTAGAGAGAGTGCTGTAGAAGCCATCAGTCCCAACACCCGACATAACCGATGCCCCCCAAATTGGAGAGTTGCTCAGAGTCTCAAGTTTGGAAATAATACCCCACAACTTGCATTCAAACCAATGTTTTCAACCTCTCTGACTTTACCAGTCAGCCAAGGCCCTGTCCGTGACCAAGGGCAGTCTGCAAGGTAAGCTCTGCAGCTGGCTCTCGCCTGAGATCTGGAGGTTTCTTTTGCCTATTGCCCTGGTTACGTGGGGAACGGCTGTGCGATCAGCAACAGGTTACAGGATTTCTTAGGTTTTAATGTTGCAAGCGACAGTAATCGTCCTAGCTGATTTTGATCACCAGCCTCCGAGGCGATCACCAGTGACCCCTCCTCTTGGAAGTCAGGCCCTTGTGTAGTCCCCTGCACACTGTGCCAGGACTGGTCTGTGTGACCGAAAGAATATGGCAGAAGTGATGGCATGTCACTTCTGAGATTAGTTTATAAAAGGCTGTGGCTTTCTTGGGCCCTCAGAAACTGTGAGATAATAAAAGCTTATTGTCTTCAGCTGCTAAGTTTTGGGGTAAGTTATGCAGCCATAGACAACTAATGCATTTAAGAAAAACATATTGAAAGTATTCCGGGTAGCTCACGGCGCTCTGGAAGGATGGAGAACCAGGCATGGGATGCACATAGCCAAAGCCACAGTAAGATCACGCTAGGGAACAAGTGCGGTGAGGACGCTGTTCCCCAGCATGACAGCAGGCACCATGGCTTGCACCAGCAGCCCCCTGACCCCTGTCCTCAGCTCTGCGGGACCCAGCCATAGGCACCACTGCCCCTGAGAACTGCCTGCACTGCACCCCACCCTTACCAGAAATGACTGTCCACGGTCCACGCTTCTGTGTCACCAGCTCAAGTTCAAAGTCAGGAGGAAGGCATCCAATTGACCGAGCCTCAATCATGCACCAGTGCCTTGCCTGCAGGGAGCCCGGGAAAGGGAGTTTTGGTGTTTCAGCTTCTCCACTGGGCAGGGGGAGGGCACAGCCTGCTTCTCCCCAAAGCTTAAAAGGTAGGACGTTCCCCAACCACTGGAATGGGAGTCAGATGCTCGGAAGCCAGAGAAAAGAGACATGTTTGTGTCAATCTCATCTAGAACGTGGGGAAAATGAGATGAGCTGGTTTATGAGCATGTCTACCTACTCCCTGGCACTTGGTAAATGTTTATTACCCAGATGGCTGCCAAGGTGATCTTGTAAAAACATAAATCAGGTCCTGTATCTCCCCAGCTTGAGAGCTGCCAGTGGCTGCCACTGCAAACGTCTGGCCCAGATCCCACCCACTTCTCGCCCTGTGTCCCCTTCCACACTGCACCCTGGGCACTTTAGCCTTCTGCCACCTCACAGAACAAGCCCACTTCCATCCTACTCAGGGCCTTTGCACTGGCTGTGTCCCCTGCCTAGGAACTCTCGGTCCCCTTGCCTGGTCATGATAAGCAATCCATGAAATGGCAGTGGCTTCTGTACCTGTTCCCCCTCATGCTTCAATGGGAGGGACCAATGGGGGATACTGTGCAGGGACGGGGAGCGGATAGTGGTTTGTGTCTCCTGGGAGCTGAAGGGAGAGAGGTGAGTCATTCATCTGTAGAGCAAAAAATAGCAACGATGCTCTTAGCTGTTGTCGGCAGCTGGGTGAGCAATCTATTGGTTTTAAGCCAGTCTCTCCTTCCTTCCAAGAGAGGGATCCCTCAGCTGTTGGGCGAGTGGACAAGACCAGAACAGAACTGTGCCTGGCTTAACACAAGGCCCATGGAATCCAGGTCCCTTCAGCAGCTCTTCCAAATGTGGATGTATTTAAAAGATTTATTTCTTGCCATTAAAAAGGGAGATATCTTTAATAAAAGGCAGAGCAAACAAGCCTGAGCCAGTAGGATTAGAAGTGGGAAAGCAGGAATAAGAAGGAAGCAACTGCCAAAGCTGTTGGAAATGAGGGTGGAAATTGGCTCTGAGCTTCCTGGCAGCATGTGCAAAAAGGGAAGGTGGATCCGTTACAGAGCTCTTCTTATTAGCAAGGAAGATGCTTGCCAGTTCCTTGAGGGAGATATAATTTGTTTCAGTTTAAGTTTTTACCAGGCACTAAATCCTGAATGAAATTTCTCCCTTGAGGTTTTAGGAGGGGTTATTAATTGATGCAATAAACAACGTCCTTGTTTTACAACGAATGTGAAAGTGAATCCCCAGTGACTGTTTCTTCTAAGATCTAGGGAGCCTTTAACTTGCAGCTCACTGGATGTCTGTTTTGCTTGGATTTCATTATTATTAGTGGGAGGTCCAGAGAGGGCCTCAGACTGACTTTTTCTCTAAAGAGTTGAGTTCTATTCACTTAGAGCATCTTAACATCCTCGCATGGACACAGAGGGGACTGGGATTGTTAGTACAGTTTTTGTAAGGGGAGGTCATGAAGTACCTGGCCTTAATCACAACGTTCTGGTCAGTTCCTTTGGTGAGATATGGCTGAGGGAGAAATTAAGAAAATATTTCACCACCTGTTAGGGTGAAAAGCTGCATTATAGAAAAGGACAATGAACCAGAAATGACCAGGAGTGGAAGACACTCTGCAATGAAGTCAGGCAGACCTGGGTTTGAATCTCATCCTACCTCTAACTAGCTGTGTGACCTTGGACAAGTCTCTTAACCTCTCTGAGCATGGCTTCCCTGTCTGTAAACAAATGGTACCTGCCTTGTATCACTGAGAGGTTAAATGGCAATGCCCCTGAAGGTGTGTGCCATGTGCCCTATTCACCTCAACCTCTTGCTCCGTCCCTGTCCCCCAAGTTCTCAGGAAATTCCAGTGGTGCACCCATCCCATTCTCACTTCTTGGCCCCACTCAGCTCACAGAGGGAAGCTGAGGCACAGCCTCACAAGGCTTGGCTTGCCCAGACCACTTGTGCATGGTGATCACCTTCAGGCCCTGGGGCTCCTTTCTGCCCACACTGACCCAGAGCGCCTGTGGCAACCCTCGAACTGCCTTGGGCTTCGCTTCTGAGATGATCTGAGATGGTCGCAGCAGCAACTCTCCCAGCCTTGGTCCAGATTCCTGCCTGTGCCTTCGGCTTGACTCTGTGGCTACAGGGGCAGCTTCTGGGGGCTGGGGGGAAAATACAGGAGCCCTGGGCCAAACCCCTCATGTCATGCAGGAAGACACTGGCCCCCGGAAGGGAAGAGTCACACTCTTCAGGCCAGACAGCATGGAGGCGGCAGGCTGGGACTCACACCTGGGTCTCCCGACCACACGCCATCTGTGCTCCCCGTGCCCCTGCACGAGCCCGAGGCTGGGGCCTGAAGCGCTGAGTCCCAGCCTGCGATGCCGGAGGACCTAGTCCCACGCCACAGGGGCAGGCCAAAGGACCTACTGTCCTGGCAAAGGGAAGCCAGCCTGGGCCAAATGGACGGGGAGATTTAAACAGAAAACCAGCACCACAAGAAGAAATTCCCTCCCTACCTCACGCACCGATCTACCTTGCATTCTCTTAAAGACCTTTTGCTTTTTGGAGGCAGTGACCACACCCTTTCTCTATCCACTTCTCTCTCTCTGCCCTCATTGTAGGTTTCTCTGTCCGATTGTCTACTCCGGTCACCGAAGGACACATGTCAAACCCCTGGGCACTTTGACACCTTGAGGTCTTTGCTCCTGCTGTTTGCTTTCCTGGAATGCCATCCTACCACTGGTGGAAATTCCAGGCCTGCCTCTGACATCAGACCCTTGGTGAACCCTTCCCTTCAAAAGGAGCAACGAATGGCTCCTTCCTCTGTGCCCTTCCCCTGCCCGAGCACTTGGCATCCGATAGAATGCTCAGTGCAGCCAGATGTGCACTAATTACTGAATTAATTGGAGTTGCCTGCGAGTGCCTCCATCTCCTGGCCAGACCAAGACCGCCTTGAAGACGAGGATCTTGTCTTTCTAATCTTGGTACTTCCCAGTGCGCTGCCTGGTACCAAGGAGAGAGACACTCAGGAAACTTACAGTTGCAGTCATACAACGCTAGCGTTGTCAGTGTTTCTTGAGCACCTACTGTGAGCAGCTGGGTGCTAGGCCCTTTAAATACATCCTCATGGCTCAGCAGGCAGAGCCAGGAACGTGGGTACTACTGTGCCCACTTGGCAGATGAGGAAATTGAGGCTCAGAGAGGTGAAGTCACCTACTGGAGATCATACAGCAAGTAACAGACGCAGGATTCCAAGAAGCTGTGTTTGTGATACCAAAGTCAAGAGAAACAGATGACGCGGTACGTACAGTCCTCCATCCCCCATCGCCGCCTCCCCCGGCCCGCACATGCAGAATCCAAGAGCATGAGCAAGCCCAAAGGTCTGACCACAAACGTCCACCTGGAGACAGCGCGCAGGCGTGGTGACAGGGACCTCCACCCTCTTTGGGAGGAGGCTTCCTTGGGGCAGTAGCCGCTGGGAGCTGCCTGGGCCGAGGCTTGCTCCCCTGGACGTTTGGGGAAGGGCTGCCCCTCAGTGAGCAGCGCCCCGCCCAGGCACCTTCCTGGGGTGTAGTACCGCCTGGCGACCTCCAACTGGGGTTTACAGCCCTCGATTTAGAGCCTGCGAGCCTGCGCGGCGCAGTTTCCCACGCTAGGAGAGCCCTCTCACTTGTCCCCCACCCCCGACTTGCAGACGCTACGGGAAAGGGTTGTTTGAGGAATGGTTGTCCTGGTTACGCCATCCTACAGTGTCCCCTGCCCTCCTCAAAGGCTTCCAGTCCCATCTCAACCTGTCATTTTCCAAGGCGCCCGGGGAAGTATTTCCAGCTGTTAAGCACTCTGTGACCATTCCGCCCCATCTTTCCCTCTCTACCGTCCATCTCTCCGTGCTGTTGAATCCCATTTCACAGATGGAGAAACTGAGGAATCGAGCGAGTGCGGCTTAAACATCTTTACCAAGTCAGCAAGGGACCCGCCCGTCCGGTTCTCACGTTCTCGATCCCTGTCACGTATCTCGATTTGAAGAATACGCGTGGTTGGCGATGTTAAAACCGCAGCCCCACGTAAATAGTTAATATTTTTTAACGGAACCCCAAGCACCTTACCCTCAGCCTGCGGCCGGGACGCCTACGTTTTGCAACTTCAGTTTTGTGTCTCCAAACTGCGGGCATTCTAAGGGTTAAGTGGGACGGGGAGGGGGCCAGCTGCGGCGCCCCGAAAGGGTTAAAAATATAAACGCATTTGTCCCCCCCCCCCCACTCTTTGGTTCCGAATGGACAGCAACGGACCGGGACGGCCAGGGAGCCCCCTCGGAATGACTCCTTAAAATTCTACAACTTTTAATTCCGACCCCAAAAAAGTATCCCAGTTCGAAAGTTCTTTTAACCTTTGCTTTTTTCATTTATTTTTTTCCCGGTTTCCGCGCGGGCTGGAGGATCAAACTCTGCCTCTCCCTGCGGGTTTGGGGCGCGGAGCCCCCTCCGGGCGGGGCGCGGGGCCCGGGGGCTGCCGCGGGGCCGGGCTGGGACGCGGCTGGCGAGTCCCGGCTCCGGCCCCTGAATTGGGGGGTCCGCGTCTGCCCCAAACGCCGCTTTCTTCCGTTTTCCATGTCATTTCCTGTACTAATAAGATGGTGGTCAAAGCAGGGGAGGAGAGCAGCAGCGAGTCGCCGCCGCCGCCGCGCCGAGGCTGGCGCTGAAACTTTGCCTCGCCGGGGACCCGCGCGCCCGCAGCGCGGCCGCTCCCGCCGCGGGGCTGCCAGCCGGGCCGCGCCGCCTCCGCCGTGCCGCCTGCCGGGCCGCCCGCGCCGCCGGGCCCCGCGGCCGCCGCGGCGCTCCCGGGAAGGTGAGTCAGCCCGGTAGCCAATGTGGCCATTGAAAATGGCTTCGGAAAGCGCTCGGCAGTTTGCCAGCGAGCGCGGGGCCCGGGCAGGGCTGCGGGCGGCTGCGGGGCGCGGGGTCCGGGCGGGCGGGGGAAGGGCGGGCGGGGCCCGGGCGCGGGCGCGGGGCGGGGGGCGGCTCGCCCCGGCCCGAGGTGGGTTAACCCTCGGCAGGTATCCGCCGCCGCCGCCGCCGCCGCTGCGGGATTCGGGGGCCGCCTCCGCCTCCTTCCTCCCCGCTCGCTCGCTCGCTCGCCTTGTTACAATGTAGCCCTTTCTCTGCGCGCACGTCCCGCCCGCTGACGGACGTGGCCGCCGACCAATGGCAGCGGCGGCCCGGCCGGGCGTTCGGAATGGGGACGCGGTGACACGGGCGGGGCGGGGCGGGGCGCGCAATGCCGGAGGGCTCGCCGCGGCGCCGGCCTAGTTCTTGCGGGCGCTCGGGCTCTGCGCGGGGGCTGACGCGGGGCTCGGCCGGGGGGTGTCCTGCGGGATGCGACGGGGCCTCTGCCACGCGGTGCACCGCTTCCCGCTGAACGCGACTGAGCCGGAGGGCGTTTCTTTAATATGTTTCAAGTCTTAGTTGCGGTGTAGACTCCTCGGGAAATGTCTCCGGAGCGTAGCCTCCATCCCCCACTGGCAGTCCCCAAGGTACTCTCATATGCAGAAACTGCAGAAACTTAGCGGCCAATGACCTTTCTCCGGTCAAGGCCGGCGTGCCCTAGGCAAGTCGCTGCAAGGAGAATACAGATGTCGTGGGCGATGGGTGACGCTGGTGGAAAGTTGCTTGTGTCTTGAGCCGGGTTAGGAGATGGGGGCTTAGACCCCCCCAGACCCGGCTAGGATTTAGGAGAGAAGAATGTTAGAGCTCTGTTCTTTCTTAGACGTTTGCTTCACGTGGAGAAGGGCTGTGCTATATAATTTAGAGTGGCTGAAAGGAAACACACCCAGTTCTTTGTGCGTGGGGTCACGAGGCAACGAGAGATTTCTCCTGATGCCTGGAAACCCTATAAACTTTGGGGGTTTCGCCTATGCTGGGGCAGAAGAATTTTCCATGGAGCATGATGCCTGAGGCGCCCAAGCTTGCCTTTGCCCACCTTGCCCCTGAGAGGAAGGAAGGTGGGGACTTTCCTAGGGTCATGGTTGGGGGTTTGGGGTTCATCCCTGGGGAGCGGGCCATGGTCTTTGTCCACCAACTCTGAGACGTGGGCAGAGTTCTGTTTGGCACATGTCTAAAGACCTTCCCTTCTGGGAATAGAGCCCAGGCCTCTTGACTTACTCAGTTAAAGGGAAGGGGGTTGTCTCTTTGACTTCTTCCACCTCCTCATAATTACTTTGGACTTCCCAACATTACCTTTGGCCTCTCTCAGCCTTGTTTCTCCATCCCCAAAATGAGACCAAAAAAGCCTGTCTGCAAGGCAGTTGTGAGATTAAATGAGATAGCAGAGGCGAAATGCCTAGCTCAGGGTCTGGCATACCATTTAAGAAGTGTTCTTTCCCTCTGGGATCATCGCAGAATGCACTGTCCTGGGACTATCAGAACTGCCCAACAGGCCCCCCTGGTCCATCCAGCCCCAAACTGACAGGGCCTCCAAGGAGCAGCTAGCTGGTGGCGGGATCTGCTTCCCTTCCCTGGTGACATTCTCAAAGATGAGGGACTTTCCTCACTTGTCCCGGGAGTCCTTGACCAGACATCACAGCCCTCACCTCTGCCCGCATGTACCAGTTTGACCCAAGTAACAATTCTGACTTCTATACTACTTGGATTGATGTGTTTCGTAAACTTGGTTTTAAATAAGACTTCTGTCATCTGCATGTTTCTTCTCCTGGACTTACATGGGCTTTCCCTGGTTCTACATTGTTAGCAAGTATGAAGGAAGTAAAGAGCACTGGACTCGGAGTCAGGAGCTGTACCTATTTGTTCAGCTGCCTCCTTGGCCTGCCGTCTTGGCTGTCTCGTAGGCGTGGCAAACACACGGGGTCCAAAGCTGTACATAATCTTCCCTCTTAACCTCCTCCAGGGCTCTGATCTTGGCCAAGAGCGCGCTGTCCCGCTGGTGCTTGAGGCAGAAACCTTGGTGTCTCTGTCCCTCTCACCCCTGCCCCCTCCATCTCCAAGCATAGAGAACTTCATCCTCTCAAATGAATCCATCCATTTTGCCCCATCTCCTCCTCCCTACCATTGTAGTGAAGCCACTGCCGTCTCTCCGCAGGACAACAGCAAGGCCTCCTGTGTCCACTGGCCACCTCCCCCTCCATGCCGGTGTCAGCACTGCAGCCAGAGTGATCCGTTCCAAGTAGGATCATGTCAGGCTGCCGTTTCCCGCATAAAACACCTAGAGGCCTTCCAAGTGCAATTAGGATAAAAAACCAAATTGTTACAGTGACCTACAAGCCTCTAAGCGATCTGGACCCTATCTCCTCCCCTCCCCTAGATGTCTCTGAACTCCATACCCCGATCTCTCCTCCACAGTCCGGTCCGTTCTAGAATCCTGACACAGTTGCCATCTAATGAATAAATTAAGGTTAACGAAGGGCAAGATGGGGCGGGAGAGTGTCTGGTGGTCCTCAGTGCTTTCCTCTGACTATTTCCAGTTCTTCCAGGTACACGGTAGGGTTGAATCGAGGTCCACTGGTGTTAGGTGGGGCTACGCGACTGGCTGGTGAGTTATGAATACAGCAATGCATGTTACTTCCAGGCTAAAGCATTTAATTGGTGGTGTGAGACCCTCCAGGGTGCTCTTCCCTGTGGCCTGGCACCTGACAGTAGGTTGGATGGTGGTGGCTGCTGCTAGCCTGGGTCCCTGTGTCATCACTCTGCGAGTGGAGCACCTGGACGACCCACGGTGGACGTGCAGCATGAGTGATAGCTAAACCTTTGTTGTTTTAGCCACTGAGATCTGGGGGTTGGTCGTTGCTGCGGCATAACTTGGCCTGTCCTGACTGATGCAGGGACTAGCGGAGCATTCCAGGCACAGACAAGCAAGCACATGCAGTCAGGGCACAGAGGGGGGACCGGGACTTGGGAAGCAGTTAGGGCGACCTTGTGGACATGCATATCTGAGCCTATCAACCCCTGCCTGGAAAACCTTCAGAAATTCCCTCTGCTTTTAGGAGAAAGGCAAAAATCCAGCTGCTCTGCAGTCCCCGTGGAGATACCAGCTTTCGTCCCTCCCACTTGCCATGGTCCTCCTAACACAGTGCTCTTGTCATGCTGTTCCCTCTGCCCGGCCCTTGCACTCCACCCTCTCTCTGATGAGGCCACCTCATCCCACATCTTCCATCTTCACATCACCTCTTCAGGGAAGCCCTCCCTGGTTAGGTCGGAGCCTCTCATTGTAGCCTCTCTTGGCCCACCTGCCTCTCCTTTGCAGTGCTCGCGTCCATAGCAGTTTGCCATTTGTTGGTGTAGTTATTTGGTTGCAGTGTCACCGTTTCATCAGACCGTGGGCCCTGCGAGGGTTGGCTGGAGTGTGCTGCACCTGCGAGCTGCTCCATGGTGCCTGCCGCTGTGTCCCTGAGCGCTGGCTTGTGCTGGGGGCAAGGGCAGGAGGAGTGAACCGCGCTTGCCTGGCCTGTGGGCAGGTGGGGCCCGCCAGAAGGAGGTGGCGGGCGTGGTGGGCAGAGTGGCTGGCATGTAGAGCACAGACAGTGAGATCCCCGCCCTTGCAGGTGCCTGCGTCCTGGGAGGACCGTGTGTCGGATGCATGAGAGGAAATTCCACAAGGGCAGGAGGATGAGATTTGGCATTCCCTTGAGGTCTCTGCTGATCTAGAGAGTATATGAGTCGATGAAGGGGCCACGAGTAGGAGATCTGGAGGAAGAAAATGATGATCATGGCAGCTAATGTTTATCGAGGGCCTGTTCTGTACCAAGTGTGGTGGTAAGCAAGCACGTCACGTATCCTGTGCCGAAAACAGCCCCACAAAGTATTAATAGATAGTATTTCCATTTTAAAGATGGGGAGACTGAGGCTCCAAAAGATGAGGTAAGGGATCCAGGGTTAACGGTGTGGCCAGGATTAGAACCCTGGTAGCCTGAGGCCACCTCCTTAGGGATGTTCTCTTGGAGTTAGGGCAGAGAACCCCAGCTACTGGGGAGAAGCCCCTTTGGAAACATCACGTGGAGTTGTAAAGCCCTCATGGGAGAATGAGCTTCCAGAGGAGATAATACCCACCTACCATCAGGGTCTGAGCAAGGGGGTTCCTGGCTCGAGGGGCCCAGTGGCCTTGGCGCCAGGGCTAATCTGAAACTGTCTGGTGCATCTCCACTCGCCGCTGGAGCCGGAGAGTCCTTGGAGGCCCCAGAGCCCCATGTACTCAGAGTGGGGCCTGGCAGGGGCTTCCCAGCAGCTGACCCAGGGGCTGTGCCGGAAAAACAAACCATGCAAAAAGAGAAAGAAAAAAGGAAAATGTGCTGTTATTTTTAAAAAGCCTGTTTCCTATTGCAGATTTGTATCTGCGTTGAAAAGGCCAGTGTTCACCCAGTGCAGCCACACAGCTGATGGCATCCCCGGGCTACGGTAGTGTAAGAGGGGAGGCCTGGGGCAGTGGTCTCGGTGTCATTGAGCCCTCCATTCATTCACCAGGTGGTCAGGACACATGTGCCATCACTGTGCCAGGCACTGTGCTGGGCTCACGGGGTGCAATGTGTGACCTAGCCCTTGCCCTTACAGAACTTACAGACCAGGGTGGGCAAATAACCAGGCAGCTACAGGCTACAGCAGAAGGGGGCAAGGGAGATGCCACTGACTCTATGTAATTCAAGGAAAGCTTCCCTGAGGAGTAGGTCTTTAGGCTGGGTTTTGAAGGATGAGTAGGAGTTGGAGAGCCAAAGAAGGGAGAGGCATTTCAGCATGGGACATGGCTTGCACAAAAGCATGAACACAATGGAAGGGCTTGGGGGGGCTTTATTTGGCCTGAGAGTGTGTGTAAGGGAGGGGATGGAGAAAGATGAGGCTGGAAAGAGAATGACAGTAATAATAACAATATGACTAACACACTAGTCCTGATTCTGCCACAGGGCCTTTGCATTGGTTGCTCCCTCTCCCTAGAACACTCTTACCCCAGTTAACTCCATGGCAGGCTCCCTCACCTCCACCAGGACTTTTGCTCAATATCACCACCTCACAGGCACTTTGCTGTTTACAATTGCAACCCACCCCAACTCCCTCTCCCTGCTTCTTGCTTTTATCTCTTATAGCACCCATAACAGGCCCTATATTGTACTTGTCTGTTTTGTTTTCTGCCTGCCTCCCTTCGTTATAATGTAAGTTCCCAGAGCACTGGGATTTTTGTCAGTTTTGTTCACTGCTACGTGGATAGCGCATGGCACAAAATAAATAAGGCCTTGAATATTTGTGGAATGAGTGAATTAATTGAGCACTTACTCTGTGCAAAGTGCATTGTCTTCTTTAATCTCCACAGCAGTTCCCTGATATCGGTGCTACTGTTTCCCCAAGCTACAGTTTAGGAAACTGACACTCAGTGGGTGCAGTAACTTGCCCAAGGTTTCACAGTTGGTCAATGGCACAGCTGGGCCCCAAACCCAGGCCACGTGGCTCCTGAGCACTCCTGCCTAACCCTGACACTTGGCCCCGGCCAGGCTGGGAACGGTCCTGACTGCTGTGCCGAGGAGGACTTTACACTGTCTGCCAGCTTCAGAGGGTTTTAGGAGGAGGAAGCTGACATGGCGCTCAGATCCGTGTTCCAGGTGACATGGCGCTCAGATCCGTGTTCCAGGAGGCAGCAGCGACAGCAGCTTGGGCATGAGGCTGGAGGCAGGGAGGCCGAGTGGGAGGCTGGTGCGGGACAAGGTAGGACAGGCTGAGGATGAGAGCAGAGGGTGGCCATTCCGGGGCTGGGAGAGACTTGGCCGTCTGCACTGAAAGTCGGAGTGGACAGATCGGAGGGCCAGGCGTTTCCTGGGGTGCGCCCAGCTTCTGTTTCTGAGTACCCAGAGGACCCCCAGATAAGATCTGGCAAAGTGCCTTGGGCTGGCCCCCGGGCGGGGAGAGGGACGGAGAGTAGCCAGGGAGCGGGTTGGGGTTGGCACTGTGCCCTGGAGTGGGCACGGCCGCAGTGTCGTTCCTGCTTCTGGCACTGGGCAGCTGGGGGCCAGGGCAAGAGGCTACCTGCCTTGGGGCTGCCTGTTCCCTCCTCTGCAGAGCGGGAGTGAGAACAGTGCCAGCCTCAGGGCTGCAAGGGCGGCTCCAGAGAGAGGCACGCTGAGAGCAGTGGGCTGCACAGGGCCGGCTCTGGGGCCACCTCCTTGGGTGTGAGGTCAGTGGGCACAGGGAGGCGTGTCCCGGGCATGGAGATCGTTCCGTGCCCCTTGCTGGGGACAGCAGGGCCTGAATGTGAGAGAGTAAGTGCATCTCAGTGACCTCTCTACTTAGAGGTGACCTGGTCACACTTTCAGACACCCGTGCCGCCCCACTGGCTTGTGTTCAAGCCAAACATTGAACCGCTCGGAGCCTCACTTTCCTTGTCTGTAGATGGAGTCAGTAATGTCCTACATTCTGTGGAAGAAAACTTTTTCCTCTGTGTTTTCGGGACCAAATCTACAGTACTGTTATCTCCGGAGTGGTAAGCGGCTGGAAGCCACACGCACTGAGCACCAGGGCACTTGCCAACAGCCCTATGAGGTTGCTTCCACATCCATCTCTGGATGAGGAAACTAGGGGCTCAGAGAGGTTAAGTGAGTAGCTCAAGATCACACAGCCATCATCTAATCTTTCCAACCACCTTGAGAAATGCACATTGACAAAGGAAGCTTTAGGGGTCGCCTACTTGTGTTACATAACAATTCCCAGCAGTTTTCTTAGGTACTTTAAAAATAAGATTTGATTTATAGGGTCTTGGTTTACACAATTGGACCCTCACCTGATCCTGGGAACTTCACCGGTCAGAATTTGTAGGCACGGTTGGATGGCCCAAGAGCCTCCGCTGAAATGCTGCTGGGGAGGGGGAGGGGGCAGAAGGCTGCTGACCACCTTGCTCAGATCAGGGGTGGGTGCTGAGGGCCGAGGACCCTGCTTGCAAAGTGGGGTACACCTGAGCCTCTGGAGCCTTCATTGCCTTCTGGGGCTTCCCTTCCCACCCCTTCTCCCTCCCCTACCCCACCCGATCCATAAGGGCAACCCAGGACTCTCCTCCCGACGGCACCTTCTCCGGAACCCTTACCATTAGCCCACGAGGCAGCTAGGCCAGCTCCTCCGTCCCCCATTTTACAGCCGAGAACACTGAGGCTCAGAGATGGGAAGTGACTGACTTACTGGAGGTCAGACAATTTGGGGAGTGAGCAAGCTCAAATTGTAACCCCAAATCTAGCACCCCTTCCTCTGTGCCCTGCCCCTCTCCTCCTAGGATCAGAGCAGAGTGGGGACCCCAGAGAGCGTTTGGCACAGCCTCTGTGCCCTGCCCTCCACACGGAGAGGGTGTCCGGTCACTGCCTGAACATCTTTGTGGCACGAAGGCAGCAGCCCCCGGGGGGTGTGGTTGGAGGAGGTTGGGGTGGGGAGAGGGGCAGTGACCGGTGGGCACTTTCTCCGAGGCTTGTGGCAGGGTTGGGGGCGAGAGTGGGACCACAGGCAGGAGGCTCAGTGTGACTGGGGCACCGAGCTGGGCTGCTATGGACGTCACTGAGCAAGTAAATATGGAACCACCCCCACAATGTCAGCTTTCCCGGAGTGGCTTCTCCCATTATCTCTCACTTTCCCCAAGGGAAAGGGGTGAGGTCCAGGAAAGGATCCTGCTGCCCGATGCCTGGGGGACGGACATGGCCAGCTCGGGAGGCCCCAGGACAGCCGAGGGCCGTGGGGAACAGCCCACTGGACCCTCAGCCCTAGCAGGGCGCGAGTGTCTTGCGGGGGCAGCTGACTGGGACCCAGCCAGGGCAGACTCAGCACTGTCATGGCCCAAGGTACAGAGAGGGTGGGCCCTGGGGGTGGAGGGAGGTCACAGGCTGGGCCCCATCCCTGACCTCACAGCCTAGGCCTTTGCCACCCCAGCCCAAACCGGGGGGGGGGGCACATTTCCCAGGGGGTGGGG
>VBSM01001265.1:2433228-2546298 GCA_008086735.1 Cheirogaleus medius | reverse complement strand
GGCAGGAAGGCCATAGGCGTTCTACCCAGGCTGCAAGCCCTATGATGGGAGGGACCTTGGTCCCCCCAGGGTTCCTGGCACCTAGGACAGCGCCCGGCACTTGGCAGGATGTGAACACACACCAGGAGTGGATGAATGGAGACGCTTCGCAGCGTGTGTGAAACACCCACACAGAGCCCGGCCGTAGCCACTCCTGTGCCCCTCCCACCTCCTTCCAGGAGGACTGCCGCCCTCTGAGGGTCACTTTCCTGGTAGATTGTCACGGCTCCACAGAGGTGCCTCCTCCAGGATGAGCTTGTCAGCTTGGCCAGAGAAGCCCCACTGTGCCTGTTTGTTTCAGCAAGCTTGACATGTAATAATCATAATCATTAGTGACCACATCACCTTGCATTCACAGGTATCATTCTCTGCAATCATCTCCCTCTTTGTTTACTTCTTTATGGCTTGAGTTCAGCTAATGCATATCGCTCGTTACTCTTTTGAGACTGTGTACTTCGATTGCATCACATGCAGGAAGGGGATAGAATCTACCCTGCTGGTCATAGAGAGGACTAAGTGAGATAACGCAAAAACGAAACTCACTTGGCACAAAGCTTGGCACTAAATAGGTGCTCAAGAAAGGTCAGGTTCCCTTTGAATGCCTTCAAATCAGGGTCTTAGTTGGAGCCCACATGTATGAGCCTTTCCATGAATATGCGGGAAGGTATTTAATTCTTAATAAATGATCACTGGCCGGGCGCGGTGGCTCACGCCTGTAATCCTAGCACTCTGGGAGGCCGAGGCGGGTGGATAGCTCAAGGTCAGGAGTTCGAAACCAGCCTGACCAAGAGCGAGACCCCGTCTCTACTAAAAATAGAAATACATTAATTGGCCAACTAATAATATATAGAAAAAATTAGCCGGGCATGGTGGCGCATGCCTGTAGTCCCAGCTACTCGGGAGGCTGAGGCAGAAGGATTGCTTGAGCCCAGGAGCTTGAGGTTGCTGTGAGCTAGGCTGACGCCACGGCACTCACCCTAGCCTGGGCAACAAAGTAAGACTCTGTCTCAAAAAAAAAAATAAATAAAAAAATAAAAAAAAAAATAAATGATCACAAATGGTGCACGTGCTGCGTGCATGCACACACCTGTGGCCGTGGAAGAAGCAGCCCAGTCTTGTAGTGCAGGTGCTAAAAGTGGCCAGGACTCAATGGATCAGCGAGACAGTTTATGACTCGCAGCGCAGCAAACATCAGGACGAGCAGGATGGAAGCGCATACACGCACACGCACACGCACACACGCCTAACTTGTCCAGAGATGGGGTGGTGAGCTGGCTGCCTGGCAGTGAGTTCCCTGTTGTCAGAGGTATTCGTGCACGCTTGCGTCTTGCGGGAGGTCTTCGATAGTGGAGCTCAGCAGTCTGCATTTCAAACAAGCTCGAGGTGAGGCCGCTGCTGCTGGTCCGTGGACCACACCTTGAGAAGCAAGGATTTGGATGGCTTTGAAAGTTTCTTTTAATTCTGAGATTCTGAGCAGGATTGGGCGGATAAACAGCCAGCGAGAGTGGCAGGGCGGATGAACAGTGAAAGAGAGAAGGGAACTGCAGGGGAGCAAAGGCCCCATAGCCCTGCAGCCTCTCCCTCCACAAGCTGTCCCCTCTGGTCTCACAGTCCTGAGAGGGGACCTCTTTCCTTGGGACCAAAACACTGGAAAAGAACCTTGTGGTGTTTCCTCAGGGTCCTACTTCCCTAAACAGAGGCTCTGGCTCCGTGTGTCAGAGGAGTTTGAGAACCTTGTGTTCTGTCCTGGACAGGGGCTGGAGGGTGGTCCTGGGGTCCCTTCCCCTCTGGGCCTCACTGTCCTTGTCTGGAAAGGAGGGGCTTGGGCCAGGTGGTCTGGGTGCACCCTTTCCACTCTGGCAGTCTGCAGGAGGCAGCGAGATGCGAGAACACACCTTTACCTGGGTTGGCATCCTGGCCCTGCCCCCAAGGGCCACAGGCGTGACTTAAGCTCTCCATCTTCCTCCTGAGCATCCTGGGGGTATGGAGCCGACCAGGCCAGGGGAGCGCTGGGTCTCCAGCACCCGGCGAGCGGCCGATGCTGCATAGCTCTGACTGTCCTTACATGAATCTGCACGTCCAGGCCTCTTTCAGACGTGACCTTCCCACTCTCCCGCTTCGTCACCTGCAAGTGTGGCCTTCCTGAGCCCAGGTGGCCTCAGCGTGACTCTGGCCCTTCACAGGCCACACCCCCTCGTCCCCAGTTGTTACTTGGCTGTGGCGGACCTGGTGCTCGGAATTCTGGAGCTAGATTGGGCTCGGGGAATTCACGAGGACTCCAGGGTTGTGTTATGTCTGCCTCCCCCCAGCCCAAGTCGCTGGCAAGCTTGGGGTGGGGGTGGGGGTTGGGTGGGGGCAGCCTGGGACTTATTTTTAAACTATTAATACCAATAAGTATTTTTTACTTCTTATTATGCGGAAAAGGTAGATACAAGAGTATAATAAACTTCCACATACCTATCACCCAACCTCAACAATTCACACGTAGTCATTACTAGCATATTTTTAAACTCAGAAGTGCATTATACCAGATGGTATAAAATTCAGTGAGAAGTAAGTCCCTTTCCTCCTCTAGCCCTCAGTCTAGGAGCAGCAACTGTCACAGCCTACAGCTATTCTGAGCACATGTGAGCACATATAAATAAATGGGTATGTCCTTTTAAATTTTATGCGAACGGGATGTTTATTTCATATAACATAGATAGCTTACTCGCTTCGTGCCAGACACTGTTCTACGTGTATTACAAATATTAGCTCATTTATTTCTCACAACAACCTCAGCAGGTAGGTGCTATTACCCCCAGGCACAGAGAGGTTAAGGGATTCCCCAGCGTAACACAGGTGGAAGTTGGATGCAGGCAGCCCAGGGTCAGAATCCGTGCTCTTAACCATTTCTGCTGCCTCTCCAGTTACACGTTCTGTTCCTGACTTGGATTTTGCTTTCACCGCCAAGTCAGTAATTCATTTAACAAAGGTCTATCGTGTGCCGACTTCGCACCGTGCACCGTTCTGGTTGCAGGGGACAAAGCAGATCAACGTCTCTGCCTTCCTGGGGTTTACAGTCCGGCTGGGAAGACAGAAAGCAAATAACACAAATAAGCGCTACCTAGATTTGATGTTGATACATGTTCTGGAGAAAAATACACCAAGGAAGGAGGGGTAGAAAGCGTAAGGGGTTGGACTTTCTGCAGGGCAGCCAGAGAGTGTGACATTGAGCACAGGCCCAAGGGAGCAAGCCCCGTGGGTGTGTGTGGGAAGGGCATCCCCAGGCAGAGGGAACAGCCAGCGCAAGGGCTCAAGACGGCAACCTGCCACGCTGCAAGCAGAGCAGGGCACCCGTGTGGCTGTGATGGGAGAGGTGGGGGAGCAGGAAGGGCTGAGGGCTCAGAGGGGGTGGATGCAGACTGTGTCTGGCTGTCCCACCACTGGAGACCTTTGGCATCTGCGCTGTGTGAGCTGGGGGTGAGGGTGGGGGCTTGAGCTGCCTTATAACGGTTCACCCCGACGGTGGCTTGGGGACTGGGTGGTAAGGGCAGAGTGGAAGCAGGGGGACAAGTCAGGCTGACCCTGCAACCATTCCAGGAAGAGGGAGTGGTGGCTCGGAACAGGGTGGTGGCCATGGAGGAGGGGGTTGAGTTTGTTCCACGGCTTCCTTTTTTGAAACCACTGTCTGTTGCGTGGTTACCCAGGCATTTATTTAACCAACCCTCCCGATGGATACATTAGTTGTCTCCAGTCTTTTGCTATCCCAGACAGCGCTGCAACGAATACTCTTGCACGTATGTCTCAGGGAAATCCCTGGAAGTGAAATAGCAGGATTGAAGGTTATGTGCCTTTTTTAAAGTTCCGCAGGGGCGATTTGCTGTCCACGGCGGTACTAGTTTACACTGCCACCAGCAATGCATGAGACAGAAAGCCCAGTTCAGCTCTTGGGCTTAGGGGAGAGGGGTGGCCAGTGGTGGAATGCGCTTTGGTGGGGCAGGGTCCCAGTGACGATGGCTCACGGCTGCAGGTGACGGAAACCCTGTTCCTGGCGGCTTGGGTGGTAAAGCAGTGTGACAGGAAGCGCAGAGGGACGGTGGGTTTTAGGACTGTTGGTTCAGCACCTCAACCATGTCAGTTAAAGTCCCCATCTCTGAGATGGTCTCCAACACCACCCCGGTCTCTGATTCTCCGACCCCAGCTGGGTGCCTAGCAATTCAATTCAATTCTGAAACTATCCAGTTAGCACAGACCCCGCAGGTGAAGGGCTTGCGATTATTCCCTAACAATGTATTGCACAGCATCTACATCGCATTAGCTGTTACAAGGAATCTAGAGGTGATTTAAAGTGTGCTGGAGGTCGTGCGAAGGTCATGTGCGCATACTGCACCATACGCTATCAGGGACTTGAGCATCCAAGGATTTTGGTATCTGAGGGGGTCCTGGAACCCATCCCCCTCAGACACTGAGGGAAAACTGTGTGTTTCTTATTCTACCACTGCGTCCCTCTGCTCTCACATACAAGCTCCATGCTAAGATGCTTCCTGCTGGGTCCTCCGCGGGACGTGGCTCCCATTTGCAACAATGGCTGTGTGCAGTCTCCTGCAAGTCAGGAAATGAAAGCTCTCCCCTTCCCTTTGATTGGGCCATAGTAGGTCAGGTGTCTGCCCTCAGAGGGGCATGTCACATGCTGATTAGCTAAAGGCCGGTTCCTGATCCAGTCATAGGAAGGGAGATGGCTTTGCTGTCATTGGCTTCAGTGAATCTGAGCCCACAGCTGGAGCTGGGCAAAGGCTCAGCTTCTCTGAATCTCCACAGGTCCTGCAGGGAAGGTGTGGCACCTGAACAAAGTCCCAATTTAGTGGGGAGTAATAGCGGAATGGATGCCATGTAAGCCACCCCCAGTGTCCACTGTGAGAAGCAAACACATGCAACATGGTGCCACCCTTGATCACCTTCTCCACGACTCATGACCCTTTACACTGCTTCTCTAACCTCTTCTCATCAGAGTCTTAACAATGATGGAGTCAACAGATCATCTTTAAATAGTTCTGCAGGAGGAACCTCCTTGGTAGACTGTGATCCACTGGCCTTGGCCAGCTGTACCCCTGTTGCTTAGTGGAAACTGCTCTGTGGGTGAAGACCTGAAACCCACCTGCTGTGACCAAGGCAGGAGCCACCACTGGCTGGAGCCCAGTTCCCTCAGCTGCAAAATCAGAGGCTAGACAGGGTTGGAGGACCCCATATAAGAATTGTGCCTTTAGGGCCCCTGTAGATATTTTTTCTTTGTGTTTATTAACATAGGAATACATATAGAAAAACGCACATATCATAATAGCATGGCTCAATATATTTTCACAAACTTAACATACCCATGGGAGCAGCACCCAGATCAGGAAATAGAACATGACCAGCATCCTAGAACTTCTTTCCTGCCCCTTTCCACGTATTCCCAAGGATAACCACAAACTTGCCTTCTAACACCAAAGGTGTTCTTGGTTGGGTTTCTTTTTTTTGTAACTTTATATAAATTGGATCGTACAGTATGTACTCTTTGGAGTCTTGTTTCTTTTCTCAGCATTATGACTCATGCCCATTATATTTAATAGCACATAGTTGTCGTTTGTTTATTCTCGCTTCTGTATAGTATTCTATCCACCGAACTAATTTTTAAACATAAAGAAGGTTAGTGAATGTTGTGCAGCTCCCTCTGATCAGGCAAGACAAGTGGATGAAGGTGCCAGATTTCTTTGCTTTTGCTTAAGATGATAGCAACTAACCAATGTGTTATTAACCTGGTTATCACATCCCCTCTGCGCATAGGAAAAACTAGGAAGATGAATTAATTATTATTGGATGCATGCTGTCTTTTTGGGAGACAAAATCTTTCAAAATGGGAATCATAAAAATAAAAACAGGTATGCTTCAAGGTAGAGATATTGAGGCCGTTACTGATTCATTCATTCATCAAATATGCATCAAGCGCCCTTCTATGCCTGGTCCTTAGTCTCGAATTTGGATTCCTCCTTCCTCCCAACCAATTGGTTGGATCTCAGCATCTAATGATGAGTAGGTAGAGGTGGAGGGACCTTTGGAATGATCTTCTCTAGCAATTTCTAAACTAAATGAGTGTGAAGAATTCCTTTAAAGAATTTTGAAGCGATTTTTTTTCTCATAAGCAAAAGAAGAAAACATAAACACACAACCCTCCCCCTGAACTATACACTAGTGATACCCCAAAATATATCCTCCCAGACCTGTGCGTGGAAATCCGTGTCATCCTATATAGATTTTAAATGGAATTATTTTTTAAAATGTATCCTTTCATAACTTTAATTTTTTTTAAAACTAGACTTTATTTTTTAGAACAATTTTAGGTTCACAGCAAAGTTGAGCAGAAAGCAGAGTTTCCTTATATACCCTGCCCCAACACACACGCACAGCACCCCCCTTATCAACACCCCCACGAGAGGGTGACGTCTGTTACAACTGATGGACCTGCACTGGCACGTCATTGCCACCCAGAGTCTGCAGTTTTCATTAGGGTCCACTGCTGCTGTTGCACATTCTGTGGGTTTTGGCGAACGTATGATGACATGTATCCGCCATTGTAATACCATCCAAAATAGTTTCATTGCCCTAAAAACCCTCTGTGTTCCACCTGTTTGTCCTCCCTCCCCTCAACCCTTGGCAACCACTGATCTTTTGACAGTCTTCATGGTTCTTCCTTTTCCAGAATGTTATATAGTTGGAATCATACAGTATGTAGCCTTTTCATGTTGGCTTCTTTCACTTCATAATAACTTTAAACATAATGAGCATGTGTTTCTACGTCAGTAAATATTCTTCTTCGACATTGTTAATTGCTGTCTAATATTTCATTGTATGCTGTAGATGAACTTCTCTCCTGTTTTGGAGGTTTAAATTATTTCCCATTTTTTGCTACTAAAAATAATGTTGCAGAGGACAGCTTTGGAGGTAAATCTTGGCATACAATGTGGATACATTCCTAGATGTGGAGTTCCTCCAACAAAGGGTTTGCCATTTCAGGGCTTTTGATGTATGTTGCCAAATTGCCCTCCAGAAAATTATACCAGTTTACACTCCAACCAGTAGTGTGCAAAGTACCCATTTCCCCCACACTCTTGCCAACTCTGAATATCATCAAAATTTTTAATCTTTGCCAATTTAATAGAGGAGAAATATTTGTTTGCTTTCATTTGTATTTGAGTATTAATATGTTTTTATGGTTTTCCATAAAGCATATTAACCATGTATTTGTCTTCCTTTGCAAATTTCTTGTTCATGGTTTTTATTCCCCATTTTTTTCTTTATTGTATTCATAAAAAGGGTATATCTGTTAGGGGTATTAAATGTTTGTGAAGGCCCTCTTTTCATGTCAAAAAATTGCCCCCAACATGCACGTCTGATATCTATTACACTTTTAAATATTAATAAAATGAATGACAATAATAACTAATATTTATAGAATGCTTATTACACACCAGACATTATGAGAAAGCAGCCCTATGAGATAGACTCTGATATTGGTCCCACTCGACAGATGGGGAAACTGAGGTAGGATTGATCCATTCATTATCCCAAAGTTGTACAGCTTGTGAGTAGCCATACAGGTATCAGGTGATGAATGAAATACACGGTGACACAAGGCTTCTGTGAATTCAATAACACTTTTTAATAAATTTACCTTTCATTTATCACAAAAGCATTCATTAGCAAATCTGTCTTACATAGAAGTTTAAGACATATAACTTATTCCCTTTACAGGCTTTATAGGCCTGCTGAGCACGGACCTGCAATAACTCCCTGTCATAATTCCAAGCCCCTGCCCACCACCCCCGTGGTTCACTGTTAAAAACCATTTCATGGGCCTTTTATTTTTCATGAGAGGGACACTGAGGGCAAGGCAGGAACTTGCCCAGGGCCACTGAAACAGCCAGAACTGAGACCCAGGGCTTGGGACACCCAGCCCAGGTCCGTGTTGCCCCTTTGTTATCATGGGCGACAACAGAGGATGCTGTGGTGGGTACCAGAGTCGACCTTCCTTCTCATGGTGCCAGCCTCTAGGGAAGCCAAGTGGGCACAGACTCCCAGTCCCCTGGCTACACTGGCTGCCGGGCGTTCCAGGATCCTGGCCCCCTGCCAAGGGTGAAAACAGAGCTGCAGGCTCCTGGGCTGCATTCTGCCCTCTCCTTTTGGGTTTGCGTCTCATTGCTGGGTTTGCAACCAGCCTAATCTCTGCATGTGCAGACTCAGAGGAGCCGGCTGACAGGGAGCATTGCCAGCAGCTTGGAATCCTCCATGAGGCCGACCACCCTTCCCCCAGCCCCTCCACCGGGCAAGTAGGGCCAGAGCAGTCTGCAGAAGAGGCTCCTGGGGCTTCACCTGGCTCGGACCTTCTCATGCCTGCTAAGATGGATCCAATGAAGGACACCAACCCCTGTTCTCTCTCTCTCTCCAGCAGAAGTTCATTTGGTCCTGCCACATCCCATCTCCTATCTCCCTGCCCCTACAACCTTTATTATAGACCCAGAAAGTCTGTCTGTCTCTATCTCAAAGTAGAGGTGTCTGTGGGCCACTTGAGGATTATAATGCACATCAATCATACAAGTGAGGCTTGATCCTAGTTCTCCAGGCAGCTGGACTCCTCCAATTATAGAGAGAACTTCATTGTGCATACAGTCAATAAATTGATGTCAAATAATAGAACTCTGTAACCCATCATGTTTCCTTTTTTGCTTTGGCCGCCAGGAGGCTCAGAACTAAATGGAAAGCTCAATTGCTAACCATCTTACAGCAGATTCTTGATATAATTGGCACCCCTCTTTCTACATGACACTCTTTCTGGTTGTTTTCTAACTGTCCTGTTTAGTAGGTGTTTGTTATAAAACATTACATATCTTTCATGTGATGAAGGTGGGACGTAAGTGAGAAACATGACATGAAAGGAAGTAGCCCATAGACATTTCTACTTTGAGATACAAACAAATGCTTTTACCACAAGGGGATGCTCTGCTGGTGACAATGTAGGACTTAGAAAAATGTGTGTGTCTCAGTCCTTCTCCCTGTCTCCTTGCCCTCCTCACTTTCTCCCCCTCTTCTCTCCCTCCTCACCTCCATCCTTTATTATCTTACTATTGCCTACTTTTCTTCTCTTTCCCTACTCCCCTTCCAGTCCCTCTTCCCTCGTTTATTCCTCATGAGGACCACCAGGCAATTAATGATGCTTTCCATTTTACCAAAAAGACACCAAGGCCTACAGCGCGTACATGGCACACAGCTTACACTTCTCAACTGCATGTCGGAACCAGGCTCCAGGCCTCATGAGTCTAATTCCATCATACCCTCCAGTGCACCTCGCCACCCCTCAGTTCCCGCCCTGCCAGCCTTTCATGCCACCTGCCTTGCCTGGCAGAGCTCACTGGGAGAGAGCCCCATGGGAAAGAGGATTCCAAACAATAACCCACCCACCCTGTCTCTCCTTCTCAGGTCTCTTAGAGTTGAGATTCTCAATGGAACCAGCGGGACATATTAGAGAGGGCAGTGAATGTGACATGGGTCATTTGGTCACTACTTCTTTTGGCAAATATTTATTGAGAATATGCTACATGCTGGGCAAGACTGAGAGGAGGGGGAGCCAAGCAAGGCGCTCAGGGTGCAAAATTTAAGGAGGCCCTCACTCTCAGGTGCCAGTCCTGCTGGTGCATGACCCTGAGAGTGAGGGCCTCCTTAAAGTGTATACCCTAGCGCCTGGTTTGTCTTCCCTAGCCTTGGCCCTGGTGGCAGGCACCATCTTGGTGCTGGCGATTCACTGGGGAGATAAGGGGCCTGCACCTTGCCCTTGGGGAGCTTACAGTCTACTATAGCAAACAGGTAGTAAGCAAATAATCATGCTTACAAAAGACTTGTAAGTGTGACCAGTGTCATGAAGCGTGACAGAGGGCTAAGAGAGGGTGTTATGGGGGTGGGGGGGAATAAGGGCTGGAGGATGAGTGGGCGTTTCCCAGGTGTGCTTCAGGTGAGGACACAGTGAGCTCGCAGGCCTTGTGGCAGGATGACACGTGGCATGCAGGTGGGGCTGGTTGAGGGCAGAGAGGCCAGAGCTGGGGCGTCCCATGCAAAACAGTCCTCGGCAGTCTGTTCTAATACGGTGCCAGCGTTTGCAAATGATTGGCTCATAATAAATTTAATTCAATGGAGAGAAAACAAAGCCACCCCTCAATGGCCTTCAGTAGGATGGGCGGAGACTGTGTCTAGCCCCCTCCAAATTCACCTCTGTCCATATAATGCAGCCACATCTGTGACAGAATCTGTGAGCGACATTTTCCAGATGAAGAAAGATGGGAGCACAGAGAAGTTAGAGAACCTGCTGTTAGTTGGCTCAGGCTGCCATGACAAAATGCCACAGCCTGGGTGGCTTAAACAGCAGACATTTATTTCTCACAGTTTTGGAGCCTGGGAGGCCCAAGGTCAAGGTATGGGCCCATTCAGTTCCTGGCGATGGCTCTCTGCCTGGTGGGCGGCTGCCTTCTCGCTGTGTCCTGTGTCCTCGCATGCCAGAGAGAGTGAGCTCTGGTGTCTCCTCCTCTTCTTCCAGGGGCCTGACCCTTATGACCTCATTTAATCTTTTATCACTTCCTCACAGCCCTGTCTCCAAATACAGTCACACTGAGGGGTTAGGACTTCAACATATGAATTTTGGGGGCTGACACAAGGACTCAGTCCGAAATGCCTGCCCAGAGTTGCACAGCCAGTCGGTGGGATTTGAACTCAGTGCCTCTCCGGAGCCCAGGCTCCTAACCACTAGGCTTTGCTGCCTCGGGGTGTGCTGTGTGGGAGTACTGCCCATCCGAGTGAGAACTGCTCTTCAGGGCAGGGGGTGTTCGGTGATTCCGTACAAATCCACGGGGCCTTGCCCGCACCCGGCCTCCCAGGGTGATCCCAGTGATTACTCTGAAAGAGAACTGGGCTGAGGATACTGCATGGAGGTGAACCGGGCCTGAAACATACGCTTGGATTTCGGGGTTCTCCTGTTTCCAATTTAGGGAGCGCTCCTCAGCCTTTAGTTCAGACGCCATCAGGCATGGTCTGCGTGACCTTGAGCAAGTCACTTGACATCTCCAGCCCCCAATCCCTGTCCCATCACGGGTAGCCCGGGACCATCCCACAAGCTTTGAGGTCGGCCTAGTACCAAGCGTGGAGCCCGGGCACAAGGCTGCCAGGGGCAGGGGAGCGGCGGCGCCCGTGCCCACGCGGGCCGCGCAGGTGCGGGGGAGCGGCGTGCGGCCCGCTCGGCGAGCTGGGTGGCGGGTGTCTGCGCCGTGGCACCGCAGGCCCGGTCGCCTCCGCGGCGCCGAGTCTGCTCGGGGGCCGGGGCCGCTCGCGCCCTTCACAGCCCCCCGCCGGCCTCAGGGCCCGGGTTCCCCGGGCTCTCGCCCACGCCAGGCGCCCCCGGGCCGAGCCCCGCAGGAGGCCCTGGAATTCCTGCAGAGCCCGGCTCCCGCGGCCGCCCCTCCCGCGCGCCCGCTTCCTCCCGCTCCCCGCGCGCCCCCCTCCCGGCCGCCAGCCAACTGCGTGCCCCCGGGGCCGGCAAGAAGCCACATGCCCCCGCAAGGAATGCCGGGCCTGGCGGGCGGGGCGGGCGCTGGGCAGGGCCGGGCCGGGCAGGGCAGGAGCTCCCCGCCGGGAAGGCTGGTGAGAGGCAGCGAGCGGGCCCGCGCCCGCCCCGGCCCGTGCCCGGCCTCCCGCGCCGCCCCGGAGCTCACACTGTCCCGCGGACTCGCGCTCGGGGCACCCCTCCCGGCTCGCGGCCGGGGGCGGGGGAGGCTCGGCCTGGCCCGGGCAGCCCCCGCCCCCTCCGCGCGCCCCCGGCCCCGCCGGCTCGGAGGAGGGGGCAGGCCGTCGTGTTTCCCCACACCCCTCCCAGCCGCGGGCTTTGGGGCCCCGGTGGGGAGCAAGGGGCTGATTAGCCGAGAAGCAGGGGTGTGGCCAGCGGGGCCCCGGTAGTGAGTCACACACGCTGCTCGCCCAGTCCCGGGGCCCAGCGCGGTGCCAGGCCGAGCGGCGTGCCACCCCAGCCACGAAGAATGTCCCTGGGCTTGGCATGAGAACCCTGGGGTGTCGAGGGAGGGGCTGAAGCCCGGCGCATGGTGGAGGGCGGTAAGCGGGGGCCTGGGGAGAGTCCCCTACAGAGAACCGGGTGGGGCTTTAGTGGGGGCTCTGGCCCTGGCTGGCCCACACTAGCAATCCCCAGGCCCCACCTGTACCTGCTTTGAGCTGGCAAAGGGGCCTGGCAGCCCCAGGGTGAGGGACACCGTGCCAGGCACTGAAGGCCCATTTCGGGCGCCCACCCCTCTTGGCCCCAGTTGACTTGAGTTCCCTCCCTGCTCCTCTTTGCAGAGTTTTGTGCCCAGGCTCAGGTGGGACCCTCCTGCCCTTTGCCGTTGGTCTTGGGGTCCAGGCTGTGCGTCCCAGCTCTGCCTCTTGGCCTGAGCTGCCCTAGGCCCCTGACCCCAAGGGGCTGGCGGCTCCAGTCGTCCCCAGGACCAGCCTGGGATAGAAATGGCATTTCCTCTTGGCCAGGCTACAGCTGTTTTTGTTGTCTGTGTTCTCAAGCGCTTCCTCTGGGGATGGCAGGGAGGGTAACCAGACTCCGCGGGACCCCCACTTGCCCTCTCCGCCACTCACCCCTCTTCCCCTGTCTCTTTGATCCTCTTCCTGTGCTGGTCCCACCTCCTGCGTCCCAGGACAGAATGACTGAGAACATGAAGGAGTGCTTGGCCCAGACCAAGACAGCCATAGGGGACATGGTGACAGTGGTGAAGACAGAGGTCTGCTCACCACTCCGCGACCAGGAGTATGGCCAGCCCTGGTGAGGCCCCTTTGTGGGGACTGGAGAAGGAGGGAGGTCTGGGCTGGGCTGGTTGGGGACCCTGGGGAAAGTTCTCACTCCCCGCCCACCTTCCTAAACCCTGCTCCTGGCAGCTCGGGGGACAGGGACGCAGGCTCCGGACAAATTGAAGCAGTGGCCCAGAGAAGCCTGGGCCCAGGTCCCGGACCGCAGTCTTTGCACCGTGCCTTGCACTGAGCAGCATGCTGACTGGGGCTCCTCTGCCCACCCCAGGTCCCCTTGGCCTCCTGGCCAGATCTGTCCCCAGCTTCTCTCCCCACTGGGCTGTCACTCTCTGATGGCTTCTTTGCTTTCTTTGCTGGACCCCGTTCCGGCCAGCTCTAGGAGACCAGACTCCTCAGCCATGGAAGTTGAGCCCAAGAAACTGAAGGGGAAGCGTGATCTCATCATGCCCAAAAGCTTCCAGCAAGTGGACTTCTGGTGTAAGTGGAGCTTGAGGCTCTGGGCTACTCCTCCCTTCACCCTCGTGGCCCCATCCCTGGTTAAGGAACTCACAGAAGAGGTACTCAAGGCAGAGCCTCACCTGTGGTGTACCAGGCCCAGGCCTCCGTTAGTCCCCATCGTTAGCCATCGAGGTGGCTTTCGTTGGCCCCATTTTCCAGGTGAGGACACTGAGTCTTAGTGAAGGTTAAGTATCCCGCCTTAGTCCTGCAGCTCATGGAAGTACAGTGGAAATTCAAACATAGACCCATTGTACTCTAAAGCCACGCTCACTCTTCTACTTTTTAAAATTTGAGACAAAGGAATCGACTGGCTTCTTTGGCATTGTCAGGTGTTTTGTTTGAGACCCCAGGGAGGGTGATGGGTTATTGCCACTGATGACTCAGGGGCCTGTGGCTGGCTGGCGTAGAGCCAGGGCTGGGACTCCGGAGTCGCACACAGTGTGCTTTCTACTGCCCCAGGCTGTCCTCGGGTGGGCCTCCCACCAGCCCCCAGCCTCCTCTGCAGGTCCTACTGACTTGCAGCAACTGAGGCCCTCCCTCCTCTTTCCATCCCTCCAGTTTGCGAGTCCTGCCAGGAGTACTTTGTGGATGAGTGCCCGAACCACGGTCCCCCGGTATTCGTGTCTGACACGCCAGTGCCCGTGGGCATCCCAGACCGGGCGGCCCTCACCATCCCTCAGGGCATGGAGGTGGTGAAGGAAGCCAGTGGAGAGAATGACGTGCGATGCATAAACGAAGTCATCCCCAAGGGCCATATCTTCGGCCCCTACGAGGGGCAGATCTCCACCCAGGACAAATCGGCTGGCTTCTTCTCGTGGCTGGTGAGTGTCCCCTGGGCTGTTCCATGGGAGAGGTTGCCAGAGAACGTGGAAGGAAACCAGCAGGTGGAGCTATACGCCGACCCTGCCTGGCCCTAGAGCTTTTCTGCCATCACGGGGTCTGTCCAAGGGGATGGCTGTCCCCTTGCCCTGGCTGGGTGGCCGTGACCCTTGGTGTCCAAGGACGATGCTGAGAGAGCCTACCTGGCAGTAGTCAACAGATCAGTAAATCACCAGGCAGAGCTCAGGGCGATTTCCCTGTGTGTATGTCTGGCGGCATTTATGCAAGGTTTACCTAACCACTCTTCCAGAGTGGGTGACTTGGAGCTGGGGCTGCGGATGCAGAGCACGACTTCCTTCTTCCAAAGCTGTAAGGCCAGGCACTGGGCTAGGTGCTGCAGGTAAAGCCTTCAACAAGACCCTCCTGCCCTTTGCCCTTTGGTCTTGGGGTCCAGGCTGTGTGTCCCAGCTCTGCCTCTTGGCCTGAGCTGCACTAGGCCCCTGACCCCAAGGGGCTGGCGCATGATTCCTGCACTCAGGCAGTAGATGGTCTGGTGGGAAGACAGGCACTGAAAATGTACGCATGTGATTACTGTGATCAATAGGGGGACATAGGACACCCTGGGAACATAGCACACAGGGACATGGCAGTGTTCATAGCACTCAAGAATTTGAGGCCTGGAGCCTTAGTTTATAATGTGAGCCAGCTTTGCTATTTACTATCTAATGTGACCTTGGATGAGTCATTTACTTCTGTTGTGCCTGTTTTGTAACATAAGCATAATAATACCTGTTGGTGAAGATGAAGTGAGTCAATATTGTGTGAAGTTCCTAGGATTCTGCTTGTACTTGATACAGGAGTATCAATTATCATTATTATTATTATTAGCCTAGGGAGATGCTTGGGGTAGATTTTCTTTAGCCTAAAACGTGAAGAATGAATCACAGCTCATCTTGGAAGAGGGATGGAAAAATGCAGACAGAAGAGCTGAGCGAGAGGAACTTGGAGAAGTCCAGGCTGGTGGCAGCAGTGAGCCCGAGAGGCAGAGTGGCCAGACATCGGCAGGAGAGGAAGGCAGGGTTGGGTCACGCTGCATTTCATAAGCCAGGGTGAGTGCATCCTCCTTCCTGGGGCCAGGGGAAGCCACTGACGAATGTTAAGCATAGGTGTGACCTGGTCAGGTTACAGCATGGAAAATTAGAATTCCAAGGAGGAGGCAAGGGTGGGGGTTCAGGTAAGAAAAGCTAGTGGCTGCAACTCAGGTGCTAGAGGTGGACAGATGTGAAAGAGGTTTAGGAGGGAGATATATTGATGGATGGGATGCGAAGTGAGGACAGGGGTTTTCAGTGAGATGAGCAGGAAGGGCTACCAAAGACAGCTCCCTGTGGGAGCCAAGCTGGGGCTACCAGCCAGAGACGAGAGAACGTGGGTAATCGAGAAAGGCGGTCGGTGGGCGCAAGGTCCTCGTTCATTAAAGACGCGCTCTTGAGTATCTCCCGTGCCAGGCACTGTGCCGGCTCTGGGAGTACATGGCCGGCCTGACTGGACGTACGTCCTGCCTTCGTGGAGTCTGCTGTCAGGGAGATGGTTTAACCCAAGAATAGGGTAAGTCCATATAAAATTACAGCTGTAAAGCTGCCGGAGAGATAGTGAGGCCGGGAGAAAGTGAGCAACCAGAGGTCAGGGAAGGCTTCCTGCCAGCTGAGCTGGGTTTGGAGGGAGGGAGTGCCCACCAAGCGAAGATGGGAGCGGGGCATCCGGGTGGATGGACAGCAAGAGCAAAGGCCCCGTGGCAAGAGAGAGCATGGCGAGTCCAAGCAACGGGACACAGGGCAGTGCGCTGGAGTGCGGTGCACACGGGGTCTGGAGGAGATGGAGGCGTGACCGCGTAGGGCCCAGTGGGCCAAATTAGAAGGTTTGTTGTTTATTGTAGAAATAGTGAGACGCTTTCAGGTTGTTTTAAGTGGGAGCTAGCAGGGAGTGACCTGGTGACATCTATGTTTTGAAAGGGTGACTTTGGCTGCAGGCTGGAGAGCTGATGGGGGTGGCAGGGACGGTGGTCGGGCATGGACGCCCACTCCCCTCACCCCGGTTAGAGGGCTGGGGGAGTGCTCTGAGTCCGCCATGGTGGGAGCTGGAGCGGGGGGGCTGGGGTGGGGACAAAGACATGGAGACGAGCGCACTGCTCTGTGAACTGTGTCAGAGTGACAGCTCTGACTTGGACATAGACTAACTGGCCTAAGTAAGGGAGTGGAAAGTGTCAAGGACACCTGCAAGTTCCTCTCCCAACGGGTTGGTAAAGGTGCCTTTCTCTGAGAAATGGAGGATGCTGGGTTGAAGGATAGATCATGGTTTTGGTTTGGGGTTTGAGTTTGGAGTGACGTCAAGTTATCCCAGTGGTGATGTCAGGTAGGCAGTTGAATGTGCGGGTCTGGAGCTGGAGAGGAGGTTTGGAGATGTCACTTTGTGAGTCCCTTGTAGGCAGTCAGTGGGGCCAGGGGTGTGGCGGGCAGCACCTGGGGAGACCAGGCTGTGTGACAGGTGGAGAGGCCTGGGACTAAGCTTTGGGGAACTTGAGCAGCTCACGGTCCAGAAGCGGAGCTTGATCCTGCAGAGGAGACGGAGAAGGAGCATCCAGAGAGGTAGGAGGGAACCACAGCAGTGGGTGACCTGGAAGTCAAGGGAGAAGAGAGGTTCTCAAGGGCCACAATGGCCAACAGTGTAAAATTCTGCTGAGACGCTGAGCTAGAGAAGGGCTGAAAAGTGTTCCTTGGATTTAGTGCCAGGGAGGCCATTGGTGACTTCAACAAGAGCTGTTACCAGAAGACAGTGGGTCTCAACCCAGGGCAATTTTGCAGCCCTGCCCCTGACCCCGGACATTTGGCAATGTCTGGAGACCTTGTGGTTGTCACAGCTCAGGGTAGGGGTATGCTACTAGCATCTAGAAGGTAGAGAGCAAGGTTACTGCTAAACATTTCACAATGCACAGGATAGTGTCCCCCAACAAGGAATTATCTGCAGAAACTCTGGGGGAGAGCGCTGGGGGTAGAAACCTGATTAGCGTGGAGGTAGCCAAGCATGGTCATTTCTCAGAAGTTTGGTGACAGATAAGATCAGATGTGGAAGAAAGAGATAAAAGAGAGGAGGAGTCAATGGAGTTTGTTGTTGGAGAGACTTCCGCATCCTTAAAGAGCCAGTGAGGGAGTCCTAGTGAAGAGGTGGTTGAATGGAGAGGAGAGATAAGGCACTGATGGCCATGCTGCGTCACCTCAGAAGGTTCGATGGAGACACTGGACATGGAAGGGGGTGGGTCAGCATCTTCCCCGTCACTGGGGCAATAGCACAGAGCATTGGACCAGATGGAGGGAGGGAGGTGTAGTAGGCCAAATTATGTCCCCCAAAGATGTCCGCATCCTAATCCCCAGAATTTGTAAAAATGTTACCTTAATGGGAAAAGGGATTTTTCAGATGTGATCAAGGATCTTGAGACGGGGAGATTATCTTTGATTGTCTGGTGGGTCCAATGGCATTACAAGCATCTTTATAAGATGGAGGCAGGAGGGTCAGAGAGAAAGAGATTGGAGGACCCTACCCTGCTGGCCTTCCAGATACAGGAAGGAGCCAGGAAAGGCTGCAGGCAGCCTCTAGAAGCCTCCAGAAAGAAGGCAGCCCTGCCAACAGCTTGATTTTAGGACTTCTGACCTCTAGAGCTATAAGGTAGTACATTTGTGTTGTTTTAAGCCACTGTGCTTGTGGCTGTTTGTTACAGCAGCGATAGGAAACTAACACAGTAGGTGTACGGGCTTCGCGGGGGCATCTATTAGAGTGTGCAGGGAGGTGGAGTGAGGTGGCCTGAGATGGAGGAGATCAGAGAAGGCAGTTCAGGTCCAGGTGGGTCGAGCCCGAGGTGCCCAGGGAAGGCTGTCCAGAGGCGTGTTGGGGTGTGTGGGTCTGCAGTCGAGGGGAGATGCTGGGATACAGGGGAAACTGAGTATATGAATACATGCATCTGGGGCCCTGGGAAGGGAGGGCTGCCTGCAGACAATGCGCTCGGGAGGAGAGGAGAGCCTTAGGAATGCAGGGTTCATGAATCCTTGGAGGAAGAGGAGCTCAGAAGGCATAGGCGGTAGGAGGAGTTGGTGAGAAGTGAGGAGAAGGCGGGTTGGTCAGTGGGGTCAGTGCTGCAGTGGGTTGGGAAGCCTGAGGACTGACAGTCCGCCGGCCCAGTTGACATAAAGGTCTTGGTCCCCTCGGCAGGAGCGGTCTCGTGGGAGAAGCCAGAGTGCTGTAGATTGAGGTGTGCATGGGAGGTGAAGAGAGCGAACCAGCAAGGGTGCATGGCTTGTTTTAAAAGTCTGATTGCCCACTGAGCAATTATTATATACCAGGTGTATACCAGGCACCTCTGTCATCTCATACTCCTTCCTGTGGCAGCCCCGCAGGAGGGCGTTGCTGCCTCTCTTGTTCAGACGAGGAAGCGCAGGGCTGAAGAGGCTAAGTGAACAGCCCTGACTCCTGTGGCTGGTCCACCATAGATCTTGGTTCCCTCAGAGCTGGTGCCTCTCCATGATGCTAGAGGGCTTTAAGGGGTTCCTTTCTGGGGAGACAGGACTAAGGAGGTGGAGCAACTAATAGCCACCCTGGGCCAGGTGTGGTTGCATGCCCAAATTCAACTCCACTTCATAGACATAGAGCAACTCACAAGCACTAGGCCCCGAGCAGGGAGCTCTGGGCTAACGGAAATGCACAAGGTTTTCTCTCTGTTCTCGTGGAGCCTGTGGTTCAGTTATGAGGAGCAGGGCCTGTGGTGGGCAGGAGAGGAGGAAACTTATTCCCAACCAAGTAATAGAGAGACTGAGCATTGTTGTGTGATCACAGTGCTGCAGAGAGCTGCAGAAGCAGGGAGAGGGGGACTGGTTTCAACAGGGCAGATTGGAGATGGGTTTTGAAAGATGGATAGAAGTTCAACAGAGGAAGCCCATGGCTTCTCAGCCTATGGAAAATTGCACCGGAAAAAAACCTAGGGCCATGCCCAAGGAAGGGCTATTAGGACCCCCTCCTCCTGCCGCCAGAGTTTACAGCTTGCTGCAGCCTAGCTGAGGAAAGTTGAGTATCACGAAAGCAGACAGACTACCCTAGGTTTGCTGCCTGGCACTGGTCGATGGTGGGAGGAACGAAGCATAGAAGGCCCTGGAGTTTGCAGCCTGAGTATAAACCAGCTCCACCTGGCAAGAGTGGGCATGGGCCGGGCGCGGTGGCTCACGCCTGTAATCCTAGCACTCTGGGAGGCCGAGGCGGGTGGATAGCTCAAGGTCAGGAGTTCAAAACCAGCCTGACCAAGAGCGAGACCCCGTCTCTAAAAAAAAAAAAAAAAAAAAAAAAAAAGAGTGGGCATGGCCTGCAGTTCAGGGGTGGAGCCAGCAGCCAAGAGGTTTCTCCCTGGGAAGTTCCTCCCCAGGGCCTGAGCACTGCAGCAAGCAGATGGGAGCAGGGAGGGAGTGGCTGTGGGCTGTAGGACAATGTGCAGGCTTTAGCCTTTGGGAACCTGAGAGGTGAGAGGCATTGAAGCCCTTGAGGGACCAGATGCTCAAAAGGGCTCAAGAAAAGTGTATGTTTGTGTGTACGTGTGTGTGTGTGTGTGTGTGTGTGTGTGTTGGGGTGGTGTTAAGGTCTCAGCTGGGGAAAAGCGGCATGAAGATGGCCCTGCCTGCTCAGGTGATGTGTGGGCTGAACGGTGTGGCAGGGGTGGAGAGAAAGATGGGCTGAACCAGGGCACTGGTATTGGACCAGCATCTGGGAGTCCCACATCCTAGAAAAACCGCATTCATGTGTCCAGTCCTGTCCCAGAGCCATCGTGGGTATTGTCTTTTCTTGACCTTCTGCCTGCCTTCAGAAGCTCTGGCCCGCATCCAGCACAACATGTTTCTTTTCACGATCCCTCATATGTGTGCTCTACTCCAGTAGAAATGCCGGTGGTGGTTCTGATAAGCCTAGCTGTTAATGTTTATTGAGCACTTACTATGCGACTGGGTCTGTGCTCAGCGCTTTGTAGCATAATTGCGTTTGATCCTAACAACACTTCTGTGATGTAGGTCTTATTCTATCCATTGCACAGCTGAGAAAACTGAGGCCTGGAGAGGATGAGTCATTCTGCACAAAGCTAAACAGCTGGTGAGTCGCTGAGCTGGGGTTCAAACATGTGCAGTCTGACTCCAGAACCCACCCTCTCATTCCGCCTCTTGGTCCTCTCTGCCTCCCTTAGTTATCGTGTTTCTTCCTGTTTCCTTGCCTTGGTTGACTCTGTTCTACTCATGCTTCCTGCCCAGCACAAGTTCCCTGTCTCCCCAGACCCCTCACCCTGGAGGAAAGCTGGCTCCATTGCGTGCACGCAGGAGTTTGGCACTCACTTTTGTCTGTTTAGAAAAGAAATGCCCCTTCCTCTGTTTTTTCATCCCATTGGAAATTATAAAAGCCATAAATCATTGCCAAGGCTTCCCAGGCCACCCTCAGACACTGCGGGCCAGGGATGATGCTACAGGCACGAGGTGCTTGGAGGTGCCATGCAGCCATGTGGTTTTGTAAAGAGGCAGAAGAAAGAGGAGGCCAACTCAGGGATTTGGTGTAAGTTTTTCATGCAGACCTCGGCTTGTTCCCGAAGGGATTTAGGGCAGCCTAGCAGGGTACATAAAATATACCATGATAACATGTTAAAACTGGGAGAGAGAAAGAAGAAAGAAAAACAAGGGTGGAGACGCTACATGGAGCCAAGAGTGAGGCTACAGATGCATACCGTAATGCCCCGTATCTGCACTTCAGCTCTGTAGGCTCCAGATCCGGCAGCCCCGAGAGAGGGGAGCCTGGCTGGCTACTAGCGCATTCTGCCCGTCACATGAAAAGCACCAGAGGCCTCCTGAGGAGGTCCTTCCTTCTGGGTGCAGACACTGGACAGATTTCCCAGGCGCCCTGCTAAAGGGATGTGAGATGGAAGGACTTGGCCCAGGCCAGCGGCTACCGTGCTGGGGGGAAGCAGACGTGAGATGGTGCTTCCGTGTTCCCGTTTCAGCTTCCATTGCAAAACGGGACTTTCTTTTCAAACTTGAAATTGGACATTCGAAAGGTCATGGCACACCCTCTAGAACAGAATCCGAGAGACACTGAGTGCCTGGGTGAGACAGCAGCGAATGCAGACAGTTGCGGTGCCACAAGGTGGGTGGGAACAGGCAGGTTTTGCCAGGCTTGGGGGAGCGCAGAGAAACGAGGAGTTAACGGGCTTGTCCAGGAAAGAAGATGCATTTGAGACAGCTTGGCGGAGGTGTGTGTGTGTGTGCCCATGAGCAAGTGCTTTTCATGCTTGTTTGCTTAATCTCTACTACTTTGAAAGTTTCAAACTCTGTTGAAAAGTTGTAAGAATGGTATAGTTCACACCCACACACCTGCTTCTAGATTCACCTACTAACATTTTATAACTTTGCTTTCTCTATATATATACTTACACAAACACACACACACACACACACACATTCTTTTTTGTTTTCTGAATTGTTTGAGATGTAGTTATAAGCATCATGACATTTTACGTCTAAATACTTCAGCCTGTCCTTCCTAAGAGTAAGGCATTCTTCTATACTCGGCATGGGCAAACATCTTTTGAAAGGGCCACGTGGTAAATATTTCAAGCTTTATGGACCATGTAGTCTCTGTCACAGCTACTTAACCCTGCTGTTGCAAAAGCAGCCGTGGATGAGAAATGAATGAAGAACATGGTTGTGTTTCAATAAAACTTTATTTATAAGCACTGAAATTTGAATTTCATATGAATTTGAAAATCATATAAATGAAATGACATGAAAAACATTTTTCAGCCATTAAAAAATTGCAAAAACTGTTCTTAGCTCACAGGCTGTCTAAAAACAGGTGGTGGGGGCTGAATTTGACTTACCAGGGGTAGATGGCTGGCTCCAGTTCTATTTAACCACCCTGTAATTATTACACCCAGGAAATTTAACATGGATACAACACTGTCTCATCAGTGGTCCATATTCAGATTGTACTTTTTCCCCATCTGGGACCCATTTATGCATCACGCATTGCATTTAGTTGTTATGTCTCATGACTCTCCTTTGTTCTAGAAAAGTCCCCCTGCATTGTTTTTTCTCTTTTATGATATCACACTGTTGAAGAGCTCAGGCTAGTTGTTTGCATAATGTTGCATAGTTTAGATTGTCTGATTGTTTCCTCATGGTAGATTTAGATGGTACCTTTTTGGCACAGGCAACGTTAGAGCTTTCTCATGACATGTTATCAGAAAGTACATGATGTCAACGTGTCTTGTCTTTTATGCAGTGGTTTTAGCAACTATTGATGGTTCTTACATGTATCAATTATTATTAATAGTTTAAAATGGTTTTTCTATTTCTTCCATTCCTTCTACATTTACTACCTGACATAATTCTGTTTTAAAAAAAAGTGTTCAGCCTTCTCCACCACCCCATCTCTTATTTTAAAACTATTTTAAGTATCTGTATGGACTCATGAATTCTTTTTTCATTCATCATGTTACAGTCCATTCCTGTCATTATTCATTTTGATGTTTAAATGGCCCTAGATGTGGCCAGTGGGAGTCCTTTAAAACTGGCTCTTTGTTCTTTTGACACATCCCCATCATTATTTTAGCACTTCCTTACTTTCTGGCACAAAAAGATGTTCCAGCCATCTCTCCTGGGAGCTCCAAGTCCTTGTAGTGGGAAATGGTGTTTAGAAGCCAAGATCTCTGGGCACTAGGTGTGCAATTGATTGCTATTGGGGTATTCTTGCTTCCAGGCCTGAACTAGGTTTTGAGAGATGGGTTGAAGTGAATGGCCTACCAAGTCAGAAACTGAGGGAACACAACATACAAGCAATGGGCACAGCATGTACAAAGGCCCCTGAGGCACAGGTGCAATGTTGAGGGTGGAGGTGGTAAAGAGTTTAGCAGAGGTATTGAGTGTGCTTGGAAGGAAAAGTGGAAGATAAGGCTAGAAAAAAGTCAGTTTTCTCATGTTCTCAGATGCTATGGATTATATAAAATGCTATTGAGTCAGTATCAGCTTTTCAGGGAGTAAAAATATGGACCTCAATCCTGAGATTCCTCTTAATATCAGAAGCATTGAATGGGCTCAGCTTCTGTAGCCGTTTTATAAATGCAAGTAGTTTGGTTATTGAATCATAAACCAAACCAAAGATTTCCCCCCAAAATAGTGAACCAGTTCTGGTGGAAGCAGAGTCTGTAATTCTCAAAATCTATTCTATCGGAACAAAAGTAGAACATGAAAAATGATTCCGTATTGGTCCACTGTTTCCAGCAGAGACCAGGCCCTAACCTGACCTTCTGCGGTCCTTGCACCCGGCCAGCTGTTTCTCACTTGAGTTGTGTTCAGGTGACTTTTAATGTTGGTGGAGTCCCAATGTTACCTTAGTTTTATTTTACTGCTACTTAAAAAGGTATAAACATAAAGCTATGTAAGTAAACACAACGTTTCTTACACTGACAACTTTTAAACAACTATAAAACCAAAACAAATTTACAAATATAAAATGAACAGAACGGCGAAAACTTCAGTATAATTCAAATTAACAAAATCATTTTGGTGTGATGGATGATATTGCTTTACTGTTTATAGGGAGAATATGGTAGTGACTGCTAAGACACGGTGTCACTGGTGTTCGGAATGCCTTTTATGAGCCACGTGGTGTCTTTGTTTTGCCGTTTGTGTCTATTTGAAACACTGGGAAATCTTTTGTTAATGCAACTGCTACGATGTCCCTTGGCCTTTTCTTTGCCAGAATGCGGCATTTACATATTAAGTTTGCATTCGTTCATTGTGCATCTGGCAAGTTGTAATAATTAGCGTTGTACGGCCAACTGTTACCATGAAACAAGCTACCTCATAATTCAGAAAATAGGGGTCAGCAGGCTTTTTCTGTGAAGGGCCAGATAGGAAATGGGTTTTGCAGACCACACGATGTCTGTCGCAATTACCCAATTCTGCTGTAGTGCAAAAGCAGCCATAGATGTGGGCGTGTTCCAGTAAAAATGTATTTATGGATACTGAAATTTGAATTCCATATAATTTTTACATCATGAAGTATTGTTCTTTTGAGTGATTTTCAACCATTTAAAAGTGTACAAATCATTCTTAGCTGGTGGGCCGTACAGGTGGGCTGCAGCGAGCCAGCAGGCCATGGTTTGCTGGGCCCTGGCACAGAACAACCGTATTTACTCTTGTGCACGTAGTTGCTGGTTGACTGCAGCTACTCACTTACACTCGCGTGTCTGCTGGTCTGCTGCAGTGTGGCTGGGTTAGCTGGGCTCACTGGGCGGCTTGGCCTCAAGCTGCAGCTGACCTTGGCTCCTTCCTCTGGAACCAGGTCTGCTCCAGGTACCTGGAGTGTGTTTGTTCTGGGCCCAGGCTGAAGGCGCCGGGGCTCCCTGGGGAAGCTCTTCTTTTTTTCAAGACTTTGCTTGCGTCGTGTTTGTTAACATCCCATTGGCCACACAAGTTTATGGTTGAACATGAGGTTGTGCAAACCACATGTAAAATAGAGTCGAATGCAGAGTCACGTGGGAAGGGGTGATAGGGACGGGTGAAGAACTGGCGCCAAGAATTCAATCTAATGCGGGTGCCAACTCAGTCATGAACACGTTACTCTTGTGTGTGCAGAAATCTCACGGTGATTCCCGTGTATTGATTTTTTTTAAAAACGAAAACATTGAATTAAAAATTCTTAAAGAGAACATTCAGATCTTGGGAATATGTCCAAAGACCCTAGTTTGAGAAATATTAATTTCTAGTAAACGCCTTGGCTTTGACAATGGGGGATTTTGAGTTTCCTGGTGTTCGAAAATTCCCCAAGGAGAGGTCTAGTCCAATCTGTGCTCCCTAAACCTAATTCAGCACCGCAAACTCCAATGGGTCCGCAGCACATGCTAGTTAGGCTTGATGGGCAAAACACCAATATCAACAATAACAGTGACAATAGTAACTGCCAGTTATCGAGTACAAATGATTTGTGTGTCTTAACTCTTTGTATCTCACAACAGTATTTGGTTATCGGGCTGGAAAGGCCAAGCTACTTATCCAAGGCTATACAGCCAATTGTAGGGCCAAGGCCACAAACCAGGCTAACGCTCACACTCTCCAGGCCACACATGTGAATGTCTAAATGCCCACATGCTATCCCGTTGGTCATCCTCCCATTCACATGGAAACATCCTGTTTCTTTAAGGACTGCTTTTTGAGCATATGGCATAAGATGGTTTCTCTTTCCCTCTCTGATTGCTGCTGCTGAATTTTTGGCAGATTTTATTTTTTTAAACAGTTTTATTGAGATATAATTCACACACCATATAATTTACCCATTTAAAGCGTGTAATTCAGTGCTTTCAGTATATTCACAGATATGTGCAACCGTCCCCACTGTCGACTGTAGATCATTTTCATCACCTCAAGAAGAAATCCTGTGCCCTTTAGTTGACATCTCCTCTCCTCATCCACCCCCATCCCTAGGCCATCACTAGCTTTCCGGCTCTATAGATGTTTCTATTCTGGACTTTCATATGAATGAGATCATACAGTATGTGGGTTTTTGTGACATCTTTTTTCACTTAGCTTAGTGTTTTCAAGGTTCATCTGTATGGTAGCATGTGCCATTCCCTTTTATGGCTGAGTGATATTCCACGTGTTGTTTATCCATGCATCCAGTGTGGACAGTTGAGTTGTTTTACTTTTTGGCTATTGTGAATAATGTTGCTGTGAGCATCGTGCACAGGTTTCTGTGTGGATATATGTTTCCATTTCTCTTGGGTATAATCCCTAGGAACGCAACTGCTGGGCCTTGTGGTAACTCCGTGTCTAATCACCCGAGGAGCTGCCACACTGTTTTCCAAAGAGCTGGACCATATTACATCCCCACCAGCAGCATATGAGGGTTCCTATTTCTCCACGTTCTTGCCAACACTTGTTTTTATCTGACTTCTTGATTCTAGTCGTCCTAGTGGGCGCGAAGTGATAGCTCACTGTGGAGCTTTAGGTTTTATTCGCTGCTTTTTTTCTGTCTCTTAGTCATTTCACTGGTTATTGGAAGAGAGCCACCCACGCTGGATGTGTGGGTTGCGCACTGAATAACTCGATAGGGTGTTTTGCACATCAGGCCTGTTAATTGCTTCTCCTGCCGTGTTAACTTGGAAGACCCTTCTAATCTGCAGCATGACATTTAAAGTTTGTTTCTACCTGATTTCTCTCTGGCCACGGGCTCACTCCGGTTTCCATTTTTACTCCCTCTTGGTTGGGGAGATTCTCCAGGATCTCTCTCCCACCCTTGCCCAAGACGCTTCATGTAAAGCATCACTAGGAGACAGGATTCAGGCTGGTCTCCTTGATGGTCGCTCCTTGAATTCCCCCCGCCCAAGGGCCCCTTCTGGGACTTCAGAATGCTGTTTGCTTGCACCAAGGAGAGTGAGGCTGTGTGTGGTCAGGGCAGGCGGGGGGGGGGGGGTGAAGGACAGAGCTGTCTGAGTTGGTTACAGGGCTCTGGACTCGCATGCTCCTGGTTCCAACCCTGGCTCTGCCACTTGCTGGAAGTGTGTCTTTAGGCTGCTCACCTGTTCTCCCAGAGCTCCGTCTAATGGAACACACCCCTGTGAGCTGTGAACACTGATGCTTGCTGCATGCCTGCTGCCTAGCAGGGGCTGAGCAGGTCACAGCTAGCTTAAATCTCCAGTTACGTCACATGGGCTTCAGGAATGGACGGGGATGGGGGGTGAAATCAGACTTTATAAAACCCGGATGTGGAATTTGGGGTTGTATGTAAACATGGCTCATTTCCCAGGGCCCCAGAGTGTTTGTAAGCATTAAAGAGAAGGAAGTGCTGCCATCTGCAACAGCACGGATGAACCTGGAGGACATCATGCTAAGTGAGACGAGCCAGACACAGAAGGACAAATACTGCCTAATACCACTTATCTGAGGAATCCCAAATAGTCAAATTCACAAAAGCAGAGAGTAGAATGGTGGTTGCCAGGGGCTGAGGGGGGAGAGGAAAGCAGGGAAGTATTAGTCCAAGGGTACAAAGTTTCAGTTATGCAAGATGAAAAAGTCCTAGAGGTCTCCTGTACAGCATAGAGCCTATAGTTGACAGTACTGTATTGCATACTTTAAAAGGTGCTGAAAGGTAGATCCTATGTTAAGTTTTATCACAACAATAATAATTAATTAATTAATTAGAGCAGGAGGAGTCTTTTGGAGGTGATGGATATGTGCATGGCATAGTTTGTGGTGATGTTTTCACGGGTGTACACTTATATCCAAACCCATCAGGTTATATACATTAAATGTGTCCAGCTTTTTGTATGTCAGTCATACCTCAATAAAGTGGTTTAAACAGAAAAGAAATCTGATAAAAGGTAGTTTTAGAACATTAAAAGGAAGTACTAGTTTCCTCAGCAGTAAAATTAGGGCAGATACGTTAGATCATGGTTCTTGAGCATTTTGAATCACCTAGGAAGTGATTCAAAAAAGTTACACTCACATACCAATATTCATAAAATGCTGCACACGTTTTAAGGGACCCTTGGATACCAGGTTAGCAACCCAGGGCCTGGATAATCTCAGAGGCCCCTGTCCCGCTTCAGTGTTTTGTGTGTTTGTTTGTTTAAGAAACAAGGTCTCACACTGTCACCCCGACTCTAGTGCAGTGGCATGATCATAGCTCACTGCAGCCTCAAACTCGGGGCTCAAATGATCCTCCTGCCTTGACTTCTTAAGTAGCTGAGACTATAAGCATGTGCCACTAAACCTCGCTAATTTTTTAAACATTTTTGTAGAGACAGAGGTCTCACTATATTGCCTAGGCTGGTCTGAAACTCCTGGCCTCAAGTGATCCTCCCGCCTCAGCCTCCCAAAGTGCTGAGATTACAGGCGTGAGCCACTGTGCCCAGCCCAGCTTCAGTGCTCTTCACTCCATGCTTCTGAGTGTAGCAGAGGCCAGAGTTCAAGTTCAGGCCAGCCTCTTTATCTCTCTGGTCTTCAGAGGGCTGTTACACCATCTGCCTCCTGGGGCTCGGGAGGAGCATCTGAGGTGTGGGAAGCACTTCGTCAGTGGTGAATGCTTCGCAAATCATCTTTATAACCACTTCGCTGCATGAGGAGGTGCAGGATTGAAAGTCAGAATGCTTTATGGATTCAATGGGTTCCTGGAAAGTTGCAAGCAAATCGGGTTGTTGAAAACCCAGTCTCTGCAGCATCTGGTAATGACACCGTTTAGAGGAGCTCAACAGTGACTCCTCCACTGGGGCGGGCGTTCTGTTGCAAAGCGGGGTGTTCCTCCCTATTAAAATGCCAAGTTGCACATAGCAAATTCACTTAAGGCTGGAATTTCACAGAGGGCTCTTGAGAATCCTGCTTCATTCTCATGGGGCCCCTAGAGGAATCTTGGGGGTAGCATCTATCACGCTAAAGCATGGCCTGTACCATCAGAGACCTGAGTTTACACTCCAGCTTCCCCGTGTATTTCCTTTGTAGCCCTGGCCAGATCACCTAACGGCCCTAAACCTCAGTTTCCTAATCTGTAAAATAAAATGAGGATAATAATAGTAGCTACTTCATAAACTGTGGGAATTCGTGCAGTAGTGCTGCATGAGTCGTAGTCGTGGGTGACATTATTGTTGTCTTTATTAATTATTACCATGGTCAGAAATACCGTTCTGGTCCACATGGACCGTGCTTGACCCAAAGGCCCAAACTCAGGCTACTGTATTATTTTTCTGAGCATCTCTCTATGTAGAGTCATACGCTATTAGTTATAGACAAGATTTGAAGGTCATTTAGGACAGGTTTCTACTCGGTGGGGGAAATCCTTTTTTTCAGTCTCCCTGATAGCAGATCATTCACTGCTTACATACTTCCAGTAACAAGAAGCTCACCACTTCATGGGCTGCTCGTCCTATCTCAGGACCATTCTGCAGGTTGGACAGTTATTCCCTCTGCCGAGTTCCGGTCTGTGTCCCTCTAGATGCGTGCCGGTCCTGGTCCTGCCCCCCAGTGTGGTGGGCCTTCCCACATTTGATGACGGCTCTGCTGTCTTCAGCCCCTCCTTCTCCAGGCTGAGAGACCCCTTACCATGCTGGTAGTCCTTCCTTGATCGGGTCCAGGTTATCAAAGTTCTCATGTCATAGTACTCAGAGCTTCTGGGCTGATCCAAGAAGCACCAAGTTCAGAGGGGCCGAGGAGTTGACCTTGAGGGATAAGGCAAGGGAGGGACCTGGGAAACCAGCCTCCTGGGGGCTGGTGCAGAGCATCTGGCCCGGCTGGCCGGCCCCAGAGCTGGAGGCCCACAGCCCACTCCCCACTCAGGGCGGCCTGGGCTCATCACTGGCCTGCGTGTTCCCGCCCGCCCCGCGCCCTCTGCCTCGAGCCCCATCACCCTCCTCTTCTTCAAGATCTCCATTTAGACTCCATATCCCCCAAGAAGGTCCTCGGCTGACTCCCGAGTACGGGGCTCCAGCTCAGAGTTCCTATTACCCCACGTCGTCCCCCACCTCAGTAGGGACCAAGCATCGCCACAGTGGCCTCCCTGCTGCACCCCACTGGGCTGTCAGCTTTCTGAGAGCAAAGATCCTGTCTGCCAGGATCAGCATTTTACACCCACAGCCTGTCACTGTAGCTGCCCCCTCTGTGATGTTTGTTGCTTGAATGAGTGAATGAACAAACAAACAAATAAATAAACACTCTTCAGAAAAGCCCTGGAACCCAGCAAGCAGAGATCCTAGGCAGCTCCCGTGTCCCTTACAGCCCCCAGCTAGGCCTCTCTGCCCAGTTGAAGCTGCAAAAGGCTGATGATAACAACTCAGTGTGGACCCATAGGCCTCCTGCCACCCAGAATTAGTAGTAATTAACATCTGATTTCTTCATCAGTAGTCACTTACAATCGCAGTGCTAATAGCGACCGTTCATTGAGTGCCTTCCCCATCAGTCATGACGACAGTGCTGCAAGTTTGGTTGTTGCCCCATTTTACAGATTAGGAAACTGAGGCATGGCCAGTGAAGTCACCTGCCCAAGGCCATTCAGCCTATAAATGGTGAAGCTGAGATTCTAGCCAGTTCCTCCGGCTCTGTGGCTCCTCTGACCCCCTAGATGCTTCTACTACTGGCTGTGGGAACTAGAGAGGCTTCTTTTCCCCACTAGGCACGAGAGGAGCAACCAGAGAATGACAGTGTGGTGCGATTATTGTTATGATAAAGTACAGTGTTTTGTGAGACCCAAGCAGAAGCATCTGGGGAGACTGCAAGAGAAAAGGAAACCCGAGCTGCATGTTTTCTTATTTTATCATCTTTTGAGATTTTTAAAACACGAAAGCAGGATAGTCTCATGAATAGACAAAGCAAAGCCATCCCCACTTCCCTCTGTCCTCCCCTCTAGAGGGAACCAGAGTGGAGAGTTTGAAATGTATCTCCCACACTTTCTGCAGACATGTGCATGGTGGTGTGCTGGTATGTTTCACATTCTGCTGGTGACGGGGGTGGGGAGGAGCACGTGCCCATTGCCCTGGTGTAAATGCTCCCACCGCGGCTGATTCCAAGCTACCAGCTTGAAACCACTGAACGTGTGGTTGGGAAGAAATATGCAGTAGTAACTGTTAATATTATATGGTACTTCTACTGTTCTGATACACTCGACGCCAGAACCCTCAAGAGCATAGATAATAGTAAAATGTAGTAAGTTAATTGGGAAGTGGTAAGTTTTGAGTGTCCTGTTTAAAAAGTAAATAATCTATTGACTTGTAAGTTTACATAACTTAATTTTTAATAATGGCTATGTTTAACAACTGGTTCACAAAAATCCTGAAAATGTAACAGTTGAGCCTCAGTCAGCACAGCACTGATTTCGTCTTTAAAATATTAACATTGTATCGAGCTGCAGTGAGCTATGATCACACCATGCACTGCAGCCTGGGTGACAGGGTGAGACCCCATCTCTAAAAAAACTGTCATTTTTTTCTTCATTAACTTGCTTTTTATTTAAAAGGCTCTTTTCATCCAGTCATTGGTTCTTTCACCCAGCATTCTACCATGTGCCACGTGCTGTTAGGAACCGACGCCACCGCCATGAGGGGGCAGCATATGCTTTGGCCTCATTAGCGTACAGTCTAGAGAGGGAGGCTGTCAGTTACCAAGGTGACAGATAGATAAACGCTGTCAACACTCCAAAAACAAGAAAACCACTCACTGGAGTAAGGGCTGTAAAAGGAAGTAACGGGACGGCTGTGGGAGGCCGGGGTGTGGATGCCGGCGTGTGGCAAGGAAGAACTTACTTTAGGTTCAGGTCGGGAAAGGCTCCTTCTGGGGACCCCAAAGATAAGAAGGGACCAGACGTTCAGAGCTTAGCAAGAAAGAATTGAAAAAGGATACGATCACTCGGGTGCCATTTCCATAAACTTTACAAACGTGCACAACAGTTCTGTACGTTGTTCTTAGGAAAATCCTTACATCCTGAAAATAGGAAGGCTCCCCACCAGGATGGTGGTTACCCTTGGAGCGAGGAAGGGAGAGAGAATGAGCGGAAGGAAGCAGAGAGGGTCTTCGACTGCTCGTAGCAAAAGGAGAGAGGTCTGGGACATAGAAAACCGGTGTTAATTTTTGCTGGCTGTAGCTGGTGAGGACAGGGTTGTCAGCTACGTTATTCTTTGTAGTTTCTGAATGCTTGAACTATTTAAGGATTATTATTTTTTAAGAGTAGGGAAAAGAGGTTCTAGGCAGTGGAACTCACCAGGTGTTCAGGCTCACTGTCAGAGCATCGTGGCTGCAAACTAGTGATGGGGAGAGAGGCGCAAGGTAAGTTGGGAGGCAGGCAGGGAGCAGTCACGTGGGCCTCAAAAGCCCGGACCATGAATACAGTTTTATTGTAAGTGCAGCTGATGCCGTCTTGAGCTGCTGAGTAACGTGATCTGATTTGCGTTGGGAAGAGATTTCTCTGCCGCTCTGAGGAGAATCATCGAAGGGTTAAGAATGCCATCAGGGAAGTTAGTTAGGATTCTAGGCCTGGCAAAGTGTGGTTCTGCTTCACTGAATCCTCAGCGGACCAACCTTGGTCTAGCTCGTTTGTCAAAAATTATTGGATTTTACTTTATATGTCAATTATACCTCAATAAAGCTGTTAAAAAAAAAGAATGTGTCATTATGAAAGAAAAAGGCAGGATATAAAAAAAATAGATGGATGTGAAAAAGAACCAATTAAAAATTCTGAGAATTAAAAATATTCCTTGAATGAAAGGTACTAATTAAAAAAGGAAGTAAAGGAAGTAAAGGAAGAAAGGAAAAACCTCAGTAGGTGGGAGAAACTGTGGATTAAACACGGTCAAAGAGATAATTAGTGAATTGGAAGAGAATTCTGAGAAATTTTCCCAGAGACCGCCTAGAAAGATAAAGGAAAAATATGAAAGGGTAGTTAAAAGACATGGTGGATAGATTGAGCTATTTCCATATGTGCTTATTAGAAATTCTACCAGAAGAGACTGGAGAACATGACTAAGAAGCTGTACTCAAAAGCATAATGGCTGAGAATTTTCCAGTTTTAAAAAAGAGAAGTCTTTAGTTGAAAAGTACTCAAGTAATGGGGAAGAATTTCAAAAAAGTAGATCTCTACTTCAAAACCACATGGCAAAACTGCAGAAAATGAAGAATGAAGGGAAAGTCTTAAAATTTGCTGCAGACAGATCACCCACAAAAGGACATTAGGCTAGCAGTAGGTGGCCTTTGAGCCTATGGCAGTCTTGTTAGCAATCTTCAAAGTGCTGAAAGAAAGTAAAACTTAATCAGCCTAGAATTTCATATGCAGCTAAACTCTGATTCAAGAGCAATGGTCAAATAAAGACATTTTTACTGAAGAGAAAGTGGCCCAGTCCCAAACCCTGAGGCTCTTGAACATTCAGAGGTTGGGGAAGGGAGGAGCCGACTCAAGTCATGCATGTCCACTCATCCAGCAGAGACTGCAGAGAGGAGGACTGGATCTGGATTTTGATGTTCCAGTGGAGGCTGTTGGAAATGCCGCTTGCCGGCCATGCTGCTGTGTATTCTGTCGAGACAGAGGAGGGAGATGGTGCCGCCCGTCTGCCTCCCGTCTCCCAGGAATCCAAAACACCTGTGAAGGGGTTTGCACCTCCTCCAGTGTCTCTAGGGGAATGGAGATGGGTGGAGGGTGGGTAGCAGGGATTCCTGACCCCAGCCTGGGTTTCAGTCCAGTGGCAGTGGGGACATGTCAGGGACAGGGCAGAGGGAAGGGAGGTGGGGTCATGCCCCGGGCTCTGGGTCTGGAAGGAGCCCAGGGACGAAAGAGCCCCACTAGGATGGCCCATTCCAGACTGTCTGTTTCTTCCAGATCGTAGACAAGAACAACCGCTACAAGTCCATAGACGGGTCAGACGAGACAAAAGCCAACTGGATGAGGTGAGTCCTGCTCTCTGCTGGTTTCCTGGGAGTGTTGCCTGGCCTCTGACACGGAGTCCAAGGGGACGTGCTGGGCCTACGGGGTCTTCAGTGGTAGAGGCCACTAAAGGCTGTGGGGCTGCCATTTGCAGGGTTTGGGATGTGTCTAGCTCTGGGGGACCCTCCTGCTCCCCCAGACTTCCATCAGGGAGCTCTGGAGGAGGACCTGTAGCCAGGCTGGTGTGTCACAGGGACCCTCGGGGCTGTGCACTTGCTAGTGTGTCTGGCATACCCAGGGCCCAGGCTCTTGGCAGCATTCCTGGGAGGAGGTGTAGAGTGTCCTAGGACTGTAGCACCTTCTCTCAGGGCAGATTCCTGCTGGGGTGGTTTGGGACCATCCCAGTGAAGCCCCCAGCAGTTGTTTAAATGGCCCTCATGGAGGAAGAAGCTTCTGGCAAAGCCGTTAGCTCAGTTTTTGACAGTGCCTGCTGCCCAGGCCTGATTGCTTTCAAGACTGGTTTTACCTTCCTGCAGATCATATGGGGCAAAAATTTAAAAAAACATTTTTTTTAAAAGAGTTGTTTCACCCTGTTCCTGTGTTTGGGACAGAAGTTTGCACCAGCAGGATCCTAAAGGCCAAACAGAGAGAGCAGGAGGCTGGCCACTCTGGTCGCCCAGAGGCAGCTGAGCTGAGCCTGGAATCGCAGGTCTGCCGTGGCGCCGCCTGCCTGTGCTTCGTGCCAGGGGTCCTGCGCGGTGGCGTCTGGGGGAGGTAGGGACAGTGAGGGATCAGACGTGCCTTGTTCCCTCCTTAGTGGCCTCTCTCTGGGGCCCAAGAGCGGTGACTGGGAGTTTGGATCTGGGTGGGAGGGAGGAGGCCTGTCTGGAGCCAGGGCACAGCCGCAGCGTGGACCTGGGGCCTCCTGTGGCGTTTATGCAGTTTCGTGGCCCGTGGGTGCGGGGGCTGGGGGAGCGAGAGGGCGACGGTGCTTGGAGGAGGGAGTGTGGTGTGTTGCACTCTGAGACGTTCTGAGCAGATATGGGGACATTGGCTTGAGATGGGGGTCAGTGAGGGGGTCTCCTGTGCCCTTCCCAGTGGTCCCACTGCCCCCCCGGGCTCCCCTCTGAGCCCCTGACCGGCGAGCTGCAGTTCACACCTCGCAGAGCACCGGAGCGTCCGTCCTCTCGTGGGCTGGGGCAGCTGCTCTCCCTGCCATGTGACAGGTGCAGAATAGAGGTGCCAGAGATGAGTGGGCCCCGGCCTTGCGGTGTGGGGGCAGGCACCCACTGCCCCCGATCCCCGTTCACACAGTCTGCTCAGACATTGGCCTGAAAGTGGCCCCAGGAAGGTGGCTTGATGCTCCTAACTCCCCAGCACTGGGCCCAGGTCAGCTCGGCACGTGCAGTTGATCTCCCAGGTACTGAGGGTCCGACCGCGTGCTGGGCACCCAGGGCGGATCCCCGGCCCGCTCCCCGCCCCCACCCTGCCCGGACGCACACTTAGCACCACAGAAATGGCTTCCCGCACAGCCGCGGCAAGGGGCACAGACAGTGTGCTGCGAGGGCCCACATGAAAGAAGGGGGGGGCCTTTGACAAGGGCCTTCAAAGGTGGCAGGCTTCTGTTCGGGGCACTGTGAGCAAGTGGGGTTGAGGAGTCCAGACAGGACGTTGGGCGGCTGCGGCCCGGCCCAGACGAGCGGAGGCGCGTGCGTGAGTCCGTGCTGGCACCAGGCTTCTGTGCCGCTGCTGTCAAGGTGCAGGACCTCAGCCCAGAGAGCCGAGTCCGCCCACTCTTCCACCCGTCTCTGATCTGTCCCACAACCCCAAAGAAGGGGAGTCGTCATCTGAACCAACTTGGCCATCATTGGGCACCCCGGAGATTCTGACTTAATTGGGGCTGGGGATGGGCCCAGGGCACTGGTACTTCTAAAGCTCGTGCAATGATTCCGATGTGCTGCTGGCATTGAGAACCATGCTCTGTTCCGATCTTTGTGCCACAGTGGTCAAACCGAGGCCCAGAGCAGGGCAAGGTCTTGCTCGGGATCACACAGTCAGTGGAAGAACAAGGATCTGAACCTCTGACTCTGGACTTCCAGGCCAGTGTTCCTTCTGCTTGTGTGCAAGGGACCGGGCAAAGCATGGTTTGCTGGGCCTTGCGGGTGTTGCGGGAGGTCTGCTTCCAGCACCTAGCTAGCATGGGATCTGTCTGTTCTGCCCCCAGCCTGTCCTGGTCACAGCTGGCAGGCCCTCATCTCGTGATGACTCAGGGAACAGGTTGGGGTCGGGTGTGTGGCTCACTGCCATGGAGACGCCCCTCCGGTAGCTGTCGGAGCGAGGGGAGAGCCAGTGCAGCCTGGAGACCCCCTTCCCCTTCCCGGGAAGCTCCTCATTTGCAGACACTCTCGCTTGCACCGTCTGAGCGCCGGGCAGGGGATGATCCTTTGGCGTCAGTTAGCTTCTTTACAAAGTAAGTGGTGGGCCAGGAAGGGAGTGAGCTCTCACGTTTTGAGCTTTGACCCGATGGATGGTCCTGTGCTCAGTCCTCTGCAGATGCTGTTTCTCAGCCAGGGCTACTTTGTGCTCCTGGGGCATTGGACAGTGTCTTGAGACATCTTTGGTGGCCACATCTGGGAGTGGATAGCGCTGGTTTCTGTTGGGTAGAAGCCAAGGATGTTGATAAACATCCTACATTGCACGGGATGCTCCCTGCCCTGAACAAATTTTTCCAGCCCCAAATGCCAATAGTAGTGAGACTGAGAAACCTGCGTTAAATCACCCCAAAGCCCTGGGTGGCGGCACTAGAATTATCACCCTAGTTTCACAGAAGAGGAAACCGGGTTTGCGCAGGCCCCGTGGCTTGCCCAGGGAGACTCGGCCTCTCGTCCCAGGTTCGAGGCCTGTGTCCCTGCCGCTGTCTTGGGCCGGGTAACGAATGCCCGGCCTTCTTCTCCCCATCTTCTGGGCCCTGGTGTTTTGTGTGGGTGGGTGGGACGGTGAGGGCTGACGGGTCTCGGGGCCACTGACCTCTCCCTATGGTTTGGAAGTAGTCAAGGGAGTAGATCAGGCTCCGGGTTTCCCCCAATACCCTGATGTCTTGGGTGGATTTTTAAAAACCTTTTAGCTAGTTAAAGGGTTAGCAGAGCCACAATGTGAAGAAATGGAGTTCCAAAGCCACGGCAGGTGCCAGGTCAGAGGGAAGGGCTGTTCTGTGCCCCCTGCCCAGTGCCCTGGCTGCTCCGTGGAGGTGGAAGCCAAGGTCACTCCTGGTGTCCATCCAGGTGGAACTTGCCTCCCTCTGGAAGCTCACAGGTGCCTCCAGTTTCACCACAGTGCCACGGCAGCCCACCCCCAAAGGAGCACGTGCTCCCTTAGGACGGGGAACCTGTTTTCCTGCACATACACGGAGGCGGGGACTTGGGGGACTGGCGGGGAAGGGGGAGAGAGCCACTGACAGGGGAGCTTGCTGTGATCACATCTCAATAACCGGTGGTGGCACCACCAATGCCACGCCCTGTGGCAACCCACTGTGAAGGCTCCTTGGAGCCATTCTTTGGGCCGTGGGGCTCCGTGTAAATATCGCTGTATAGAGGCCAAGGTCTAATCCTGATTCCAGTAAGGATCTTTGTCACGACCTTTCAGGGCTTTAAAGCTCTTGTACATCATCGTGCCTTTTGCTCCTTAGTAACAACCCAGAGGTTGTGTGATTGTTATTCCCATTCTGAGGCAGGAAAGGTTAAATGAACTTGAACTGCCCTAGCTCTCACCGCTAGTAAGAGATAAAGCAGGTCCTGAAACCGACTTGAGTCCCGCGCTCCCACCCACTGCCACCGTCTCCTCTTCCCAGCCTCCCCCGGAGGACATGGGGAAGGGACCTTCAGTAGGAGGAGGGTGTGGTGGGGCCAGGTGGCCCCCGGTGCCTCCTGGGCTCCCCAGCTGGGGGCCGGCAATTAGGAAGGAGGAGGACCACCCACATTGACAGTCATTTACCCAATTGTGCTTTGTGGGATATTCAACCCAAGGAACGTGGCACCCCTGGCCGAGCGTAAGAGGAAGCCCAAGTTCTCCAAGGAGGAGCTGGACATTCTGGTCACAGAGGTGACCCACCACGAAGCGGTTCTCTTTGGGAGGGAGACCATGCGGCTGTCCCATGCTGACAGGGACAAGATTTGGGAAGGCATAGCTCGGAAAATCACCTCCGTCAGCCAGGTGCCCCGCTCCGTGAAGGACATTAAGCACAGATGGGACGACATGAAACGGAGGACCAAGGACAAGCTGGCCTTCATGCAGCAGTCCCTGTCGGGCCCTGGGGCCGGGGACCGGGCCCCCACCATCGTGCTCACGGCCCACGAGAGGGCCATCGAGTCAGCACTGCTCACGGCCCGTGCGGGGCGCGGCTTCCCCAGGGCGGAACTGGACGGCACCGACAGCCCCTCGACCAGCTGTGAGTATCCGTCCCCGACACCCGCCGGGGCTGTCCGCTCCCAGCCTGCTCCGCTCGGTCTCGTGCACCTTCCGTCCCCTGCCCTCCTGTCTCTCTCTGTGCAGCCCACCCTGTCCTTTCTCCCCCTCCCGCTTCTGTCTCCTCTCCACCCGTTTTTGTGCATTCATTCTAGAATGTCTCCTGAGCATCTCTGTGCCAGGCGCTGTGCCAGCAGCTGGGAGGACAGCTGCGTACAAGCCATCCCCACGCCGTGCCCTAGGGGAGGTCCTAGACTCACGGGAATAAACCAACGTTAAATTATCGCACAAGTAAACTCATGATGAAGGGATGAAGGACGAATGAGTCTAGCAAGTCCTGAGAGCAGGGCTGACTTCACAGGCACGAGACCCTGCAGTCCCAGGGGCCCTGCTGTGTTTAAGGCTCTGCTAGTGTCATCTGGACATGCTTAACAATCTTTGGACCAGGGGCCCTGGGTCTTCTTTTGCACTGGGCCCTGCAAGTTATGAGGCAACTCTGTCTGAGAGTGAGGAGCGGTGGCCACTGGCTGCGCCAGGGGCTGGGGAAGGTCCCTAAGGAGGTGGCAGGAGGCTAGACGTGCAGGCTAAGAAGAGTTAACCAGGTCAGACAGCAGCGCGGGGTACAGAGGAGGGGAGGGGAGAGCACGCAGGCAGAGAACAGCATGTACAAGTCTCTGCTTCAGGAAGGCGCTTGGCACGTTCCAGGAACAGCGAGAAGCCAGGGAAGCCCACGTGTAGCCGGCGAGGGGGAAGGGGCTTGAAACGAGGCGGCCAAGTTGTCAGGGCCCAGGCGGTGGGAAGATCAGTTCCTTTCTCTGTGTCTGGTCCTAACTGCTGTGTTGTTTCCTGCACTCCCCCTCCTGTGCCATGCTGCCCGCCCTGCTCCTCTCTGCCCACCCTAAGGCTGTCTCTAAGCTCCTGCTCTCTGTCCTCCTGGCTGTCCCCCCTTCTCCTCCCATATGTGTCCCTGCCTTCCCCTCTGCTTCCTGCATCTCAGATGCACTTTGAAGCCGGGCCCAGCGGCTGGGGCGGTTGTCCCTTGGGGCTGGAGTTCTAGCTGGGGCTCACCAGACAGGGGAGCAGTCAAGGCCCTTCTGTGCCCCCAGCCTCGGCCTCTGAGGGAGGCCGTCTGCCTGAGGGGCCCGAGAGGTGGGAGCAGGGCAGGAGGGGCTCTAAGGAAGCGGCCGCAGCCCAGCCCAGGGAAGGTGGTGCACAAAGACTCATGCTTTCCCTTCCCAGGCCCCTGCCATTGGGATCCGCTCATTTCCTGTTTGGCGGAGGCTCCTGACAGGTGGCAATGCACAGAGTCAGATTTTCAGGACTGGAAAGGAGACCATCTAGTTTGACTTCCTTGCTACCCAGTCAGGAAAGTCAGCTCCAGAAACAGGTGACCCTGAGCTCGATTCAGAACCAGGGTCTGCCAGTGTCCTGGGAATTGGTGCTTTCCTAAGTCTTGGGGTGATTCCACTGAATTGTGAGCAAAAAGAAGGGGGGGCAGCACCCAGTAAAGCCTGTTCCCTGAACCTGCGCTGCTCACCCCTGCGTCTCCCTGAGACCGAAGGCAGCAAGGTTACCAGAGACCTGGCTGCCAGGGAGCCGAGCGCGCCGGTCAGGCAGAGCACCCCACGGGGAAGGCTCCGCCAGCCCCCCTTCCCAGCCAGTGCAGCTGCTGTGCGTGCTCAGCCAGGCTTGGTGGAATGAGGCCCCGGCAGGGAGGGAGCCTCACGCCTTGCAGCGCTGGCTGTGCCAGGCTGTGTTCCTGGGATCTCCTGGATGGCTGCTGTCCCCCCACCAAGAGCCAGGAGGCACTAGCTCCTATTTCGCTGGCCCAAGTGACACCCCAGGACTCTGGGGAAGCACAGGGCGACCTGTAGGGTACACCTGGGTGTCCTCCCTGTCACCTTTTTGGGTGTGGTCCTGAGTTTAGCCCCACAGGCACAGGCAGTGAGGATTTGCCTGTCGGTCGGGTTTTTTCATCTCTGCGTGGGAATCAGTCCATAGCACTGCTCCCCAGAAAGTGTGCGCAGGGGCGGGGCCTCCCTCACCCGGCAGTCTGTCTGACGGTCCCTGCAAGGTCAGGTGCTTGTGGGTGGGGGCACGAGCCAGACCTGGCTACCTGCCTTGAGGGGTCGATGGGGGGGTCGCCAGGGCGGGCTGCAGAGGTGGCTGCCTTGCTCTGCACCAATCTTGCCCGGTTTTTTTCCACCTGTCAGCGTCCCCCTGTGGCGATTTAAAGTTGCAGATTCTAGGAAGGCCACAAGGTGTCCCCAAGCAACTCAGAAACGGGCTCAGGGAGGCTGGAGCTCAGAGGGTGGAGAGCATCTTAGTACCTTTCGGCAGGTGTCACCCTTTCAGTTTGGCCTAGTGCCTTTGTGCCTGTTCTCCTATTTATCACTCTTTTTAGCTACCTGGCTAGGTGGCCAAGTGGTGAGGTAGGTAGACAGGACAGGCATTATCTTTACTTTGCAGAAAGTGAGTCGCAGAGAGGTACAGTGATGTGGCTGATGTCACGAGGTGCTGGGTTGACATGCCGTCACCAGGACTGGGGTCTCCTCTCCACGTCCCCTGGCCTGGGCTCCTCCCCGCTAGAATGTAGCCATTTCCAGGAGAGGAGGAAACTGGGAACTGTTCATGCTCACTCTTCCCCTGGGGCGCCTGGCCCGTGTACCCCAGGGATTTGGGGTGTTTTGCAGGGGTGGGTCCAAGCCCAGGGCTGCCGCCATTCTCCCTGTTGTAATCATTTGTCATTTGTTTCTGTCCCCCAAGATGATGAAGATGAGGAGGCACCTGGGCCCTCAAGGCAGCCTCTTCGAGTGCCCCTGCAGCGGTCTCCGGAGGAAGAGGCCCACCTGGCCAGGCCCGCCCTGCTCCGTTCATCCTCCTCCTCAGACCAGTCCGAGACAGTGGGCCCCAAGCCAGAGGCCCTGCCCCGGCCCTCGCCCCAGGCCCAGGCTGCCTGCAGGACCCCTCGGCCACATCCCAGCCCGCCCACCACGGGCCTTGACTGGCAGCTCCTCCACGTCCACGCCCAACAGACTGAGGTGTTCCGGCAGTTCTGCCAGGAGCTGGTGACAGTGCACCAGGACATGGCCAACAGCATGCATGTCATCGGCCAGGCCATGGCCGAGCTGACCAGCCGTGTCGGTCAGATGTGCCAGACGCTGACAGAGATCCGGGATGGGGTTCAGGCATCTCAGCGGGGGCCAGACGGGGCAGCCCCCACGGGCTCCACCCCCCAGGCCACCCAGGCCCAAGCCCCGCTGCCAGAGCCCCCACCAGCTCCCCCAGCGCCCGCCCCCACACGGACTACCAGGTCTCGGAAAAGAAAGCACAATTTCTAACCCGGCCAGTCTGCTCTAGGAGGAAGAACCATGAAGGAGGGGTGTCTGGCCTTGCAACAGCGGCTAGTATCTCGTGTCCAGGACCGATGACCCTTACAGGACATTGGGGGCACTGTCACCTCTTCACCAAGTGCAGATCGCTGCCTTGTGCCCTAATAGCACGTATTCAGCCCCATTCCCTCATCTTTGGTGGATGCTCAAGGTGCAAGAAAAGCTACCTGCCTGACGCTTGCTTGGCCTGGAGGATCACTGTCCTCTTGGTCTGTGTCCCATGGCGGCAGCCATGGCCTTGGCCTTGGTCTGTGTCCCCTGGCCTTGCGGGGAAGTGGGGAGCAGTGTGGGCAGCATCTGAAGGGGCTGCTGCGTCCATCTCCCAGACCGGGCATCACCCCAGGCCCCGTCCTGCTGCTTTGGAAGGGGGCCAGGCCTGAGGGTGGGCAGGTTGAGTCTGCCCTTCAAGAAGGGGTCTGTCCTCCCCTGCCCCAGGGGGTGGTGCCTTGGTGCTCCGCTTGCCCTCGTGCCTGTGCTCAGCTGCTGTGCTTGCCTTTTGTGGAGTGGGGAGAATGGGAGGATGTCAGAGGAAGGAAAAGACGATCCTGCATTCGTAGAGAGCACTTTACGCCTTTCCCCACCCTTGCAGAGGGTTCTTGGTGGGTTCTCAGGACAATCGGAGAGGCAGCCAAGTTGGGTATGATTATGATCATTGCTATTATCATCTGCATTTTATCAATGACAAATGATACAGCCAGTTAGTGGGGGGCCAGGACTGGAAGCCAGAACTGGATTTTTCCAGCTCCCCTGTCCGAGGCCAGATCTGGAGTAGTGGGAAGAAAGGTCTTGCCCTTTCCTGACCTCTGCCCCTGCTGCAGCTCTCCTGGGTGGAGTGAGAGGCAGCAACAGCACTTGGGAGGTGAGTCTACTTCCCACCCTGGCCCTGTGGCTCACAGCCAGTGACTGGGGAGAGGCAGGGCCCAGATCAGGAGCTGGAGGGCAACCCCCTCCTCCGGCTTCTAAAAGAACTCAGAGCCCAGCAGGGCTCGTATCCTGTTCCAGGTTCCAGCATGCCTTGCCTCTGCTCGCTTGGGCTGCGTACGCACTAGCTACACACATCTCTAGCTTCATGTTTCATTTTGGAGTGTGCAGAGGGAGCTGAGTTCTTAGCATTAGGGAGGGAAGTGGCAGGTGGCAGATGCAAGCTTTGCTCTGACCTGGGTGCAGCTCAGCTCTGTGTCCTCGTTGCTCCCTGGCCTGAGGCTGACGCCAGCAGAACTCCCCCAGCCCACCCCTCCACCCTCCCGTCCTGCCCCTAGTGCCCTAGTGGGAGCCGGGGACCGCTGTGCCAGTGCCTGCCGAGGCTGTTCCTGGAGAGCCGCTTATAAAGCGACACCCAGCTTCGTCCAGCGAGGGAGCACAGAGGGCAACTGAGATGTCCCTGCACCCTGGGGTCCATCTCCACCTTCTGTGGTTCTTTGGGGGTTCCTGCTCCCCCAAACTGAACACTCCCCTGTCCAACAGCCCGAAGGCTCGATTATTGCCTGGAATCACCCTGCCCTCCTATGCTGGAATCAAAGATTGCCTTCAGAAGTATTTTTGTTAAGATGGCAATAAAAAGGAATCAATCTCACACTTTGAACCCATGCAGTCTCCAGGATCGTTCTTTGGTGTATATTCTCTTTCTCTGCTTCCTGTGAAAACCTTGAGGCCCCCAAGGCAGGGGCTAGATCGTTCAGGAAAGGCATGTTGGTGAGAAGGGTCCCGGTTCCCCTCAAGCTCCCCGACTCCGTAAGCTCACAGCTGCCCCGCGTGCAGCACGGCACTGGCCTCAGGGGGCAGGCAGCGCGCTCGGGCTGAGGAGACAAAGCCGCCATGCGCGAAATCGTGCAGTTATATTTCGTTTCTCTGCACATCAGAAGTGAGATGTTGCTAAGTGAATTTCACCTTTTGTTCTCTAAAAGTAAGTTAGGGATCCTGGGGAAAAATCACCACTAATGACAGGAGACCCCCGAAGGGTCAGAGGCTGTCCTTACGCCAGTGCACTTTAGGGACCACCCAGGGGCATGACCCTCCCCCTGATCCAAGTGTCTGTCTGGCACAGGTAAGGCCCTGCCCACCTGGACCTGAGGCTCCTCCAGGTAACTGCTTCCTCCGGTTCTCATGGGGCCTCCTCACCTGTGCATTGCCCTGGCTTCCTGCCAGTCATGGGAGAGCTTCTCCCAGGCAGGAAATCTCCACATCTTGACCACACATCCCCTTTCTAGAGGGTTCTACCCGACCTTTTGCATCTTAGAATCCAGGCTGTCCTCTGTAGTTCTTGGCCAAAAAGTACGTCCAAGGAAATCATGACCATTCAACTTGCAGGCGATGCAAAGATGCCATGAAAGCAGGCCTGGGGTCTTCCACCCCAAGGACAAAGTACTAAGCAGTGACTGGCTGCTCCTGGGGAGGGAGGGGGCCAAGCTGGGAGGAGTGAAACAGAAGCGAGTGTCAGAGGGAAGGGACAGTGAGGCGTAGAGACTCATCGACTAGGGATGGGAAAGATTGCAGTTTCTCTTTCTTGGCTTCGGTGGGGACTTGGGTGCTGGCACATTAGGACAGGAAGAGGAAAGCAGGGTGAGTGGAGGCTGGGTGGTGGCCTGTGAGAGGCCAGGGGACCTCCTGGTGGGTGGATGCAGGACCCAAGTCCCTCCCAGCCCGGAGACCCACATGCATGTAAGAACGCAGAGCCCAGCCTCTTCTCAGTCAGTCTATGCTATATCTGCCTCGTTGACCTGGGCAGCTTCCTTTCCATCGGAGAGATACCCGCTAAAAGCCATAGTGTCTGAGCCTGGCCTTTGTCGGTCCCCTCTGATAAAACAGATGCCCTGTGGGTTTTCTTCTCTTTTGAGCTGGTGGAAGTGCTGGTCATTTCCTGACCCAGCTGGACAATATGGTGCCCTTGATAAGACACAGGGGGTGAGGTCTGAGAATTGCTGTCTTCGTGCTTATCTGCCCAGGACTCAAGGTCAGTGAGTAGGTTGGAATAAAAACACTCCATTGTCACCAGGACAGGGTCAGTCCAGAGGTCCCCACAGCCAGCAGCCGCAGCACTACCGCCACTCCTTGACTGCTTCAAAAGTCCCTCGTTGTGTGAGTTGGGTTTGAAATGCTGTCAGATCAGCACAAGCATTTGCAGAACAGCCTCTGCTAGACCTTCTCTGCAGGCGTAGTGACCTGGCAGCTCCTAAAACCTCTTTGCAGAGGGCTGATCGGCCACAAAGAATAGAAAGATGTTTCCCTTCCTGGAAGCCTTCCACTCCCTGCAGAGGGCTCTTGCTTCCCTGTAGCCATGGCATGGTGCTTCATAAAGGGGTTGTCATGAGTGGGGACAGGAGGATTGTGGGAGTGAGTCAAGCCATCGAGTACTACCGCAAAACACTTAAAAGGGGTAGGCTTAATTAGAGGTAACGGGTTTGGGGACTTAGCTGGCTCCATTTAGCTTTACCTCAAAAATGATGTAACATAAACATCTTGTTGGGGAATGAGTGGTGGCGATTCACCAGGAGTTGTCATACATATCCTGTTTCAAATGCCAAATTTCAAAACTACCAAATACAACAAAATGCCGAACAAATTTTGATCTGCTTTTAAAAATACTTTGTGATCTACACGAAGCCTTGGGGTTATCTTTGTAAATACTGCTTCTTATTGGGTAGAAAAGGACCAGAGGATGGAAAGGGAAATTGACTTGAATAAACCTTTTGACACACCATAGAAGTTGCTCTTTTGAATAAATAAATCCCTGATAGGAACATGTTCCTCATCTATCTTTTTTTCCTTAAAGTTGAGTGGCGGGGAAATAATTCTAGCTTTTAGAGCTTGATGGCTGTTTAGAAACTGAAAAAAGAAGAGAAGGTGGTTTTCTCCTATCGTTGTGCTCTGTGATTCCGTCTTGTGGAAAAAAGCTGAATGAATGGGTTCCCTTCTGTATCTGGGAGCAGGACAGTTTGGAACGACATCATTTCTGTTCTGTACTCACCACAAGGCTGATTATTTTTGGATGTCAAATCCCATACTTTCACTGAATTGGGGACTGGAAATATTTTGCATATTCAGAAGAAATCTCAGATATGGAGAAAAGGTGGACTCTGCATTTGGAGACTTGAGATTGGGAAGTATTCATCTGGAATGACTTCTCTCGGCTGGGGGCCCCCTTTTCCTTTGTACCATCATGGTTGGCTGCAGGGAAATCGCCCTGTTGTCTTCACAGCTCAGGGAGACCAAGGCTCCTATCAGACGCTGATGAGAACACAGATGGGTTGAGGCTGAGTGAGATATGGACAAGATGCAAGTTCTGGGGATTGAAGCATTGTGAATCTTGCAAGTTCCACACCCCCAGGGTGGAGCCTGTGACTCACTTCTCTTCAGAGGGCGAAGCAGCCAAAGCTAGTGTCTGTTCTCCCGTCTACCTGATTCTCACTCCCCCAGGGTCTTGCTACATCCTGTTGCCAGAATGAATTGTTCCCTGAACTCCCATGATGGTCCCCTTTGAAAGGCAATAGCCTCCTCCAAGGATCCCCAGATGAGAAGGGCAGGATGCAGGTGAGGGCGAATGGGGCGTCTGGAATATAGATTCCCAATGCTGCTGCTGGCTGTGCCCAGCCGCCTCGTACTGGAATTGGCATTTGTGTATTTTTTCTCTTTGTGTGTGTGGGGGGGGGGCGGGAGGGGGCGAGGGCGTGGATAACAGTAATAATCACTCACTGAGGAGAACTTGGGAAGTACACAGAATTACAAAAAAGATCCACCTATAACGGATAATCACTGTTAAAACATTGGTATATTTCCTTCAAGTAGTTTACCGAGGCTGGTTTTTAAAGCATTATTGGAGCCAGAGTGTAAATAGCTTCCAGCGCTATTGTTCTCACCCTACATTCTATCAGCACCGTTTTTCCATGTCGTGAAAGATTCTTTGAAAATATTTTTCTATAGATGAGTAACATTCCATAGTATGAATGTAACATCATTTATTAAATCATTTCCTTTAGTAGACATTTGGATGTTTTTTCTTTTGCACTAGCACACACAGTGATACAACTGAGTATAGTGGTAGGCAGGGTCTGCATACATAATACACATCTTATTTTTATTGACTAATATTCCCAGTTAGTTTCCCAAAGGGTTGTGCCAGTTTATTCTGCACCATCAGAATGCAGATGTTACCATTTTTTAAAAGTCTGTGCCGATGAGACAATGTGCTACTTTGTGTTTCTTATTAGCGATGCTGATTATTTTTCATTTGTTCATTATCCATTTGAATTTTTCTGTGAATTATTGTTTCCTCCATACTATTCCAAATACAATTTCTTGGCCTACAGACAGCTTTGATTTCTTTCTTGGCTTTTGAAACAAACCATAGCATAAGGAAAATAAGTTTATTTTTGACTACAAATTTCCTAGATGCTTATGTAGCGTAGAGCTCTAAAACTCCAAATGATTTCCTCTTGCCCTTTGCTCTGTCCACCTCCGCTCCTTGGCAGATGTTGCATCATCCCACCTTTTGGAGGTGGGTAAGGTGGCGGGTTGGATGTTGGAAATGGCGTTTCCATGAGACTGGGTGAAAGCCATAGATTCTGAGGGTTTGACAGAACTTTCAAGGTTATCTGAGCATTGCTGTGTTGGTGCTTTACATGCCCATGTAGGGCCATGAGTACGTGGGAAGAGCATAGGCCTCAAGGCTCCATCTCCCATTTATTGGCTGTGTGACCTTGGGCAAGTCACTTTGCTTCTCTGAGTCTCAGTCTCCCTACCTTAAAATCATTTAGTGGATTAACCAGTGGTTGCCGACTTGTTGTTGTCTCTCATTTCTCTTCCTCCCCTGTCCCCATTGGACCCCTGTTTGTTTTAAAGATTTTGATCTTTAGCATTTATTCATTGATCTCCTGGGCCCCCTTGTCACAGGGGTTATTTCTGCTAGGCTTTATGAAATACTGGAAACAGTTCAAGGCCTCTGCCCTTACCACCGTCAGAGGCCTGTGGGTGTCTGGGGACCCCTGATGTTAAAAGATAGTGAGGAGTGGATGGGATGATCTCTCGGTTTTCCAATCACATGTGTGTGTATCTGGCGTTGAATTTTATATTTTCCATAGCCTATGAGGCAAGCAGGGCAGGTGTCCTTTCAAGTCTCAGAAAACAGATTCTTCGAGGTTCAGAGACTTGCTCGAGGTCACACAAAGCAGCGATGTCAGGACAGGGACCGGCTCTGGGTGGAGCTCCTTCCCCAGACAGCTGCTTTGTCGACGCTCACACGTGCCCACGGGCTTGGGGACTTCTCACCATCGCACTTGCCCAGCAGTGTGCCGGCACCAGCAGGCACTCAACGAAGGGTGGCCCGAGCGTTCTCATCTGTCCCCCTCGTCCCCAGGTACGTGGCCATCTCCCGGGAGGAGCGGGAGCAGAACCTGCTGGCGTTCCAGCACAGCGAGCGCATCTACTTCCGGGCGTGCAGGGACATCCGGCCGGGGGAGCGGCTGCGGGTCTGGTACAGCGAGGACTACATGAAGCGCCTGCACAGCATGTCCCAGGAAACCATCCACCGCAATCTGGCCAGAGGTGAGTGCCCGTGTGCCACCGAGCCCCAGGGGAGGCTAGGAGAGCCTCTCTTGGAGCTTCCTAAGAAAACCGATGGGCAGTGCAGTTCCCCAGCAACGGAAGACCCCGAGCAAGTCGGGGGGACAGATGGCCGAGGTCTGAGCAGCAGCTCTAGGCCAACCAGTGGCCGCCCCTCTGTGCTCCCCTCCCCCAGAAACGGTCCCAGAAACCCCCACCACACACGCTTCAGAGCATCAGTGACAGAGACAAGTCCCCACAGCCAAGCAAATAAGTTTAATCAAAATGTATCCTGTTTCCTCAATTCAAATGGATGGAAAGATGTTACAAACCAGTAACAACAGCAATAATAGGTAACATTTACTAAACACTTGACATGTGCCGAGCAGGGTGTCTGCACGTCCCGTGTCGTCACAACAGTCCCCACCCCGTCAGTGTGCTGAGAGAGTTAGACGGAGCGGTGCCCGTGACGCCTGTAGAATGATGCCCACCTCGGTCGTAGTAAGCCCTCCGTTATGAACTTTTCATGCTCATGGCCCCGTGTGGATTGTTTTGCCCATCTTACAGCTGTGCAAACTGAGCATCAGATACATACAGTGATTCATGCAGGGGCACGTGGCTAGGAAGGGCAGAGCTAGGTTTCTAACCCACACCTGTCTGACTTCAGGGTCTAAGTTCTAACCTATGTGGCCTCCCAGACAAACCAGTCTCCTCGCTGCCTCCTCCTGGTCTCATTACTGGTACATGAAATGACAGTGTCTATCAGAAGGTTGGATGGAGATAGGGAGGTGGCCTTAGACACAGGGAGCCTGGTGGGCAGGGTGCCCATCCAGGCGCCCGTTAGATGGTTGAAAGTGGTCTTAAGTACTCCCAGCCTCCAGCCCTTTACTCCTTCTTCACCCTGGCCAGAGAAAACTGGTGAGCCCAGATCCTTTTTCCAAGGGGATCTTCTTTGCACCAAAGCCATACATCCAAACACCCAGAGTCCCTCTGGTGCCAGGGACCACAGCTGTGCCTAAGCCCCACCATGTCACGTTCCTGAGCAACCTACTTATTGGAATTAAATCTTCCTTTGGGATATGAGTGGAGAAGACGAGAAGGGACTAGGGGTAACCTATCGAGATTAAGCTGTCTTTAAAAACAAAACAGAACTAAACAGATTGTGAACATTGAGTGCGCAGCTGCTGCCTGACTTGGTAAAAGGTATCTGGTGATTGCATGGGCAGTGAGAGACGCCATACACACGTCCATCTCTTGTCTGCTTTGCATCTGGGGGTCGGGCACGCGTTAATTTCACTTGAAGGCACGCTTCCATGATAAGATTGCAGTGGTTTCTGTGTGACCTCTGGAGATGCCTCATGTAAGAGTGTCTGGCATATAGTAGGTGCTCAATAAATCTTTGTTGAATGGATAAAAGAAGAAATGACTAAAGACCGCTGAGAAGTTTCCAAAAGACTCATACCACCAGAAGAAAAGAAAATCAAGAGAAGTCATACCTGAGAACACAGGTCTCATCCGTTGGTCATAACCTTCTTGCATTCTTCTGGATGTGCAATGCCCTTTTCTTCCCAGGATCTTCTCCAGCGTGCGTAAGGCTGCACCACCCTCAGAGAGCCCTGAGACCCCTGGAGACTGCTCAGAGAAGGGAGTGAGCTTTCAGGAGTGGTTCCGAGGAGGCACGTCAGACAGACTTGAAAGGAGAAACAGCGAGATGTGCGAAGATCCAGAAGGGAAGAGTGTCTGTCCCGGCCAGGCTGAACAGTGGGAAACAGGAAGGAAATAGGAAGCCACAGCGGGGCAGTGCCAGAGCTGTGGGTGGTCTTGGCTCGGAAGCCCTTGGGAGAATCTGGAAGCTCAGTGCCTTTTCCATGTGTGTTTCTGTAGCGGTTGCTTCAGCAGACTCTCGGTGCTGTAGTGCTGTCTTAGGTTGCTGTGCCTGTCCTGCTCCGGAAGGGAGAGCCCTGTGCTCTGAGGTCTTACCTAGGAGGAGGTGTCTTCGCAATTGGAGGCTGGGGGCTGTGTGCCCTGACAAAGGCCAGAGCGTGAATTATTAGTCCTTATTAAGTAGGGACATTGGTTGGAGTCAGAGCTGCTTCCTGAAGACAGTATAAATTATTCCTTTGTGGTTATCTTTGAAGAATAGAACGCAGCTGAAACTTATATTTTAAAAATTCATATTATTTGATCTATTTTGAATCATTGATTTACTTTGAGGGTTTTTTGTTTTTCTATATTGTATGGAGGCTTTGGAATCAATTTCATATGACTTAGAGGTCTTTTTTGGCCCATAGATTTTTCTAGAAACCTTAATCCAACAAGGTCTCTGGCTCATCCTAGGAAATTTGAGCTACCTTGTTTTTAAGCAACAATGAAGAATCTCTGGTGATGTACAGTTTTGACCTCCCAGTGTCCTCCACTGTTTGCTGCCTGATTGGTCCCTGACGAGGTGAAAAAGGGTGGTGCTTGATTTTTTGAGATTCTCAGTTGGGCAAGTGCCATATCTGATCTATAAGACAAACGTGGCATTTTAAAAAGTTCTCTCCATCTCTCTCCTTTCTGCAGCTCAGCTGCTATAGAAATGCAGGCTGCAGGGGGCTGCCTGAGTTCCAGAAGCCTTGGAGATAAAATTGTTCTTTACACATTCATCCCGAATAGATCACTCCCTTTTGTGCTGTTACCTGTAGCAAACCTGGAGTCATACGTGCGGCAGGGTACGGCACCCCATGCCAGCTGTGGGAAGCCAAGCATGGCACATCTGGATTGCTCATGGACAGCCCTTGGCCTTCCACTCAGAGGCCTAAATTAGCAAATGTGGCTATCAGAGCCTAATTACAGCATAAATTCAGATCCAGTCACTTCTCAGTGTCACATCACCCAGACTTCTGAATCCCACGGGCTGCTGCCGGGACCTTCTGAGGGCTGAAGACAGGCCGCTGCCTTCCTCACGTCTCCCCCAGGGAGCATCAGCTCTTCTATGGCGGTTGATGAAACTATGTTGGCCATTTTAAAGAGTCAAGCTAAAATAATTCATTCTTAGGGAGCTCATCAAAGTCTTTGAAATAATTCAAAGCAATTCAAAGTCAATTGAAGTGATTCACGTGATAGAAAGAAACAGAAAAGGAAACATCCTTTGAATCGTCAGGGAAGGCAACACAGCTGTATTTTGAGACTGCTTTGGGTCACTGTGGCCACCCTGTCCTTTTTCTTGTTGGAGGCTGCCATCGTGGGAATCCCTGTCTTCCCTTTCTTCCAGCCTTGGTTGTCAGTGAGAACCACGGAAGTTTGGATCATGCTGTCTCACCTATCCCTAGTCTTCCTATTGCTGGGAGAATCAGCAAGGACATTTGCTATAGGATGGACTTTTCCCTAAGTGGGTTGTCTCAAGAGCAGCCAGGCAGGAGGCAGAAGTGAGGCTCGTGGTGTTTCACGTGTACCTTTTACCAAGTCGAAGCAGCGTCTTGTCATTGCTAGGGCTGGGGATCTATGCTCACTGGCTCCCAGGTATGTTCCACCACTGTGTGTTGGGTGGGATGGCATCTTCTAGGGTCATAGGATGTCCAGTCCCTTTAAAAGAACTTGTAATTACCCTTCCCTATAGACTGCTCTTAACTTGTAAGTGTTTCGCTTCTATACATGAGGCTTCTTCGAAACTGTCTCTTTACAAAAGCTCTTACCACTTTCGGGTCCTATGACGCTAACTCCCACGATCACCCAGAGATCCACCTCTCCCTGTAACACCTGCCCCACGAGGCCAGACTCAGAGGGATGTGTCAGGCGACTTCCTGACAGGAGGCCTGCTCTGTTTTCTGTTGGTTTCTCCAATTCGGGGATTTTCCCCACTTCCTTACACCCTGGTTTTCCTTCCTAGGAGAGAAGAGGTTGCAGAGGGAGAAGTCTGAGCAGGCTCTGGATAACCCAGAAGACCTGAGGGGTCCCATTCAGCTCCCCGTGTTGAGACAGGGCAAAAGTCCCTACAAACGTGGCTTTGACGAGGGGGACGTGCATCCCCAGGCCAAGAAGAAGAAAATTGACCTCATTTTCAAGGATGTGCTGGAGGCCTCGTTGGAATCGGCGAAGGTGGAAGCCCACCAGCTGGCACTGAGCACCTCGCTGGTCATCAGGAAAGTCCCCAAGTACCAGGATGACACCTACAGTCGGTGTGCAACGACCATGACCCGTGGCGTACAGAATGTCGGCCGGACCCAGGGGGAAGGGGACTGGAAGATCCCCCAGGGGGTTTCCAGGGAGCCGGCCCCATTGGAGGATGAAGAAGAGGAGCCTTCATCATTCAAGGCTGACAGTCCCGCTGAGGCCTCCCTCGCCTCTGACCCTCATGAACTTCCCACCACCTCCTTTTGCCCTAACTGTATCCGCCTAAAGAAGAAGGTCCGAGAACTGCAGGCAGAATTAGACATGCTTAAGTCTGGGAAGCTTCCTGAGCCCCCTGTATTGCCACCACAGGTACTGGAGCTCCCAGAGTTCTCAGACCCTGCAGGTAAGTTGGTATGGATGAGATTATTGCCGGAGGGACGAGCTCACGGCGGGCTGTGTGGAGGGTAGCCTAACATTGTTAAAGCCACCTTCGGGGAGACCGGAGGAGTGTGACGTGGAGGTGGCCCCTCTGTGGGTGGGAGTCTGCATCCTCGCTGCCTCTGAGAGCCCATCTGCAGCTCTGGCAGGATGCTTCATGTGTCGCCCTTGTACCCTCCTTGTCAATAAAGGAAGTTCCGCTGCAGAAGGGGTGTGTGCTGTGTTCTTGACCCATTGCCTCTCTATGGTGGTCCTCCTGGTTTCTCAGCCCAAAGCTCAACTCCTAAGCCCAATCTTTCTCTCTCCCCAGTCCCAAGCAGGGTGTCCTGCTGGGGAGATCTCACGGCTTCCCAAACTCAGTCTAGGAACACAGCCTCGTTCTTCTCTTCCTGAATCTCTGTTCTGCCATCCATGGTCCTAGTTCCCCTACCTGGAGTTTTAGAAGGATGGAGATCCCAGTGGCGAGCCCGGGGTCCAGGGTGTTCACCTGCATGCCTTCGCCCTTTTCTGTTGGCCGCCTGGATCTTTTAGAGTTGGTCGACAACCAGGAAGGTTTTTCAGGTCACATCTGCAGCTGAGTGAGACTGTTTACACAGCACTTCCTCTTTTAACCACATCCCTTAGCTCAGAATGAGGCACTTTAGATATTCAAAGCATGCATCTGAACTAAACTATATTCTGATCCTGAAATCACTGGAGGCCATATCCAAGCTGCCTTCATTCACCTTAGTGGAGGGCAAATGCATCCCAAGTCCTCAAGCTGCAACTTTGGGATATTCGATGTGCTACTCTCCCGACCTGTGCCGTGCCACGCAGGGAGTATTTGAGTCCCTTGAGCACCTGCACGTGGAGGGTGAAGGCAGGCGGCCTGGAGCACGGTGGAGGTGACAGAGGCCACGGTGGACAATCCACAGAGAGAAAAAGTCACATAGGAGAACAAGGGTGCTTAGAAATAAATTCTGGGCTGGACTTCCATCTTTCCTAGGCTTCCAGGGCCTTCTGTCTCACACAGCGCAGCACCTGCCTTTCAGGCAATGTCTCCTGATCCTTTTGGAAAAATCTGTGGTTTTCCACCAGGTGTGAATGTTTCTTTCCCATCTGTCTTGCAGCCTCTGAGAGCATGGTCTCTGGCCCTGCCATCATGGAGGACGACGACCAGGAGGTGGATTCGGCAGATGAGTCCGTCTCTAATGACATGATGACTGCGACCGACGAGCCCTCCAAGATGTCATCCGCCACCGGGCGCCGAATCCGGCGCTTCAAGCAGGAGTGGCTGAAGAAGTTCTGGTTCCTGCGATACTCCCCGACTCTCAACGAGATGTGGTGCCACGTCTGCCGCCAGTACACGGTGCAGTCCTCACGCACCTCCGCCTTCATCATCGGCTCCAAGCAGTTCAAGATCCACACCATCAAACTGCACAGCCAGAGCAACCTGCACAAGAAATGCCTGCAGCTGTACAAGCTCCGCATGCACCCGGAGAAGACGGAGGAGATGTGTCGCAACATGACCCTGCTCTTCAACACCGCCTACCATCTGGCCCTCGAGGGCAGGCCCTACCTGGACTTCCGGCCGCTCGCCGAGCTGCTGAGGAAGTGCGAGCTCAAAGTGGTGGACCAGTACATGAACGAGGGGGACTGCCAGATCCTCATCCATCACATCGCCCGGGCCCTGCGGGAGGACCTGGTGGAGCGCATCCGCCAGTCGCCCTGCCTCAGCATCATCCTGGACGGGCAGAGCGACGACCTGCTGGCCGACACGGTGGCCGTCTACGTGCAGTACACCAGCAGCGATGGGCCCCCGGCCACGGAGTTCCTGTCTCTGCAGGAGCTGGGCTTCTCCAGCACAGAGAGCTATCTCCAGGCACTGGACCGGGCCTTCTCGACCTTAGGCATCCGGTTACAGGATGAGAAGCCGACCGTCGGCTTGGGCGTGGACGGGGCCAACGTCACGGCCAGCCTGCGCGCCAGCATGTTCATGACGATCCGCAAGACGCTGCCCTGGCTGCTGTGCCTGCCCTTCATGGTGCACCGGCCGCACCTGGAGATCCTGGATGCCATCAGCGGCAAGGAGCTGCCCTGCCTGGAGGAGCTGGAGAACAACCTGAAGCAGCTGCTCAGCTTCTACCGCTACTCCCCGCGCCTCATGTGCGAGCTGCGCTCCACGGCCGCCACCCTCTGCGAGGAGACGGAGTTCCTGGGGGACATCCGGGCCGTGAGGTGGATCATTGGCGAGCAGAACGTCCTCAACGCCCTCATCAAGGACTACCTGGAGGTGGTGGCCCACCTCAAGGACGTCAGCAGCCAGACCCAGCGGGCGGACGCCTCGGCCATCGCCCTGGCCCTGCTGCAGTTCCTCATGGACTACCAGTCCGTCAAGCTCATCTACTTCCTGCTGGACGTGATCGCCGTGCTCTCACGCCTGGCCTACGTCTTCCAGGGCGAGTACCTGCTGGTGTCCCAGGTGGACGACAAGATCGAGGAGGCCATCCAGGAGGTCAGCCGGCTGGCCGACTCCCCCGGGGAGTACCTGCAGGAGTTCGAGGAGAACTTCCGAGAAAGCTTCAATGGGATTTCGATGAAGAACCTCAGGGTGGCCGAAGCCAAGTTCCAGTCCATCAGGGAGAAGATCTGCCAGAAGACCCAAGTCATCCTGGCTCAGAGATTCGATTCCCGCAGCCGGATCTTCGTGAAAGCCTGCCAGGTGTTCGACCTGGCCGCCTGGCCCAGGAATAGTGAGGAGCTCATGAGCTATGGCAAGGAGGATATGGTGCAAATATTTGATCACCTGGAGGCCATCCCGACCTTTTCCCGGGATCTCTGCAGGGAAGGGCTGGACCCTCGGGGGAGTCTGTTGATGGAGTGGCGGGAACTCAAGGCTGATTACTACACCAAAAATGGCTTCAAAGACCTGATCGGCCACATTTGCAAGTACAAACAGAGGTTTCCGCTCTTGAACAAGATCATCCAGGTTCTGAAAGTCCTCCCCACTTCCACCGCTTGCTGCGAGAAAGGCCGCAACGCCCTCCAGCGAGTTCGCAAAAACCACCGCTCCCGCCTGACCCTGGAGCAGCTCAGCGACCTGTTGACAATCGCTGTAAACGGACCGCCCATCGCCAACTTTGATGCCAAGCGAGCCCTGGACAGCTGGTTCGAGGAGAAGTCTGGCAACAGTTACGCGCTGTCTGCCGAGGTCCTCAGCAGGGTGTCCGTGCTGGAGCAGAAGCCAGTGCTACAGACCGTGGACCACGGGGCAGAGTTTTACCCCGACATTTAGGGAGCCGGCGCTGCAGAGTTCACTAAGCTGTTGAATATTTTTTTAATCTATACTCATGAGCTTTGATATATTATATAAATATATATTATATTATATTATATATATATATATATATAAACCCACACTGAAATTTTTTTAAAAACCAAGGTGACGTGTCCACCAGAAGCCACTGGGAGCTTTCAGAAAGGAATAATGTCAGAAACTGACTCTTGTCTACAAAATCCGGCAGCTGCAACATACGTGGCAACTCATTTTCACTCACAGAAGCGTGTGCTGGGGCCACCTGTGTGCCCACCTAACAGTCTACCAAGAGCATAAGCTAAAATGACGGGTCTCTGTCATCACCTTTAGGTAGCTTATTTGTTTATGTTTTCATTTGGGGATTGAGAGGGTTTGGGTTTGGGTTTATGTTCTTGCTTTTTATTTTTTGTGTGTGGTTTTATGATGGGGGGGTCTTGGCCTCCTCATTGATGTTCTGGTCCAGCTGAATCAGATCTCTGATTTCAGACGGGGGTGGGGGAGGGCTGTGTATCTGGATTGGGGTGTTTAATCTTTTTCCCTCCCCGTCCTGACTTCAGCTTGAGAGATTTTTATTCATTTGCTGATGAGGGTTCCTTCACTGTCCTAGAAACAAAAGTGTCGGTCAAACTGTGACACCACCATTCCTCACCTCTGTTGCTTCTCTCCCTGTTCTGGGTTGTGGATTCTCCCCTTCCAGGCCCTGGATACTCTAGATATTACCTGTTAGACTGAAGGCAGCATTGCCTTACAGCCGAGCTTGAAATCCTAGCGAAGGGAGAAGGTGTGAGCTTCTTGCATTCCTGTTTTTATGTGGTGGAAGATAAAACAATATAATTCCATTCATATCCAGGGCTGTTGGGGAGACAAAAGGCCAAGAAGTCCAGACCCCAATAGGGCAGTGATTTTTGGCTAAAAACAAGTAAAATGATGAAAAGTATATATTCAATTTACATGAATTATTTATACTTTGTCTTTATAATCATATCACGTGTTAGGTTTTTTTTTTCCTTTAATAATCGAGAAATGCCTGCTATAGTTCAGTGGCAGGAGATGTCAATGCAAGTGTGCAAATGAGAGTCTCTAGAGATGTGGTCCTTCTTTTGCAGTGAGGCTGATAACAAGCTCCACAGCCTGGCAGGAAGGCCGTGGGAAACTAGGGAATGTGTCTATGCCTGTGAACTCTTCCTTTTTTGAACAGGGTAGAGATGTCCTAAGGAAAAGGAAAAAACAAGAAGTAATACAGGACTCTCAAGGCATCAGCCTACACACACACACACACACACACACACACACATACACACAACCACGTATAAGCTTTAGAAATAGCCACTTGCCTACTCCCTGGGGCAAGCAGCGGTTTAAGCTAGAGGAGTCTGATCAATGCTCTTTCGTTCATTTAACTACAGTATACCTCACAGGGGAGTTTTAAAAAATGTGCGTGAGCTGTTAAAAACTTCTGTTCATGTTTCTACATCTGATTTATGCGTATTTTATATGCAGAGATCCTATCGTGTGGATGCAGGTCATATCTGGGGAGGGAGGAAGATCTGAATTACGTGCGTGCGGCCAGTTCTGCTGAGCGCTGCCCCTCTCGGTTAGCAGAGCGGGGTGCGATCTGGCCACAGGCAAGGCCCCATGTCCTCAACCTGCATGCCTCAGACATTGTAAAACTGTGGTGGCTTCCTTCCTTCTTGGTTTATCTTATCTCCGAGGCCTCATGCCACCGTTGAGAACCACAGTGGAACTGTCATCAACACTGAACACGTTATTGCCCCTTCCTGGTCCCACAATCCCTTTATCCCCCTCCAGTCCCCTCCCTCTCACCCCCATGGTCTTGGTGCTAAGATAACTTTAGAATCATTGCTGCTAGTCAATAGCTTTTCATTATATAAATATATTATATATATTATATATTATTTTTGAAACGTTTTTGTTTGTTTTCAACAGTGATGTAGCATGTTTAAAAAAAACAACAAAACAAACTGGGTTCCTCCAACTGTCCCACTGCCAGGGCTCATATGCTGCCTTCTTCAGCAAATCAATGCACCCCTGTCTGGTGACATTCGCCACCCCCCCGCCCCGCCCTGACCCGAGTTGCACACACACTTCCCCACCCTCCTCTGAGCGACAAGAGAGTTCACAGGAACTAGCAAGGAAAGACCAAAAGCCCCTTTCTGATGCTTTGACATGCCCAGCCCTGCTCCACTTCCGTACTTGAAGCTGATGTCTCCCCCAGCTGCCCCCATCTGGGTCAAAGCCTAACTGTGGTCAAGTGGGGTGCTGTCGCAAAGCACAAGGTCCCACCCTGCCCAGCGCCAGCCTCGGGACTTCTTTCTCGCACACAAACATCACAGAGGCGGCAGGCAGAGTGGGCCTTGGTGAGGGGCAGAAACAGCAGGTTGGGATCCTTTCTTCTAGCCAACAGTGGCCTTACACCTTTTCCTTCCCTCTCTGCTCCTCCCTACCCATGACACTGGGACTCTCTACCACGAGGGGTCATCCCCTAGACCACTCCTTTGAAAACCAGGAAGAGAGAATCAGTGTCTGCCTGAGCACCTCGTCGGGGCTGCGACTTTTCCTCTTGAGAGACCATGGCCAAAATTAGCTCAGATCTTCAGCTAGAGGGCACACAATCCTCTGGGTCAATGCCAGTGCCTACTCTATCTCCTGAGAGAGCTGGGAGCAGGTGACCTGCCTCTGGGCCCAGCAGAATGAGCTGCTACTAGTAGCACCTGGCTGCAGGGTCACCTCCTGAGCCAGCCTCCAGACCTCAGAGAAGCTAAGTTCATAGGCGGTCTTGAAGGTCGGCAGGGTACCTCTAAAACTCTGAGTGCTCATGGCTTCTGCTGCATTCGGCTTTGCCAGGGCTGTGGCTCACACTCTGTAGGCCACTTTGCCTTGGGACAGGGAGTAACCAGGGAACAATCTGGGTAACACACCACTGCAATTTACACAGGGTCTCTTCTCAGCCTGCTTGCTCTCCGGGAGGCTCAGTGCTCCTATCCTGTGATTTCTGCATGTGATTACCGTGATTCTGCCGCACGCATTCCGGGCTGACGGGACACTCGGGGTCTGGTGCAGGGAACCATATGCTTGGCTCGCCTCATGTCCCCTTGATGAACATAAAGAACTGTGGACAAGCAGTCCATGCATCCCAGATGACAGAGCCCTTTAACACAGCCCCTGGCTTAGGAGTGACAACCATAGGCTTAGAATGAAATGAGTGTCTCCCAGGCTGAGACTTGTTGTCATTGGGCTAGCTGATTAGTGACTCTCTTTGGCTCATGGAGATGGTTGGAAGTGAGATCAACTCTGAGGCCCAGGTTTGGGGCCAACTGTGCCAAGCATATACACAGGGGCACAGCCTGGGAGCCAGGGCCCTTAGGATTAAAAAAATCTGCTCTTCCTTCATGGAGGAAAGAACAAAAGAAGCACTGCCACCTAGTATCTGTGAAAAATGAGGACAGCCCAGACCTGTCCGCAACTCTTGCTGTGTCAGAATCCCCACGTTTTGCCTGACTGGTTGAACACGAGAGTCCAGGCATCATTTTTGTTTAAATGACTACCCGCAACATCCTCACTTCCCTGTCCTCACTTGGGAACGAAACAGGCTGGAGCTCCTGGGTGGTGGGGTTCAGTGCTGGGCACTTGGGGGTCTCTGACCTCAGCCCCTGCCACATGTCCCCAAGTTGAGTTGTTTTTCTGAGCCCCCTTCCCTTGACTTGCTTCTTCTGCCAAGCCTCTAGTTTGGAGAAAGGACCTTGCAGTTACTTAAGATAATGCTTAAATACTTTCCATTTGTTTGGAGGTGGTGCCAAGAGGGAGAAAACAAAGGAAAGTATGCAGAAGGCTGCAAAGGACAGCAGAGAGCCTGCCGTGGACTACAGCCTTGGCCCAGCCTGGGCTGAGGGGCTGGCGCCACGTGAGCTGCCCACTTGGAGCCCAGTGGGGGCCAGGAGGAGGCCCGAGGGGTTGAAATATAACTTCTCTTTTCTCTATCACCCCTTTCGTTTTTTTCTCCTACCCCCTCTAGGAATGGGAGTTCTGAATCGAGATCTGCTTTAGGCTTATGGTCTGGGTTGATTTCCGAGTAGAATTCTTGCTTTTTCTTGGTCCGTGCACCCAATTTTGGCAGAAGGCACCAAACTCATACCCTCTCATCCCTTCAAGAGGCAGATTTAGCCAGGCCAGGCTGGAACAGCTGGAGCAGGCAGGCCAGGCCTCCTTAGACAAGAAAGGAGTTTTTAGAGGGCAGTCGAACTTGGAACACCCATTCCAGACAGCAGTCTCCTGGGGGAGGTGGTGCCCTGTCGTGTGGGTTCTTGTCCAGCCTTCTGCCTGGGGGAGGCCCTTCTCTTGCTGTCTGTTGATCAGGATGCTTTCACTGCGTGGAGGGAACTATGATATTTTAAGGAGCCTTTGAGGCAATCTTTGCATGTTAGCCAGAGGGAGAAAAAGTGTCCTTTTGGGAGGAAAATGGTACGGCCCTCCTCTTCCATCTGGCACTCCCTTCCCCCATCCCCTCCAGTGGTATCGCCCCGGAAATACCTATGCAATCCAGTCTCCCTAGGAGAGAGTGCATGGAAGCAGGGGCATGTGCAGTGTACAGTACACATGCTACAGCATTTATGTTGTATATATGCACATACACAGTACGTATACACACAGAGTAAGAGAGTAAATCACGTCTATATATCTATAAATAATATCCTATATATTTATACATTTCTATGTTTTAAATAGATATAAAATAGAGTTTATAGAGCTGGGAGAGCAGTAGGGAGGCCGGCGCTGTGCTGTGCGCAGGGGAGGAGGCAGGGCTTTCGCAGGTGGAGACAGGAAGCTCCTGTCTCCACAGGGTTTGCTGGCCAGGGGGCCTCCTACCCGAGTGCTGGAGAGCAAAGTCGCTGGGTCCCTGCCCTCTCCGTGCACTGTCTCTCCTTCTCCGCAGGCTTGGGTTGAGGTTGGAAGGAGATACCCCCTGAGCTGCAGAAGTGGCCCCTCTGTCCCTCCTACCCGCCTCCGCCAGCCTCCACTTAGGTGGTCACTGCTGCTTGGCAGTAGGGCGTGCACGGCCTCTGACCCCTGGTGGAGGGACCACTGCACACACTCCCCCAATACCCTCACCCACTAGAAACGAGCAGCACTGGTGGCACTAGGCAAGGTGCAAATTGGATCAGGTGCGGTCCAGGAAAGATGCCGCCTTCACTACCACCCCCCGGCACTGCTGCTGCCCCCTAGAGGCCGAGCCTCTGAAGTGCAGCCACGCGGGCCTCCCTCGCCGCTCAGCCCCTGTCTGCGGGCCGCGCCGGTGATGGGCAGCGCGGCCGCCCCCCCAGAGGCTTTCTGGCCAGGACAGGGGGCATCGGCTAACAGGGGAGGGTGGCAGAGACCTATCCGCACTCTCACACGTTCAATGGCAACTCGAGTTCAGAAGCAGGGCCTTGGCCCAGCCCGCTCCGCTCAGCCGCCGGCTGTACTCAGGACAACGCCGTCCCCTCCTCCCACGCCCAGGCCTGGCCCCTCTCCCCACCTCCGTGGAACAGGCAGGTTTAGTTCACATACACTGTTCGCATTCTGTGACTCGAGGCAGCGGCTGAGCCGGGACGCCCCAAGCCCACCCGCTTCTGTTGGGCCGGGGGCCTTCTTCACCATGTCCCCAGCGGCCACCCCAAGCCCGGCGGGGACGTCTGGGGGCCAGAGGGGGCACGGGTGCAGCTGGCAGGCAGCACGACGGAGGGCTTGTGCAGCCCTGACCTGAGGCAGAAGCCCATTTGCTTCCAGGTTTTTCTCTATGGTTCTTTTCCTCCCAGAGGTGGGAGAGGGGTTCTGCAGGCGGTGGCTGATGGAGCCAGGGGCGGCCGCGCCTCTGCTCTCCAGACCAGCCTCCCACCCGGCGCTCTGCAGAGGCACCTATTTCCAGCCCCAGCCTCCTCCCACCCCTGCCCGCTCTTCCCCACCATCCTACAACGTACCTCAGTCTCCAGCAGACCCGCCCTGCACCTGCAGTCCAGAGCGGGTCTGCTCTGCCAATGCCCACCTCCTTGAGCCACAGCTAGCTGCCAGTCGGGTCTGGGACACCCTCCAGAGCCTGGCTCCCGCGAGACCAGGCCCGGCCGAGCCTTCCTCCCACTGCAGTGGACCAGACCCACGGCCAGGGGATGGGCATCCCCAGGTAGCAATCCCACAATGCACTGTACCTCAGAGAGAGCGTGCCAGGGGCACCAAGGGACCGGGCCCTCCGTCCAGAGGGGGACAGCCGGTTACGACACTGCTCACCAAAAGACAAAGGCCAGGCTGCCCTCGGGCACCCCTCAGTCTTCACCTGTGTCTCTCCGGAAGAACCAGCAGTCTGATTCCGTCTTTTCAGCCCCTGTCTCTCTCCTCCCCACCCTCCACGCTGCTGAACCAATTTCATTTCAATCACAAAGGAAAAATAAAAGTGGGGGTGGGGGAAATACCTAGGAGTCTATTATCACATACATATTAATATGTTAATACTTTCTTTCTTTAAAAAAAAAAACCTCTTGATGTTATTATTTTGCAGACTACGCTTTATAGTACCTGTGTGACGGGACCTAGAACACTGGATACAAATAGAGCTATGTTGGTTTATCATAATATGTATGCAGAAACTTTCCTTTTGTCATATTATCCTTGTAATGTAAAAGATTGTTAATAAAAGCATTTAAATTTGCTCACCACGGTCAAATCGCTGCCTCCTTGCCTCTGTCCCGGGCCTGTGCTCTGGGTGACTCCGAAGGGACCCCACGGTAAGGGCTCAGGTGTCAGGATAGGAGCCCGCCAGCTGCCGGGTTGGAAGGAACTAGAAGAGGCCTCTTTAGCCTCTTCCCGCTGCTCTCAATTTCCCCCCATTACAGTCTACTCACAGCAAGTAACCTACGTGGCTCGCCCACCAGGCAGGCCAAAAGAGGTGTGACTGAACCCGTTTAAAATAAATCTGTCTGCGCCCATATGCATCCATCCCACAGGGCTCTCTCGGAGGAGGCACAGAGTGCTGCTGCAGACAGGCTGCCTGGCGTGACTCTCCACGTGCAGGCCTGGTCCCTGCAGAAGGGTCTTTCCTCAGTCGTTTGCCAGCGGTGCTGGTATCGGGGTGATGAGTGATGTTTTGCCCACGTTGTTTTGCAAAGAAGATGAGCATAAATTCAATGAAAACATAGATAATGTGGTTTTGGTTTTTCCTCTTGAGACCCTTGGTTCTCCTACTCACAGCCTCCCATCCCACCCATCTCAGCCACCTCCCCAGTCCCCTACTCTTAACCTCTGCCTTCTTAGTGTCTGCCATTCTCTTCTTGGCCCCTGAAGACACCACTGCCACCACTAGCTGGTCACTTATAGGCCTTCTGTTGTGAAAGCCACACCACAGTCCCCATGGAATGTTCTAGTTCTCTTTTTCCCAAAGGAGGAGTAGGGAATACGGAGCAAAGGGGCATAGCTGTCCATGCCTAATCAGCCCGGTGACCCAGGCTCAGTCCTGCCCCCGTGCTGGCTGCTCAGATTTGAACCACCTTTGCAACAGTGTCTGGAGCATGTTAGTGATTCCATCACCAGGAAGCAAGGGAAGGAAAGACGCCCCCTGCCCCCCTCCTCCGCCCTGCCATCTGCACTTGGCCATGAGTTTGGTCTCCCCAAACTGGGGGTTGGAGGATGAGGTAAGGAGGTGAAGTCTGTTCCACTCCCTCCCCTCCCTCTTCTCCCCAGCTTCTCCCATTCTGCCCTCTCCAAGGTTCAAGGACAAGGTGAGTTCACCCCAGAGAGAAGACTCGGGAGTCTTGCTCACTGCCTGAAGATCGGAAGGTCTGCCTTGTGACAATTTCTAGAATGATCTTTTTAAAACAAAGATCCAGTCAAGGCATCCTTTCTGCCCACCCCCCTCCAGTGGTTTCCTAGTGCCCTTGGAATGCGATCCAAACTCCTAGTCATGACCCACCGGCCCTGCCTACCTCCTGGCATTGTCTTGTCCTCCCCTCCCTCGGGCTCCAGCCGCACTGCCTCCAATTCCTTAAGCTTTTCTACCTCGGATCCTTCGACACCCTGAAGGGTGTCTGCCTGGGATAGCTTTCCCCAGGATGCCAGGATGGTGGCATGGCTGAGTTTTCTTCTCTTTTAGGTCTCAGCTAAAATGCCACCTCCTCAGAGGGGCCTCTCCAGACCACTCTCTCTAAATAGCCACTCTCTCTAAAAGGTGCTGTTCTTTATTGCTCCTGGTATTTTCCTCCATAACACTCATCTCAGACTGCAACTGTCTAATTACTGTGTGTGTGTGGGGAGGGAATGTGTTTTATGTCTGTCTCCCCCAATCCAGATTGTAATGCCCACAAGGGAAGACTCACAGAGTGGGCATTTCATCAATATGTATCAAAGGGATGAACAAATGTAAGCAGCTCCTGACAAAAGGACAATTCCAGCAACGCTGTATTGACCAGAGCTGAAGTTCTGAGTTCTTCCTCATTGCCAATCTTTGTCTCAGTTTCCTCATTTGGTCAGAATGACCCTGCACCTGACCTCTGGCTGCCTCTGGCCTTGACCCAGACCCTACTCCAAAAACCCAGAGGCTGTTCCCATGGTGTTTATTTGAGGTCCCTCCACTCCAACTTGCTCTTGCCCTGTGGACAATGTCCCAGCCAATCCAGTTAGGTGTCTCCTAATTCCCCTATGGAAGAGAGCTTTTCCTGCTCCTTCTAGCTTGGTGATTCTCAGAGTCCATGGTTCCAGGTAGCATTCCGAAGCTATTGCCAAAGACCCCTGGCCACTGGCTGTACCCTAGAGTCTGGACTTTAGGGTTAGACAGTACCAGATTCAAATCCTCCTCTGCCTCTTACAAGCTGTGAGACCTTAGAAAAGTCACTTTTCCTAGTCTATTCTTCAGTGATTAGCACAGAGTAGTAGTTTACTATGAGCCAATTATTTATCATTATAATCATTATAGTGACCTTTAAGATCAGGATGAAGTAGGTGCTAGGAAGTATTGGGGTTCCCTGCTGCTGCCATCCTCTTTCACCCAGACTTCCTGGGTAAGGGGTTGCTTGTGACTTTTAATACAGAGCCACCTACACCTACACCTTCAGGTGGCATAAACACCTCTGTCTAAATGGGGATCACTCTTCCCTTCTTTGAGAAGTCTTCAGGGCACCTTCTTTTGCTTCCAACAGCTTATCTCACCTGATCTTTAAGGGGAGAGGAGTTGTAGAGCAGTTCTGTTTGTTTAGGCTGGAAAAGCAGGTTTCTCCTTGCTTGTCCCTGGTTGAAATGCCTGGGTTTCCGAAATAGGATTTCTGCCACCGCTCACTTGCCAACAGGCGGTCCTGAAACACCAAGAAAGAGTGCTGGGAAACTGGGATGAGAAACTATGCCCCGGCACGGGCTGCACTGATAATAGACCAAACATGGCTGGGGATGAGCCCCCACAGGGCCCTGATCACACAGTGGCCACCACTAGACCAGTTTCCATGGCAGCATCTGGCTTCCAGATATCGTGGCCCCTACCTGGTAGGTAGTCTGGCTTTTACCCTTCCTCCCCACCAGGTAGGCACCTCCATCTCTGGCTCAGGGAAGCTGCTGAGGTCCCCGCCAAGGACCATCTGTGCTGGCTTACCTGCAGGAGACCAAGGAGGAGAGTGTGGGGGCAGTTTTCCAACGTGTGCTCTAAGAAAATGCCCAACCTCCTAAATCCATCCACAGCCACATCCCATGGTTTCATCTTTGCCAGGCATCTGCCCCAGGAGGGAGACAGAACAGATGCCAGAGTTCAGCACTCCTGAAATGGTGGCGCTTCCAATTGGCTCTAAAAAAAATAGAAACTCTTGAATGGAAAATTACCACCAGCTCCGTTAGCAATGGAGCAAATGGGAAAGGGTTGACTCAGAGCCTCAGGTGCCATTGCACATTGTCTAGAGGAGGGGGTGGCTGTCAGGAGGGGCTGTCAGGAGCTGTCAGGGGGCATCGCCAGGCATGTGGCAGGGAGGGCAGGTGCACATGTATGTAAGTTTCATTTGTTTTAGGCACATGAGATAGGAGGCTAAAGATATGTGCTAAAAAAGGAAGTCATTGCCAGTCTAGATCACAGAATCACAGTGTTAAAGCTGGAAGCTGCCTTCATGATCATCTGGTCCAGATTCACTTTATAGATGTGGAAACCAGGCCCAGAGGCAAGTGACTTGCACAGGGCCATGGAGGTGGCCAGTGACACAGCCGTTCCCACCACCTCATGCAGCACTCCAGACGTGAGTCAGCTTTACATGCAGGAGCAGGGTTGCTTATTTGAAGCCCTTAAACGGAAAGCCATTGTATACAGTGATTAATGAACTTCTTCCCTCTTCCATTTCTGTTGTATATAAATCTAGACTCTTTTTTCCCATTTCAAAATATTAAGGGGGTACAAATGTTTTGGGGTACATGGGTTGCTTTTGTAATGCTTGAGTCACGGCTATAGATGAGCCCATCACCCAAATAGCGTTCATTGTACCCATTAGGTAGATTTTATCTCTTCCCCTCCTCTTCCCTCCCCCCTGCTTGATTTGCACTGAGTTTTACTTCCTTCTGTGCACACAGGTGTGCTCATCAGTTAGTTCCAATTTAATAATGAGTACATGTGGATCTAGACTCTTAAATATTAGTTTTGGGCCCAGATAGGCAATGTTCATAGTCACCTGTGAAACAGAGTCTACATAATATTTGGAAAACCCACAGATCCTATTTTATTATGAAAATTAAAATCCTGGTTGCCATTAAAATACATGTGTGTATATAATATACATGTATGTATATGTATATAATTACATGCAAATTTAGAAAGTGAAGACATCTCATAGCTTTCATTATAGATCATTTATCCTATTTAAGAACCTTCGGTTTTAATTCTGTGTGACCCAGCTGATTTCCTACTGACGTTAAAATCAGACCCTGCCCCTGCTTAATGCCAAGGCCTCTTCCTCCAGATGCCAGGGCTGTAGTGGCCACCAGGAAGGCCTGGGTGACAGGACTCCAGGAGTGCCCTTGTCCCTGCCCACCGTTTGGAGTTCAGGAGTACCACTGACTGCTGCATCGACCCTTCCATCCATGGGAGTGTTTCTTTTGGAGATGTTAAAGAAAGAGGAGTCACTAGTTTTCACCTGATTTGTTTTTCTCATGAAGTCAAAGTCCTGAGAAGCCTTGGCCAACCCTTGTTTTCCCTATTGTATGAAGCCTCTTTGATACAGTATTTGACAAGGCCACCAAGGTCCATGTGTGTGAGTATCACACACACACAGTCACACAGAGCACTCTGGGACCTAGCAATTCCACTCACTCCTAGGTATATACCATATTTCCCCGAAAATAAGACCTACCCATAAAATAAACCCTCGCAGGATTTCTAAGCATTTGCGCAATATAAGCCCTACCCCAAAAATAAAACCTAGTGATGGGCGTGGCTACGTAGCGTATCTGCACAACCCATGCATTTCGTCGTGGAGTGGTAAAGAAGACAAGCAGCCCTTCTCATCTGCCCCATGAGAGCTCTATTGCTCAACATGAGAGATTGGGGCCAGTGGTTCTAAAGGAAATAGAGTCGCAAGAAATTCAGGATGGAATTCGAGGTTTGGAGAGTTATGATGATGTTCCAGAAGATGACTTAACTATATTTTAATAAATGTAGATTGTTGTGCCGTACTTAAAAAAAAATAACACATCCCCTGAAAATAAACCTTAGGGTGTCTTCTTGAGGAAAAACAAATATAAGACGCTGTCTTATTTTTGGGGAAATATGGTATCTTAAAGGAACTTTCACAAGTGCACAAGGAGACATGCACAGAAATGTCCATAGCAGCATTACCTGTAACAGGAAAGAAAGAGAGAGAGAGAGAGAGAGAGAGAGAGAGAGAGAGAGAAAGAAATAGAAAGGAAGGAAGGGAGAGAAGGGAAGGAAGGAAAGAAGGGAAGGAAGGAAATGAAAGAGAAAGAATGCAAGAAAGAAAAAGAAAAGAAAGGAAAGGAAACATGTAAATGTACTTAAATGTACATCAACACAACAATGGGGTTGTGGTATTAATATACCCATACAATAGAATATTATATATCAGCAAAAAAGAAATGAATATAGCTATATATGTCTGCATGAATGCAGCTGAAAATTTTAATGTTGAGCAAAAGTAGTGTGATATAATTTAAATAAGGTTTATAAACACATAATAATACACTATGGAGCTCAGGGTTTATTAGACATGTAGTAAAAGTATAAAGGAATGCTTGCGATGATAAACCTCAGATTCAGGGTTATGATCTCCTGAGTAAACGGCACTGAGGGGACTTTAATTATAGTTGTCAAGTTTTACCAAACTTGGCAGTGATTCATGAGTGCTTATCAGATAATTTTTTTGCATTTTATATTCTAAAATATTAAGTAAAAGAGAAAAAAAAAAAGAAAGAAAACACCAGGCAGCTGACCCTGTTGGAAATTATTTATTTATCACTGCAAGGTTTTTGCTCCAAAGTATGACACCAGACATATGACTACAACATCTCATGCATCTTTTTGTGCTTCAGTTCATGACTGCAAAACACACACTTAGCATTTGACAACAGGAAACACAGAAGGCAGAAACGAATCACAAGGACTAGTTGGTTTAGGCTACAGCCGCCTTTCCCCTGGGACTCCTTTACATCCTAGAGGAATGGACTCTGAAGAATTGCTCTCCTACCTTGATTTCTCTGCCCCGCTTTCTTTGGGGTGACTTGTCATTCAACCCACACGGAAAGTCATATTTCAAATCAAAATGGACAGACACGTGCAAGGTCTCGAATAATAAGCACTCAACAAATAGATATTGATTTGATGTAAGAAATGGAGTCACAGATTAAGGAAGGTGGACTCCTAATTCTCTATACCCATAGACATATCTAATAAAAGAACCTGACCACCTTGTGGGCAACAGCCCTGTCTGAAGCGGTCTCTCACTTCATTTTCCCCTCTGCTTCACACCCTTCTTAGAAAATGTCCCCTGGTATAGTACAAGGTGTCTTTTCAAAAATGATCGGATGCGTTCACATAGACTCCATTATTCTAATTCAATAGTAAATTGCAAATGTACTGGGTACAAGGTAAGCTGATGCAAAGATTATTAAAGTATTTTGACTTGGCAGTCTGACATCTCTGGGTAATTTAAAATTCACTAAGATGGTATTTTGGTGGAAAAGCACAGGACTCATAGTCTCTTCTTTTGTTAATTACATTTACATTGGGAGCTGTGAGTTGTCATTAGGCAAATAGTAATACTCAATGTTATGAAGTTCAAGGCCAACTGCTAAGATGTCTCATGCCTTTACCATTGAGAACTCAGCTAGGATTCTAATTTTTATGCCATTTGCAGAGTCTCTTTCTGCATACTCCTCTACTTCCCTATCCATCCTTCATTCATTCAACAAATATTTATGGGGCACCCATGAGACAGCCTTATCCTAGGCACTGAGAATACACCAGTGAACATAACAGACAAGCCCCTTCAAAACCTATCTCATTTCTGTACCTCCCTGCCAAGCATGGTGATGGCTGACACCTAAGATGTCCTGGGGTGGAATATGGCTCCCATCGGGGCAACCTTTAGTTTGGATTCTGGAAGACTAAAACGTTAAGATCCATAAAACTGAAGGCTTCATGATGGAATGACTGTGGGAGGAGTTGACATTCGGGGATCAGGGGCCCTGCCCAGACCACCTCATGCCTTTGGCAGGACTATAAGGCCGGTGCACAGATTTATAAGGAAATATTAATAGAACCCATGTCTCCTGATTTTTAGTCTGGAATCCAAACTTTTCTAGCTTGGAGTAACAGATGTTACCAAGAAGAGAATGCTGGTTAGCTCTCAGCTTACGTAAGGAACATTTTGTTCTCTTTTAGCCATGCTAACCAAAAAGAAGAGAACAGTGTGGCAACGGGATCTCAACAACATGTTATAGGAAACCACTAACAAATGCTTTGCCTAAAAAACACTTGGCAGGGGCCAGTCAACCTTCATGATCAAGGTTCCAATTATCTTTGCCATTAAAGACGGATTAGATATTTTTTCTGGTTCTTCAGAGGATGGGTAGAAATTATTTCTAATGCTTTTCTATTTCTGTACAGAAAGAAAAAAGAACGACCCAAGATTCTAAGGCCCCTGATCGTATTCTTAGGGAGAGGCCAAGTATGACTTCCCTTGTTGAAGGAAAGAAGCCCTTACCCATCTCGTCTAGGGATTCTATCTAGATCAGTGAACCAGGGTGACAGCTGAGGGCCCAGAATTTGGATGTTGGTATAGAGGAGCCCGAATGCAGAATCCATGGTTCTGAAAATGCCTGGGATGGTTCTGGCACTTTCTAGACATTCTTGGCTGCAAACTTCAAGTAGAAATAATAACCTAGCTTCAACATGATCTGCTGGTGGCCTCAAAGTTTGTTTTTAGCCGGGAGTGCCGACAGCTTTCGAACACTATTTCATTTATCATGCCGTTCGCGTCTGTTTCCACCTCCGTATGGCCAGACGTAATCAACTAAGTTAATAACTAAATTCCTCCTGAAGTGACTGGAATGCTGAGAAGGGATGGGTCTCGCTCAGAGGGTCACTTTGGTGATGCTGGCAGATGTGACAGCTTGCACTCAGAATCCAGCCAGTGACTAGCAGGGGATCCCACCTACACTTTGTCAGGGAGGGTCTCCCCAAGGATAATATAAACAGATTTTAAGATTTAAAAAAAGTTCTTCAATAAAAAGCACAAAATTCAGTCTCAGAACAGGATCTGAAAAGCACAAAGTAAAATATTAAGAATTAAAATAATTAAATAAAAAATGGAGGCCCCATTTCACACTGATGGTTGAGGTGGCCAGCACTGGGAACAGCTGCCCCATGGTGCTGGGACCCCGTCAAGGACTGAGGCTGAAAACCTGTCTGGAATGTTGTAGAAGGAATTTCTCCAAGTGCAGTGCTTCAACATCTCCATCAGACCCACCCAGTGCTTGTTAAAAATGAAGGCTCCTGGGCTTTGACCGGGGAGACTGACTTGGAATCCTCCGGGGTGCCCAGGAATCTGCTGGTGACTCTTCACACACCAAAGTTTGAGAGCCCCTGGTGACCGCCTCGCATGGGGAGCTCGGCTTGATGCTGGTTACGGTTCTGTCCCACCCCGACCATCTCTACTTCTAGCAGTTAAGCCAGGATACTTTTATTTCTGTCATCATTTTTGAAAAGCTTGTTTTTTAAAAAGCCAAATTCTTCTTTGCATCCATTATTCCCCCAGTAAAGCTTTCTCTGCCTCTGGCCTAACCCCACCTGTAAAATGGGCACACGAGTTGCATTTGGTTAAGTGTCTCTCTCGATAGCACAGGTGAGCAAAATGCATTCCTTGGTGTGACCCGAATGTCCCGTTTCCACACACTGCCCTGCCCTGCCTTGCTTATTTCTTAGAAATGGGAGTGTGATGACAGGAATCGGGTCCTGGCCTTTGCAAACACGTGTCTCTGCCGTCTGGGTGTCCGCATGAGGATAGGGCACAAAGAGCAGGCTGCAGAGGACAGCCGGGCTGCCCGAGAGGGGAGGCGGCGAGCGCTGGCTACATGTGCAGCTGGTGCCACATGGCGATCTGCCGGCGCGGGTTCTTGAGCATCTCCTCCCAGTGGCTGCGCTCGCAGCCCGAGGAGTGCAGGCCCAGGCTGCAGCGGCCGAGCGCGCTGCTCTGCCCCGCCTCGTCCTGGCCCAGCACCTCCAGCTCCACGCTGCACGCCCGCAGCAGGTCGTCGGGCAGCTCGAACATGATCATCTCGTTCCACACGGGGTTGATCTTGTGCTTGGCCCGTTTCGTCTGCTTCTTCTTCAGCTTCTGAGCCTGGTGCTTCAAGGTCACCTTGACAGAGACATCTGGGGAGGGACAGAGGGGGAAAAGAGAGAGAAGAGCAGAGAGTGAGCTTCTGGGGTCTGGCGGGCTGGGATGATGCTCCCTCCTGGGGCTGGAAAGACAGTGTCTCTGGCTTAAGATTCGCACTGAGGATCGCTCTCTGCTCCCCAACTGGGCCACGCATTCATTCATTCATTCATTCAACAGCTATTAAGTGCCGACCCTATGGCAGGAACTGTTCTATACATAGGGACACAGCACAAGTTCCTGCCTCTGTAGAACTTACACCAAAGTGTGGGAAACAGACAATCCCATAACATATGAGGCTGGGGCATGTTCGAGTGCCACCAGGGAACCACGCTTTGCCACGAGCCCTTCCACGTGACTTCTTATCCCCACATGAATCCAGGTCCAGGGCAACTGGGGTCCTGCAGATGGATTTTGCACTCAGACCAGAAAAACGATGCCAGCTCAAGTCTTCGTCCCCTCAATTCTCATCCCCTCAATTGTCGGCCCAAGCATTTTTGTCTATTACGAAAGTAGTAGGTCCCCTGCTGGGTGAGTTCTTCTCTTCCGCTCTCTTGTAAGTTTTACTTGAGGCCCCGGACATTGTGTGTGGGAGGGATGAAGGCAGACTCCCTGTCCCTTCACCCCCACCCCGGGGCACTGCACCCATAGAGCTGTCTCCCAGGAAATCTGCAAACAAGTCACCAGAGGAGCTTTCATGTCACATCACAAGGCTCAGGCCCGATTACTTTTCCATTAGTCAAGGTTCCTGAAGCTAATGTGAGAATAATTGTTACTTTGTATTTATTGCTATAATTATCACCCCCTGGGGGTTAGTTTGTTATTTCAGCAGAGATATTTGAGAGACAAAGTGGTGTGCTGTAATTGTCCTGACAGAAGCTATAAAAAAAGAGCAAGAGGCAGAGGAGTGTCTGGAGGGGACAAGGAAAAAGCACAGAACTCTGACTTTTGGCCCAGGAGTCTGCCGGCAAGCCCAACTCTTCTGATTTCATTAGCCCCACATCTTTCACTCAGAGAGTCTGAATGAGGTGGCAATTCTTTATTTGTGCCGCGCTATAAATAGAGATGTATTATATCCTGCTGTGAGCACTTCGCTGCCGGCGCAGGTACGGTCTGCTAGCCCAGGCTGCCTCCTGCTCTGCTAGGAGAGCCTGCTTGGGTCCCCAAGACTGGGGACTTGTCTGGGGTATCCAGAAGGAAGAAAAGGAGGCCTCCAGGATGTTGAAGAGATGCTTATTTGGGTATATGGGACACAGATGCCCCAAGCCTCAGGCCTCAGCCCACATACCCACACACCTTCTGCCGTCACCCACATTCAGCTGGTATGGGGGTGGCACTTGGCAAAGGCTGAGAAGAGAGAAGACTGTGCTGGGTGTGGGGAGTGCAGTGGTGGCTGAGACGGGAGAAGAACAACCTGGGCTTCCTGACACCTGCCCCAAAGGTGGGTCCAGCCACGTTTTCCCATCAGCCCAGGAAGAACACTCCATTGCTACAGTCGGACCCTCAGCTTCTTCGCCAGACTGGCCTTCCATGGTCAAGGCCAATTGTGCTCACAGTGGATGTCCAAGGTAGGGAACCCCAGGTATCCCTCGTATCTGGGTCCTGGTGAGCAGATTGGCCCAGGAGTGAATGCATATGAGCTCAAGGGAGTGAGTGAGCCCTTCAAAATTGGTTTGTGAGCTTAGGATGGAGGACACAGCTGAAGAAAACCCCATAAATGTGCTTATGTTCCACCTCCCTGCTCAGCTGTCCCCATACTCCCAGGTGCCATGTCCCTCTGCACACATTCCTCGGCCCTCTCTCTCACACCTCACTCACCCTTTCCCAGCAGCTCCTTGGACTGGTTGGCGTGGAGGTTCTTGGCTTTAATCAGCACCACCAGGAGGCGGTTGGCAGCTGGGAGGTAGCTGATGGAGAGGAGGACCTCTCCAGCTCCCGCAGACGGTTCCTGAAACAGAAGAGGAGCGCAGAGGGGGAGTATCACTTGGGGGTGGCTTCTGAACCATCAGCTAATGCTGAGGCTGGGGTCACACGGGGCTTGTATCTAACAGGTGTCCTACAAACCATGTCCCTGGCAAAGCTGGCTTCTCCACCCCTGCAGAAGGGAGTAAGGCACAGAGGAATTATGGGTGCATGTGCTCTGTTTTCCACAAAATGTGATTTTTCACATATTATCACCCTTCACTACTACCCCCGAGCTCCTGGGGAACCTCTGAAAATCTAGGGTTCGGAGAACACAGTTTGAGGATCACAGCGCTGCCCCTTCAGGCCCCCAGGCAGTGGGAAGTGGTAATTCCTTACTTTGCTGGAAAAGATAATTCCTTCCAGCCCCTGCAGGCTGAAAGAGTCAATAAAGTGGAATGATAACGTGAGCAGAAGCTCGTTTCCCCAACGGAGTGGCCAGCACTGTCAACACAATGCTGGGGGCATATGGTGGCAGGTGATGTGGCAGAGGCGACTGTAACCGCCCTCGGAAAGAGGCACTGATGCCTCCGTGAGCATCCAAACACATCCGCCCCCCCCATATGCAACTTCAGGGGGTCTCCTCTGAAATTCCTGCAAGAGTTTGCTTGCAATTTCAACAAATCCACGACGGGACAAAAATGACCAAGAGGCTCCTCCCAGGAGGTGGGTGTCTGGTCACAATCCAAGCTCTGGGGAGACCCGGCAGGAAAAGGAAGGGAGCGTGTGGGCAGGGGTCAGCTGAAGGCCATAAGTCCCTCCTTTTGAGCAGGAAGCAGATGCCCTTGCCTCCAAATCCCAAGGAGGAGCAGGCTGTGTGGCCTGCAATGCCAACATGGGGGGTGGGAGTGGGGGGAGGGAATAGGGAAGCTTGTCCCCTGGGTGTCGCAACTTTCAGTCCTCTACCCCTTCCCTACAATTGTGTCATTTTTTCCCCAGCTGCGCAATGAGGGTAATTCAGGAAGGTCTCCCTGGCACCAGGCCGTGCCCTGGCTAATGGCCACCATAGCTCCTCCCCTCCTGTCACGCCCCGCACACGTGATGGTGTCTGTTCACCTCTTCCCTGGACCGTGAGCCCAGGAGGGGAGGAATCAGTTTTCTTTTGCTCACCATGGGCTCCCATGGATTCCTTCATTCAGCAAGCACACATAAAGCACCTACTATGTTCCAGACACTACGATTAAAGCAGTGAACAAATCATAGTCGGCCCCCGGAAGCTTGCAGTCACAGAGAAAGACAGACAGGAAGTGATTCCACATGTAACACGGGGCAGTATTAATACAATGAAGAAATATATTCATAGGTAACAGGGGATTCAATGGGAAAATACATATAGTAAGTTCTCAGTAAAGGTTATAAATTACAATTTTAATGACAACTGTCAAAACAACAATTATTAATAACCCAGAACAAGGGTAGGGCTGAAAGCATAGATTCTAGAGCCAAAAAAAGTGGGTCTGTGTTCCAATCCTACCACTGGAACTGAGTGGCCTTGGGTAAGTTACTCAAGTTTTCTGAGCTTCCATTTTCTCGTGACCCCAGAGTTAATGAGCCGTAAGTGACCAGCCATATGACTAAATGATTTGGGGGCCTCAGGGAACCCTGACAATGACATGAATGATAGCAGCTAACATTTATTACACACTTAGCATGTGCTAGCTACGATCACACTGTCGGTCTCATTGGACTGGAAGCTCCACGGAAACATCTGTTCACATGTGTCCCTAGCATTCGGCACACAGTAGGCACACAACAAATACTTATGGCGGTGGGGGGGAGGTATGACATCCAATGTAATCTTGACAACAACCCCACGAGGGATACTGACCTCCTTCCCATTTCAGGCATAAGAACCTGAGGCTCAGAGAGGGTGCGTCACTGCTCGAGGTCACACAGGCAATAAGGAGCAAAACTGAGCCACGGACAGAGGTCTGGTCTGACAGCAAAGTCCAAGTCCTGAATCCATTGCTCTCTAGCTGCCTTGGTGGACAGTCCTTCCTCATTCTCTCATTTCACAGTGGAAGGGACTGGGGCCAAGGGGCATGTGCCAGGCACCCAGCACAGTGGCAGCAGAGTTGGGATGCGAAGCAGCCTCCTGACTCCAGGGCACTTATCAGAGGTCCCCAGGTGGCCTGAGTGTAGCCACAGGGAGACCAGGTGAGCCACAGGAGCCCGCACCTGCCAGCCCTGCAGGGCTCCTCACCTGTGTGTAGGGCGAGGACTAGCCCAGCCAGCTGCACCATAGCCAGAGAATTTCAATGGCACCTGCCCCCTCGGCACTGCTGCTGAAAATACCTTCCAACAAAAATAACTGTCTTCCCTTCTCCTTCTTCCCCCTTGTTCTCCCCACCCCACTCTTTCTCTCAGGCTCTCAGTGACTCATTCCAGGCTGCCTTTGGAGTGGGTCACTCTGCGGATCCCTGGTGATGCACATGGAGCTTTTGGCCGAATGTCTTCCGGTTAGAACTGGGGCACTGCTGGCACCTCTGTTAACCCCTTCTGGCCTAGAGAAGAAAAACATCTGGGCTGCAGTGACTGAGGGCTCCACTCACCTTGTTCAAATCAGCCCACACCCTCTAGCTGGGGCAAGAGGCTCCCTGATCTGGCCTCGGGGCTCTCTCCTTCCATACACCCAGAGAGTCACCTCCTACCTCTGACTCCTTGACACCCTCTGGGATTGTTCACGAGGGTGATAAACAGGCAGGTTAGAGTGGAGGTGTGAGTATGTTTGCAGAGAGTAATAGCTGCAAAGAGGATGGTGATTATCAGGACAGATGAGCCATGTCCCCAGCACCTGGTGTGGTGCCTGGCATGTGTAGACACTGGGCAAGGTATCTGCAGAATAAATGATTGATTGCTGCTCTTCTAGGGGGAGTGGTAGCAGTGGGCTAGTGCCTGAGACTCCTGCCTAGAGTGGCTGGATCGCAGCCCTTCTGGGGCCAGATCAAAGCCTTGCAGCCCGGCAGGGGAGCCTCCGCAACTCCAGAGAAAGCTGGTTTACTGGCTTAATAAGCCGAAGTGTTGGTTCCTTCTCCCAGGGCCCCCGGTGATCACACACGAGTCCCACATCACACACTAATTAGCGAGCGGGCTTGGGCACGGCTTAGTTCCATCAGAGAGTGGTTGTGATTCTGCTGTCAATTTTCCGAGGCTGAGAAAGAGAGAAAACCGGGCGAGGAGGAAATGACAGCACAAAGGGGCAGGTGGGGAGTGGAGTGTACCCCGCCCTCCCGCCATCCAGGTGTCCGTTAGCAGAGGTGCCTGCTGGTCAGGGCTCGTACTTGTCGGTGTCCTCACTGGGCGACCCCGTGTTGTGGGTTCCTGAACTATTGTAAGCTCCAGTTCCCTCACCTGAAAATGCATTGCTCATGGCGCCTCTCTCACCTGGTTGGTTGGGGGAGTGGAAGAACTCGGGAGAAGCCCTAAGCGTAGCAACCGATTTATGGCAAACGTTCAAAAATAATGCCCTGATCAGTACGTTTTCACTCTCGCACGATGGCCGGCAAGCGTGTTCTGAAAAGGAACGGATAGTCCATATATGGGGCTCTACAGGCCTTACAGTCTTTAGATAAGACATTGCCCAGCTGGTTGAGAGCTTGGCCATCTAGAAGGTTCCCTCGAGGCACCACAGTGGCAGGCTCTTGGATAGGCCTTGAGCCAGGGGCCTGAATAACCAACCACACACCATCCTGCAGCGCTGGGCTTTCTGACCGCGCTGCTGTCCTGGCCTGGGGGAACGATGCTTGCTCTCCAGGGAGTGTGGCATCTCAGCAGATCCTTCCTTCCCTTGCAGCTTCCCCAGCAGCAGACACGTGGGGAAGTCACCCTGGGGCAGGGGGCCGCATAGACCACTGGGCTCTAGGTCTGTCCCCAGCCCAGGTCACTCCTTCAGAGCCCAGCACAAACACCACTGTGAACCAGGCCTTCCAGAACTCTCCATCAGAGCATTTTGGTTAGGATCCTCTTAGATGTCTCAAGATTCAACACATGTCAGGTATCACCATCACCACCAACAACATCATCGTCATCATCAGCATTTTTCTAGTGGGCTGTACATTCTGTGAGCGGTGGGCTCTGCCCTGTTCACTTTGTGTTCATCACCCCCACAGTGCCTAGCACATAGAAGGGGCACAGAGCAGAGCTGGGTCTGAATGGGTACAAAGCTGTCCTAGCTCTAGAGCCAACACACCCCCAGCATGGCATTTCCGGGGGAGTCTTTGCATGGCAAGTTAGAAGCAGACACCAGGAATCCCAATCCCGGGCGATGGGTCTGCTCCAGCCCACTGGCCTATTCAAGACCCCAACCCTCCTTTCATTGCCCAAGCAGGGCAGGTCCCTGAGGCTTGTTCCGTGGGCGCTGGCCCAGAGCTGCTGGGAGACGCCATCTCCACTAACAGGTTCGCCTTTCCGGTAACCCTACCTTTGCTGCAGTCTTCAGCTCGCCCCACTGGGCAGCCCCCAGGGGCACAGACACCCCATCCAGGCCCAGGCGGAGCTCCCCAGCCACACTGTGGCGGGAGAAGCGGTCGCAGGTCCTCAGGGTCAGCGTCAGGGTGGCCGTGGGGAGCTCCTCCTCCGCCAGGGGCAGCGCCAGGCCCTCCTCCCACGTGGTGTGCAGCTGCCGCTTCTTCAGAGCAGTCTGGGCCTCCACGGAGCCCGTCCTGTTGGTCACGCTGCCTTGGACATAGCAGTCACAGCCTCCATCATGGTCGCTGGTCACAGCTGCAGGCAAGGAGGAAGCAACACAGACGTGGGACTTCTCGAGGACAAGGGGAGGGGAGAAGCACGCCCTGCTTAGGGCTGTGGGATCCAGTGTCATGGTCATGATCTCGGGTGTCCGCAACATCCCTGGGCTGAGCACCCTGGGCACTGTGGACCCGCCTTTCCGCACAACATTTAGAAACAGGAGGGGCCAGCATCAGCACACACTGGCCCTCCTTGGAGGACAGGGGCAAGACATGCTGCCTGCCAGAGCCCTTCCAAACTCGTGATTCTGACATGGCCCCAGGGTGCCAGGCCCATGCTGACGACTTCATCAGTGTTGCTGCTGAACCTGCGGTTTGTTTGTTCTGTGCTTTAAATATTTACTGTACGACCACGTGCGTGGTAAATGTGAATCACTTGGCAGCTACCTCATGAATGTTGTTATTGAACCTTGCTGCTTTTAATGCTTCATGATGTGGATCTACCCAGAAATTTGCACCTGTGGTGCTCTTAGGACTGGCTCTTCCATGATAATTTGGTAGCTGACATTTCACAGGCAGAGATGAAGACCTGAGGCCATGTGTCCTAAGAGCAAGAGCTTTCCACTGAGGTTCAAGGGACTGTTTAGTCCTGGCTCTGTCATCAGTTAGATTGAATGCTCTTAGACAAGTCATGTGAGTTGCTAGACCTTAGTTTTCTACTCTGTAAAATGGGACTATTGTGAAGACAAAATGCAATAAACTATAGGAAAGAGCTTAAACATCTTAAGGCAATAAGGAAAACCACTCAAAAACAAAATTAAATACAAAGTTGATTTACCTGGCCCCATTGCTAGTCCTGATTCCTTTGCAAAGTCTTAGCTTTATTTGCTAAGTGAACTGTAAAGTGAACGGTCAGGACATCCTGCCCCCCTCAGACTGCCTGGTTCTCAGATTGCAGAAACTTTTCTCAACATTCAGAACAACCTGTCTAGCTCAAAACCCTGTCTAATGTCAAAGGCACCTACGTCACAGGTGGCTAGCTGTTCACCAAAAACTATTTCCTCTTCCTCCTGGGCACCAGCTAGCCCATGTTTCCCAGCCTGCTTTGCAGCTGGGTGTGGCGTTGTGGCTGAGTTACAGCCAATGGGATGCGAGCAGAAGTGATGTCTGCCATGTCCAGGCGGAGGCTATTAAGGAATTGTCCTGCCCTCTCCTCCTTCTCTTTCTCCCTTCACCTGCTAGATACAAATGACAAGGAGGTTTGAGGGGATGATGGAGCCACAGATGGAAGGAGTGTGGCCCTTGAATCACCATTTGGAGGAGAGATGTTTCCCAACCAGGAATCCTTGCTTTTAACTGGAGAAAAGAAGAGAGACAGACAGAGAGAGAGAGAGAGAGAGAGAGAGAGAGAGAGAGAGAAAATCTTTGGGCCTGAGTATCATGCATCAATGCATCGTGTATTTTGGGGTCTGGCTGGTAGACTACTAATCCGGTGGTCATTCCAGCTGCAGATGCCTGCACAGCTCCTCTGGGGGAGAGGGACACACAGAAGCCCGTGCAAGTCAAAAACAAACAGTACCTTCCAGACGTGTCACAAACAATTCCGCCTTCTGCTGGTCATAGTCCAGGCAGTAGTGGAGTTTGGGGGCCTGGTTCCAGCTGGCAGCCTTCTCTGGGTTCCAGGTCTCCATGACACAGACATCCTCCACCACCCCTGTCAAGAGAGCCAAAACCGTCACTGTCACCCACACTGGGGTCCTGTTTTCCTGATCACACCTTTCCCATCTCTGCCACCTATGCCATGAACCCAGACCCAATCTTCCTAGCCGCCTGCAAAATCATGGCCACCACAGCAAGGTAACACGTGCAGACACGGGCATGGCATTTCAGGGCCATCAGAGCCCCGCAGTCTTTGGTGTTGGACACGGGCTGCTACGTGACAGCTGTGTGAGCCCTGGACAAGCTCCTTGACTTCTTTGAGCCTCAGTTTCCTCATCTTCACAATGGGGGTGGTAACAGTGCCTCATTCCTGGAATTTCTGTGAGTATAAAATAAAACAAAGCACGGCAAGCTCTTAGCCCGGAGCCTGGCCCACGGTGAGCTTGCAGTAAGGGAAACTGTCACAGTCTGTGTAGCCCTGCTGACCCTATTTCGGACAAACCATCCCTACCCCTCTCTCCAGTTCCACCTCTCCCGCAGAGCCTAGCCCCCGCCCCCGGGAGGTAACTGGTGGAGATAAACACTGAGGAGCAAGTCGGGAGTGGGTGCTGGAGGCAAAGTCAGGAGTCCTGGCTTTGACTTTAGTGCATGTTCCACAAAGATTTGCTGAGTGAATGAATGACCTTATCTCTAATTCGGAAGTTCCTAAAGTCCCCCCATATTGCTCACTCTGTCCCTCCCTTGAACAGAGACCTAACACCTGGAAGATTCTCATGAGTCAAACAGAACATAAGAATTAAAAGGATACAGCAGCTGCAGAAGACTCTGTTTTCGGCAAACTGGAATTTCATTTCTGACTTTCAGAGCTAATTTAGAGGGTAGGAATATAGAGGATTATTTAATTTCCAAAATGCTTCATTATTAAGTTCCTGCAAGTGGTGAAAATTTTCCCTAGTGCATCTAAGAAAGGAACAGATTGAGCAGGATGCGGCCGATGTATAGAGACACGCACGCACACGGAACCCACGTGGCTTCCAAAGGCATCACACTGACAAGGCAGCAGTGTCAGCATCAGAACGGGCTGACCTGGCGCCCGGAGTGCTCAGCTCTCAGGCAGCCTCAGCCTTGTCATCAAAACCAGCCCCCACTTATCTAAGATCTCTTATTATGGGTTGGGGGGGCTCCGTTCGGGTGCAGCGTTGGCAAGTTGGCTCTGCTGCCCTCCTTCTCCAAGAGGGACCCAGGAGCCAGCACCACTTGGAAACGTAGGAACAGCCTCAGCCTCAAGAAGTGGGACTTGGAGCTCTAGATGAGTGGAGGGGATTGTCACTGGTGGAGTAGTCACACTTGGCACGTGATGGGGACAGCAACTGAAGGATCTGATGTCCTCTCCTACACTCCTTCGCCTCTGGTCAGTGTTTGCTGAACTAGTCGCCCCTTGACAGATGTCTGTGGAATCAGAACTAGGTTGTTGCTTTCTGGGGTGGGGAAGGGAAGGAGGAAACTTGAAAGGAAGAAAAGTAACAAGTGTGTCCTGAGTTTTCCAAAGTTCCAGGCACTGGTTTTGTTTTCCTGCTCTCCTTGGTGAAAAGTGTCCAGTCCTGGCTTCATCTGATCCTTGAGGAATCTGGAGTTCCCAGGAGAGGGGATTAGGATTAAGATCACTACCCTCAAGAGTCCTCACACAGATCATCTCTGGCCCTCGGCCTTAAGCTCAAGTCTTAACAGGTCTCTTATAAATCTATTTGAAATGCGAGCAGGCAAACCTGGAGGTAAAAGCCAGCCAGGATTCGTTCATGCATCAGGCCCTCCCTGAACATGCTCCTGAAATGCCAGGCCCATCCCTGTGGTCTGGGCCAGGGAAGACGGGCACTGTCCACTGGCCAGCACGGGGTCTGGTTGAATCCGGGCCAGGAGTCACATTAGGAGCGGGGTCAGGATCAGGGGTCCAGTGCCTCCCTCAGCAGCCACGCAGAGCAAAACCCCAGACCACAAGCATCTGCCCTCCCAGCGGCTTTCTGTTTTGCCTCCCTAAAATGCCTACATATTCCTCTGGGTTAGGGACTGGTCTCTGCTCTTATATCTGCCCCAGTGCCTGGCGCCGATGCCAAAGGTGTTGCATTCGTTATGCTGATGCTGATGAAAAGGAAAACAGAAACAGTAACAATATGTTTTGATTATACCCTTTGTGAGTTGAGCATTCTGTACATGCCTTATTTTACCTGCACTTTAAAATAACAACCCTATCGAACAGGTAATAGTGTTATCCCATTTTATAGATGAGGAAACTGAGGCCCAAGGAGGTTAGCAGCATGACCAATGCCACACAGCAGGTATATAAAAGGACAGCAAATTAAACCCATGACCCCAAGGCCCACGGTTTTAACCATGACTCTTTATCTGCTGTCAACAGTTGCACACACAACCTGAAAGGGACTCTCCGTTTCCCAGTGGGAAGCTGGAGGTCGCTGGGGAGAAGCAACGTGGCAACATGTCGGCGGGAATAAAGCACTGTGACTCCAAGACCCAGTGCCCGCCTGCTGGCTCCGTGGCAAATGCCGTGGACACTGGGGCTCTCCGATGGCCCTCAGCCTGGCCGTGCACAGTGCCTGCAGAGGCGTTGACAAACCCCGCCTGCGTGCGGCCCACAGAAGCGCCAGGGGGCAGGAGACCCTACCATTCTGAGGAAGGATGAACAGCTCCTCTGTGACCTGCCTCTTGAGGCGACTGTCGCTCGGGGCCTGGGGGCTGGCAGGTGCCGCAGGCTCCTCCGTGGACCTCAGCGTGTAGTCTGCATAGTTGATGACCTCCGGAGCCGTCACCGCCGGCCTGGGTCCGTAGATGTCTGGGAACTTGAGGAGGGCTCGGGGCTGGACCGGTTCCGTGGATTTTTTAACATTAAACTGCAAAAACAAATCACTGGTTAGTCCATGAGGGAACCTCCTGCCTGTTTTGCACTCGTGGAAGGGAGAAGCGGTGAGCTGGGCTGGCGTGGGAGGCAGGGGGAGAGGTGTGCTTCCACTCTGCCCCAACGAGCACAACCTGGGAAGGTCACAGGTCAGCTCCAAACCCATGAGAATCCACAATGCACTGAGATGTGGGTGCCATCCAGCCACCCCTTTCCCCATCCATCTGCCCACTCGTCCTACGGCTGTGCCCACAGGTGTCACGTGGGCCTGTCGCCAGTGGTCCTCCCTCTGCCCTTCATTCTCTCTCCTCCTTCTCTCTCTCCTCCTTGACACCTAATGGCTCAGAAATGCCAGTGGCTCCTGCCACACTTGGACCCCAATCCAGACTCTTTGCAGTGACCCTGAGAGCCTGCCTCGCCTGGCCCTGCGCATCTCTCTGAAAGTGTCCCAAAGCCTTCTCCCTTTGCCCCCACCAGCCTCCGAGTCACCTGCTTCTCAAATAGGCTCGTTCTCACACAGTTACATGCTGGCCAGCTGTGCCGGCTCCGGAAGTCATCAACTATGCAGACCACACACTGAGGTCCACGCAGTAGCCTGCAGCACCTGCCAGTTCCCAGTCCAGCTTCCCCCAGACCACCCACCCCAACCTCCACCTGCTTTCTGCGTGGCTGGCTCCATCTCACACCTGAAGCCTCACCAGAGAGGCCATCTCTGACCCTCCTATCTAAATTAAGTTCCTCTCCCAAGCCTGGCCCTCCCTATCACCACATCCCACATCTTTGCTTCACAGCACTGATCTCACTCTATACTGTCTTGGTCACGGGTTGGCATGTTTGCAGTCAATCTCTTCCACTAGAATGTGAGATCCATGAGCACATGGATTATGTCTTATCTTGCTCCTGCTTTGTCCCTGGTGCCTAGCATAGTGTCAGCTCGCAGGGAGCATGAAACACATACCTGTGACTAGGGTGGCCATGTTCAATGGTATGGCTTGTGCACTGCACAAAGGTGCCTGGATGAGGGCCAAGTGGGAGACCAAAATGCAACCTGTGCACCATTTGCTCAGGCATGGGCCCTGAGGTGGGGGGCTCAGGTACTTGGGAAAAAGAGAATCTTTCTTTACATAGAGACCTATTTGTCTAGACTTTACAGGGGCTGCCTCACACAGAGAGTGGAATCTTCTGTCTTTGCCTCCACTGGGCACTGAGCGCCCTCCTACTTGAGGGATTATATAAACTTATTTAACAGGCAGGAAACTGGGGGCTGAGGAGCAGATCTAGAGCTGGAAATGCTGGCATCCTGGGTGGCCACAAATGACCCTCAGGGTAAGGCAGGCCAGACCTGTGGCAGAGTCTCCAGGAGGCCTCCTGACTTCCATGCTGGCCCTCCCCTTTCTGTGGCTATCTCTGGTGGCCAGCCAGTGGCAGGGCAGTGTAGGGGTGAGTGGATGCCGTCTGCAGGGGGAGGGAGCTTAACAGCTTAATACTGTTTCAAAGTTTGTGTTTATGGCATTTGCACCTTCTGTGTTTAATCACCCCAGGATAATTCCTGGACATTCTGTCTGGTTGAGACTCTGTCCCCAGCCATTCCTGAGGGAGGCTGGACCCAGGTGACAGGGGCATTCCTCGATCAGCCTCACTCATCGGACAAGTGGCTGGGGTGTGTGTGGGAAGGCACGGCAGGGCCTAGAGGAAGAGGAGGAGGAGCGGCCTCGCTTGGACACCCGCTTCCTGCTGGGCCCCGACCGGTTCCCGCCCCAGCATTGCCGCCAGTATCTTCACAACTCCCCTAAGACGTGGAGATTATCCCTCTTGCATAGAAGGGGAAACTGAGGCTCAGAGGGGATAAAACACTCCATTGTCCTCCTGGAAACACCACCCAGTAGATCATAATGCAGCCAAGCACGGAGTTGAACTGTCCTGATCATGCTAAGCGTGCCGGCGCGTGCGGGCTTCGAAAGCTTCTCTTGCTTCCATGGAGTGAAGCCGCCTGGACGGTGCAGCTGCAGAGGGCAGCGCCACTGAGCCTGGATCAGCTGGGTCCAAAGCCCGCTGCCCCTGCGGCTCTCGACGTGTGTCCTGCCTTCCAATCTTTCCCAAGCACAGCACTCCCATCAGAGACATTTGTCATTATCTTGTCACATGTAAGGAACTAGTTGTCCTGGGAGGGACCTGCATGATTTGCACATTCAGGCCCCTTGTGCCTCCACATGTACTGAGAGTGCCACTGGGCACCGAGGGGCTGGCTTCCAGGACCGACCCCACTGCCAGAGCTGGGTACCTTTTGGCAGGTCATTGTGCCTCTCTGGGCTGTCACCTTAAGTAACAGGTGATTTTTGGGTTTTTCCCACTTCACATTCCGAGCTGCTTCTGGGGGCTGCAAAGAGGCGGGAGAGTTGCTTTGTTTGCAGGTGCGGGTGAGTTGGGAGACGACGACACACAGCAGAAGTAAACAGCAAGTGTGTTTGGTGGTTCGGGACCGCAGCACAGAAGCAAGCGGGAGGCAGTGTGCGTGAATAGCCCACAGCAGCTGCCCGAGATCCACCCAGGGGCCATCACAGAGCCCAGGCCGGGCTTCAGGGAGGGGCCAGGTGTGGCTGGACCTTGAGGGAGACGAGAGTCTGGAAGGCAGAGGGAGGGAGGGGAGAAAGTCTGTGCTGCTAACACCAGGCAGCCCAGGGCCCTGGGAGGAGACACAGAACAATGACTGATGTCCCCATGTCTTTTATCCTCCACAAAGTCACATCCACCCTCAATATCTCAACTAAGTCCAAGTTACATTTATTCTATTTCACAATGAGGAAACTGAGGCTCAGGGAAGCTCAAGATCATAGAACTGACATATAGTCTGTGTCATCAAGCCTTCAGATGTTTTGACTTCAAATTTCATGTCATTTCCACTTCCCTACAGCTGCTTCTCAAACAAAAGAAAACAAAGCAAATAAACCCCTGTTTGTCTTGGATGCTGGATTCTAAGTGGCAGCCACAGCATCCTGGGGTTCTGGCCACCGCCTGCCCCTGCTGTCCATCAGCACAGAAGAGCTCCCAGAGGCTGCTGGACCCCAGCCCACCCCTGACTTAGGGTCACCCTGCCCTGTCACTTGTTGGGACACAACTAAGGCTGTTTGGATAGTTGCGGAACATGTTTATGTTTATATTTGGTTTCATCCCGGTCCAATCATTTGAGAAAAGGGCTCGGTTGCATTCCCAGTGTGATCCAATCGGGCTGATCTTGCATTTTGGGAAAATCATCAGTAGCTCAGTTCTGAGCGAGGTTGGCTCTGTGATGCCCCAAGTCTCTGAGGACCCTGGATCTGCCTTCCTCTCTCCTCAGTGGGTCTCAATCTGTGGGCCTCCCATGTTTCCAAGAGCCTGTTGTAAGTGCTTAAAATGCACCCCTAGAGCAGTATATTGGGGTGTTCTTGGTTGTCCCCCAATATCCATCTCCTCTCTCTACCTTTTCTGTGTATCACCAGGCTGTCTAGGTGCCACCCCCCTTGAGCCGGCTTCCAGGTGAGGTTTGTTTGGTCTGATCCTGCCAGTTCTTGGCATTATCTTGGTGACTGTTTCTGGCACAGGGGTTGGCACCTGTCCTGAGGAAGCCAACCCCTTACATTCCACAGTAGTAGAAGAGGTTCTCTCTCCCCGTGGACAGGAAGCATGTGGCCCTGTCTTGTGACCACAAGGTGAGTCAGCCTTGGGACAACAGAGTGGAGAGACAGAAAGAACTTACGTCCCTGATGAGAATGTCATTAACCTACTGAATCAACCAATCCTGCAATCTGTCCTACGTCTGCACTTCACCTTACATGAGCAGTATTGTTCTTGCTGTTTAAGCCTGTTTGAATTGGGGTTTTTGCCTTGCAGCCAAGAGCAGCCCAAGCCGACGCACTGCATTTTTAACAAACAGTGCATCAGCTTAAGAGGAGACTGTGACCCTGGTGCAGAGAAACCAGGCCTGGGGTACACGGTCCCCTCTTGAATCTCTCTGCATTCATGCTCACCTGCTGTTTATCCTTATCCTGCCCTACCCTGTGTGGCAAATGGCTCCATTAGCACGGAATGACTTATAGCCCTGCCCAGGCCAAGCGCAGAGTCTGATGACAGCTACACGAGTCTCTTCAAGTGGTGAGAGCAGCGGCTGATTACCTATCTCCTTCTCTTGTGCCACCTTATTTATTGCACTTCAAAAGCCCGGTTCCACCACATCTCTCAAATGCATCTAGTTCCACTTACACAGCTGAAACTGCAGCCGGAGAAGCAGAAAAGAGGTTTGGGCGCCGAGGAAGGGAGCCTGGGAGAAGGGATGGGTGAAGAACAAGGACGTCTGGGGGCAGGCGGTGCTCAGGGGAGCAGGCCCCAGAGGGAGAACTGAGCTCCAACCTCCCCTGTGGGTACAAGCGGGGCAGGACTTCAAATCAGGGATTCTCTGTCTGCATGGCCCTTGAACCCCAAGAAGAGGGCCTGGGAAATACATGAGCAGGATGAGTCAGGGAAAATTTCCAGTGGGGACAAGCATCAACAATCAGGGAATTGGCACCCGCTGTGCTCGGCGTTGCATGCCCGTCTAGACAGAAGGCTCTCACCCCCAGATGGTGCTCAGAACCTTCTGATGCACGTCCTTGGATTCTCCTAGCCTCACCTGTCTCCAGCACCTTTGGCCACTTGCTCCTCTACTGCAGCCGACTCTGCACGGACTCCAACCAGCTTCCCACGGGCACAGCCCCATCGGGCCTCACACTGTGCTCAGGCCTCCCCCTCTTGCCTCCTACCCTGGGCTTCTCCATGGCTGCTGAGGTGTGAGACACCAGGGACACTCTGTCCACCTAAGAGCAACCTAGATGTGCAAAGACCTAAAATTCCATGGGGGAACTCAACAAAAAACCAAACACCTGGGTTCAAAAACAGGCAAAGGACTTAGTTCCCCAAAGAAGATGTACAAATGGCCAATAAGCACATAAAAAGATGCTCAGCATCACTGATCGTCAGAGAAATGCAAATCAAAACTACAGTGAGATACCACCTCCCACCCACTAGGGTGGCTCCTGTCAAAAAAACAGAAAATGGCAAAGTCAACACTGTTGGTGGGAATGTAAAAGGATGCAGCTGCTTGGAAAACACAGTTCCTTAAAAAATTAAAAAATGACCATATGATCCAGCAATTCCACTTCTGGGCATATACTCAAAAGAATTGAAAACGGGTCTTCCAAGGGATATCTGTACACCCACGTTCATGGCAGCGTCAGTCACAGTAGCTCAAAGGTGGAAGCAACCCAGTGTCCATGAACAGAGGAAAGTGTCAACAAAATGTGCTCTATCCATACAATGGAATATTATTCAGCCTTAGAAAGGAAAGAAACTCTGACACCGGCTACACATGAATGAACCTTGAGGACATTAGGCTAAGTGAAAAAACCTAATCACAAAAAGACAAATACTGTATGATTCCACCTAGGTGAGGTACTTAGAGTCATCAAAATCATAGAGACAGAAAGTAGAGCAGTGGCTGCCAGGGGCTGGGGCAGGGGCAATGGGGAGTTATTGTTCGATGGGGACAGCGTCTCAGTTTTACAACAGGCAAAGAGTTACGGAGACGGATGGCGGTACCGTTTGCACAACATAATGAATATATTCATGAACACCACTGAACCGTGCACTTCAAAATGGTTAAGATGGCAAATTTTATGTTATGTGTGTTTTAGCACAATAAAAAAAAATTGGGGAGAAGAAAACCCCACAACTTCACAGGAGGAACTTGACCTCGTGGGTGGGAAGACAATAGATTCTCCTTCCTCCTCATCACTTTTCTGGGGGCTTCAGTGGCCTTTTGGAAGATGATGACACCTCTAGACCCAGCGGGCTCAGGAATGCACCTGGCCTTGTCCTCCCACCTGCCCCGGCTCCTGCTTCCCGGTAGAGAGCCGCCCGGACGCACGATCTGCCTTCCGGGACTCCAGGCTAAGACAGATGGCATGGAGGGGACAGAGGGGGGTTAGCCCGAACCTTCATTTAATGAACAAATATTTACGGAGCCCTGCTACAGGCCAGGCCGGTGCTCAGTGTCAGGAATACGGGAGTGAGCAAGACAGATGCCGCCCTTCCCTTGTGGGGCTCATGTTGGAAAAACAGAAATTAATTATGTAGTTAATGATCTGTACACAAACGCTTAACATTACCAGGGACGCTGGGTGACCTCTTTTGTGACATGATTAATTTTCCACCCACAGGCTGTTTATTAATTTGGGGTTTTGTGCTAGCACAGCCCTCTTAAAGGAGCATCACACCACCCAGGAGGTTACAGGTGGAGGAAGCAAACCTGGTTGGAAAAGTGGACATCTTTGCCCCTTAAACTTGAACTTTAAAAAAGGAGATGGCAGAGAGGACAGAACTGGGCCTAGAGCATTCAGATAATGCCAAACACAGGCCACCCTGCTGCTGGTCTGCAGCACAGGTAAGGCCCCTCAGAGGGGCAGCGGGGACAGGGAACGGGGCCTGCAAGATTCTGTCCCTCTGGGCTCTAACACTGGTGATTATATATACCAATGTGGGTACAAGAGTTTAAGTTTGAGGCTGGGTGTGGTGGCTCACGCCTGTAATCCCAGCACTTTGGGAGGCTGAGGTAGGAGGATCACTTGAGGCCAGGAGTCAAGACCAGCCTGAGCAACATACTGAGACTCTGTCTGTACAAAAATATGGAAAAATTAGTCGGGCATGGTGGTGTATGCCTGTAGTCCCAACTACTCGGGAGGCTGAGGCAGGAGGATTGCTTGAGCCCAGGAGTTTGAGGTTGCTGTGAGCTATGATGACACCACTGCATTCTAGCCTGGGCAACAGAGCAAGACTCCGTCTCAGAAAAAAAAAAAAAAAAAAAAGAGTATAGCTAGCTGGTCAGGTAGTCAAATTCTAAAACAAAATAGCTTGGTTAGAGTCTAGGCTCTCCCAATTACTTGCTGTGTGACCTTGGGTGTGATTAATTAATCTCTGTGCTCAGTTTCTTCATCTGTAAAATGTGGATGCTAATAATAGCATCTATCTCCTGGGGTTGGATTGAAGATTAGGTAGGACAGCCCAGGTGGTGGGCAAAGTGGGGTTTGTGCATTGGGACCAATGAGCTCTTTTTCACTCATCTGTGGTTAAGTATAGAAATTGAGTGTAAGTGTTAGAAGAAAACTAACCTAAACAAAACTTGTTCCTCTCCCACAGATGGTTTGCGAAGCTCTGGCCTAAACCGAGCATTTTCACACCGGAGCCACTGTGGCTGGGGAATCTACAACGGGTTCTCCCAGGGTCCTGACTCTTGGTATCCACACCCTGTGTAATCGCCTCTCCTTGAGTGTGGGCTGGGCTGGTTGTAGTGACTTGATACTTGCTTTTTTTTTTCTTCTTAGACTCAGAGTCTTGCCCTATCCTCCAGGCCGGAGTGCAGTGGTGTGATCATAGCTCACTATAACCTTGAATTACTGAGCTCAATCGATCTTCCTGCCTCAGCCTCCTGAGTAGCTGGCACTAAAGTTTTTTTTTTTAGAGACAGGATCTCGCTATGTTGCCCAGGTTGGTCTCAAACTCCTGAGCTCAAGTGATCCTTCTGCCTCAGCCTCCCAAAGCCCTGGGATTATAGACATGAGCCACCTTGCCCGACCAAAGAAAAGAAATTTGCTTCTCATGGACAGAATAGGTAAATGTGAAATGTCACTTCTGAGATTTAGATTACCAAAAAATTGGATTCCATCTTACTCTCCCTCACCTGCTCCCTCTGATGTTCAGTGTTCAGAGCTGCCCTACGGAGAGTAGCCCAGAGGGCAAGAAACGGAGGGCAGCCTGGGACCGAATCCTGCCACCAACCCCGTGAGCGAGCTTGGACGTAGAGCTTTCCCCAGCAGGCCCTGAGATGGCCACAGCTCAGATGATGCCCCCACCGCAGCCTGGGAGACTCAGCCAACAGACCTGGCCAAGCCACGACCGGATGCCTGGCCCATAGAAACTGTGCGATAATAGGCACTATTGCTTTACGTCTCCGAGTTTTGGGGTGATTTATCACACAGAAATAGATAACTAATACAGCTGTTCATGAGAGTTATCCAAGAAGATGTAAAAAATGCAGGCACCACTATACACCGACGAGAATGTCTAAAATGCAAAAGGCTGACGACACCAGTGCTGGCGAGGACTGAAACATCCCGATGCTCGTCCTCGGCTGGTGGAAGGGAAAATGGCAAACCACTTTGGAAGGCTGGAAGTTTCTTAAAAGTTAAACATAGATCTACCCTAGGACTCAGCAATTTCACTCCTACGTATTTATCCCAGAGAAATGAAAACAAGAATCCACAAAAAGACTCACCCATGGCTGGCTAGCGACAGCCGTGTTCTTCATATGAGCCAGACACCGAAAGCAGCCCAGGTGTCCGTCCACAGCAGAACGGACAGGTAAACTGTGGCACATGCTTCCAATGGAATAGTCCTCAATAACCGAAGGGAATGAATTTCAGGTGCATGAAACAATAGGGAAGAATCACAAAAGTATGCCGAGCAAAAGAAGGCAGATGCATAGGAATACATCTTGCACGGTTCCATTTACGTCAGCAGTTCTCAACCAGGGTAATTGTGCCACTCGGGGGACATCTGCAATGTCTAGAGACATTTTTGGTTGTCACAATTTGGGGTGGTGGTGCTGCTACTGACTACTGTCACCACAGGGGGTTGGGAGCTAGTACTGGAGGCCAGGAATGCTGCTAGACGTCCTACGACGCACAGGTCAGTCCTCTGTGTAGTCAGTCGGGGCTGCTCACCATCAGCTGAGTGGCTGAAACAACAAACACTTATTTCTCACAGCTCTGGAGGCTGGAAGTCCAAGATCAAGGAGCTGGCACGTCTGGTGTCTGATGAGGGCCGACCTCCTGTTTTTGTTTTCTCATTGTATCCTCACATGGTGGGGAGCAGAGAGCATCTCTCTAGCATCTCTTCTTACTAAGGGTGCTAATCCCATTCATGAAGGCTCCACCCTTGTGACCTAATCACCCCCCAAAAGTCTCACCTCCTAAGACCGTCACATGCAGAGTGAGGATTCCAACACATGGATTTGGGGGTGGGAGACACAAACATTCAGTCCATAACACCCCTACAATAAAGATTTACCAACCCAAAATGTCAACAGTGCTAAAGTTGAGAAACCCTGATTTATGTGAAGTTCTAGAACAGGTGAAACTCATCACTGGTGACAGCCATCAGAACAGTGGCTCCTTCTGACAAGGAAGCACTGGGAACTGACTGGAAAGAGGCATGGGAGAGGTGGGGTTACAGCCTGGAGGATAAATATTTGCCAAAACTGATCAAACTGTGAACTTTAGATGTGTATATTTCATTGTATGCAAACTATATTGCAATAAAAATTTAGACATATAAAGATACACACACACACACACCCCTCTGTGCAACCTGCTGAATTAGGCTTTCTGGGATGAGTCTAAGAATCTGAATGTTCAGCAAGTTTCCCAAGTGCCTACTGCATACAGACAGCCCAGCACCTGTCTGTGGACCTGCGTTTCGCATCCACTGGTGCCTGGACCAGCGTTTCTACAACTTTCTTTTCGAATAGCTCCAGAGGCACAGGAAGGTAATGTGTAGTCTAGGAACAGGAAGTTGTCCAGAGCAATTGGGAATCTTTCTTGAAATCTCTATTTCTATCTCACAAATTCATGTTACTTTTTGTATTTGATTCCATCTGACTGTTTAAATACTAAAATGTTTTAAATTACCATCAGGAATGAAAAATTTCCCTTGTTTATTTTGTGACTTCCAGGTCTGGTAGCACACTTCCTGAACTCCCTCTCAAATGCGCCAGCTCTCCTCTAGCGAGAGGCAGAGTTCTCACCCATGTCTAGACAAAAGGCATTAAGTTGATTAGGTCAAACTAGAAGTGGCTGAGAGAGAGAATCGTTTTGCCTCCAGGGAAGGAACAACTCCTAGAGGCTGAGTCTGTGATGGAAACAGCCTCGCTATCGTTGGAAGACAGCTTAGAAGCTTATCAAAGTTTTCCTTCCAATCATATAGAAAGTTCTCCTGCATAGAATATGGGGTGCAGCCATAGAAGCTCTTAACCAATCCAAAGGCTCGATCTCCTCCACCCATTCCTTCTGTAGACACCCAACCAGTTATGTCCTTGCAAACACCCACAACTGGTTGAAACTTCGTGGTTAGCAAGCCGCTTGTTAACAGCCTTGTATTAGGGAAAGCCAACTGCTGAACTTTAGCAGGGGCTGGGGGCTGGGGAGGCAGGGTGGTGAACACAATAAACGTTGACTTCTCACAGTCTGAAAAGGGTCGGGTGGTTCTTCTTCAAACTCAGGGTCCCAGCCTCTTCCATCTTGTGGTTCTGCCCACCTGCACCCTCCATTGTGCAAATATGAGCTCCTTGGCTCCTCAGAACAACCCCATTGTACAGATGAGGACACTGAGGCTGTGGGGAAGTTCAGTCCCGTACCCCTAGTCATGTCGCTAGGTAGAGGCTCTATTCTAACCCAGGTTGACTACCTGGAATCCCATGCTGAACCCCTTCTGGCCACTTTATCCACCTCCTCCCCTTTCCAGTGAGCCTTGACCACTTGCCCATGTTTTGTGCCCATGTTAAGTGGCAGGTGCCTGGGCCTCTGCCTGGCCCCACCACCCCTTCCTCTGCCTCTGCACACCCTTTCGTCAGGGGAACAGGACAGTCGTCCTGGTTTCCATACTCCATGCATCAGCTTCGCCTGGAGAATGTAAATTCAGATTCCCAGGCCCCAGTGGTGGGGCCTCAGGAAGGTCCCCAGGGTCACTGTGATGTGGGTGGTCCCTGTGCCTCACTGGTTTGGGGGAGGTGCAGACATCCAGGTGGGGCAGATGTTCCTCTCCTAGGGAGCTGCTGGGACCAGGTTACTGCTTCTTGGCTGCTGGTGAAGCAATTTGCCTCTGAGCAAATCCACAGGGTCAGGTCCTGCGGGTGGTGTATTTCAAGCTGCAACGTTGAAATTCACCTTGGAGAGGCAGCCTGTCTTCCCATCCAGGCCCATGGTGTTTCCATGGCGACCTTGCCACTATACCATCTTTTGTCATCCTTTCCAACACCTCCTCTTCTGTTTATTCCAAGTCTGTGCCCCCCATCCTTTCTCAAATCCTCTTCCCTTGGGGACTCACTTCCTCCTAGTCTCTTTTCTCTCTCTGGTTATTTTAAGATCAAAAATGCAACACACTCTCTGCCCCCTAGCTGGTGCCTAATGCAACAGACTGGGAGAGCCCTTCTGTCACCAGGTAAATGCTCCTCTCTCGCCCCGGCAAGAATGAGCCTGCACTGGAAATAACAACCAGCCCCAGTGCAGACCCTTTCCCTGCTGCCCTGCATTCAGTCGTCCGTTCGTCATTGGTCCGACCTCCAGATGTGCACAGCTGCAGAAACGGCACTGCCCGATCGTGCTCCTCGTGGGGTGCACATCTCAAGTGAGACGGAGAGCAGGAAGCCAGTACACCCAAAAAGGCAGTTTCAGTCTAGAATAAGTACTGTCAAGACCAGGACAGATAGCGGCGAGCTGTGGTGGGAGGGGAGTTGTTTCCACTAGGCATTTGAGGGTCAGGGAAGGCTCCCTGCGCTGGAGTTTGAAAAAGCAAAATCTTGTCTAGCATTAACCACGTGTCAGATACAAGTCTGAGCATTTTACCCACATGGCTTCATTTACACTTCGCAACCTCACGAGGAAAGCATTGCTGTTATCACCACTTTATAGAGGGAGAAACTGAGGCACGGGGTGGGGGGGTTAAGCCTGTTAATAAGGCACAGAGCTGGTCAGCGGACCCAGGCTCATGACTGGGAACCTGTATGCTTTACAGCTCAGCCCTATCCTCCTGCCTGGGCGACACCAAGGAACCAGAGACGGCAATGGTCCGTTATCTTTCTAAGGTCTTGGGTAGACATAAGGGGAAGTCAGTTGGGACTAGAGGGAGGACATCCCACTCCGTCCTCCCAGCCTAGCCATTCACCCATCATTCCACCAGTCGTCATTTGGTACTGAGAAGCGTTTATGTGATGGAGGCATGGCAGGACTGGACCCTGCCCTCGCACGGTCTGTACGTGTGTGTTGGGGGAGGGGCGGGTGGGGGATTATTAGAATGATAACTGCTATGATGAAGCCCAGTAAAAAAGCAGACAGACAAAAAAAAAAAAAAAGCAGACAGACGATGTAGGAGCAAACGAAGCCTTGCCTGGGGAAGGGGAGGGTGGTGCCGGGCAAGAGGAGGGGAAGGAAGACATGGAGGAGAACTCACAGAGACCTTGCCTTTGGGCTGGGTGCCCCCGCAGTGTGGGCAGCACCTGAAGCTGACAGATGCAGGCGACGGAGAGGGTGTTCTGGCCAAGGCGGGGACGTGAGAGTTTGCCATGTGTTCAGAGAACAGCGAGTCTGCAGGTGCGACGCAGCTAAAGCCAGGGGGAGGAGGAGGAGGGCCGATGAGTGTTGCCAGAACCCCAACATTTCTGGAGGAAACGGAACTTAAAAACAGAATTTTAAAAAAAGCCCAATACTCCGTGGGATTGGAAACCACACAATGGCAAGATCCTACCTAGAGATTTCCTCTCGTAGGTGGCCCCTGCGTTGATTTCAGCAGTCAGAGCACAGCACCCCTTAGGCCACCGTCTCTTTACACTTCCTCTGTACCAGACGCTCTACGAAGCACGACACACACTTCACTGTATTCAGTATTCACACAACCCTACAGGCAAGTGCCTAATATATTCTCTATTCCATATGCCCTAGTATTAATAAAGAAAAATAAAGACAACCTAACTATGTTCTCTACAGAGCTGGAAAGTGAGGCCCAGGGAGACTGACACTCGTCCCAGGTCACGTGACTAACATACGCAGACACTGGGCTTTGAACCCAAGTCCACTCCAAAGCCAGTACTGTCGACATTTATACTACACGTGTAGGTCCTTGAGGCCATGTCCTAATCGTTGCTTTTGATTTCTGGCAGGTGCCACATCATCAGACTGACGGCCATCCCTACCTCCCCGCCAGTGGTCTGGCTGTGGCAGTGAACTGCCCGGATGCAGGCAGCCGCCCCGTTACTGCGCTCGCTTCCAAATTTGGGTTTGATGTTCTTTGCACAGAAAATGTGTTTCACTTGCGACCTGAGCAAAGACGATGTCAAGACTATGTTGTAACCTCATCAACACTCATCATAGGCTGGTAGAATCTAAAAGGTCGATAATTGGGGCTTAATGACAGCCTTTCCACTCCAGCCGCCCAGCCCCCCTCCAGCATGCTGCATCCCAGAGCACAGTCTCTCAGTCGGCCTTTAAATTCCAAAGTTTCCACTTGCTCCCCTCCCCCATCCCACTGTACCAGTTTGCAAAGTCTTTCTGTTAAACTGAGTCTGTGTCTAGGAGGAGGATCTCAGCCCTGCATCATCGATAACATTGTAAGATAGGAGCACACGTGTTTAAGGTTGGTCTCTGTGGCCTTAACCAACTGTGTCCATTTGAATCCTTTAGACCTTTTTTTCTGTTTCTCATTGGTGGTGGCCATATTTTTAACATTTGTTTTCCTAAGAAAGTCATTTCGGTATTAAAGGCTGAAAAGTTTGGTTATATGACAATTTCCTTGACGTTGAATTTAAGATATTCTTCCAGAGTAGCTGTAAGATTTTCTGATTCTATGGTGCTCAGATAATTGAGCAACTAAGGCAATTATTTTAACCCCGTTATTGTGCCAATATAGTATAAATAATAGTTAAAGTACTAAACTCTGAATTTTTTTACTCACCTAAAAATTGATTAGAGTACACTCAAGGTTACCCTTACAGTAATAATTTTTGTACATTTGCATTCTGATAAGCTTTTCCTAGTGGAAGAGAAAGGAGATAAATTCTGCATAACCCTTCGAACCCATGTGAATATCATCCATCAAAGGTGATACCATGTGGGAAAAAGTAGAGAGAAGCACTATTCTAAGACATCTATCCACTTAAGTGTAGAAGTTGGAAAGCACATTAGTTTCTAACCTGGAAGTTTAAAAAACAGCCCAGGTGGAAAGTGTGGCTTCAAAACCAGGACAGGGGCTGATTTACCTAGATCCTCCTTATATTTTGGTTTTAAGCCCAAACGCTTCACATCAGATTGCCATCCAGTAACTAAACAGAAAGCAGCACACACATGTTGCCCACGGGCTATGTATTCTCCCACCCTACATACCATGGAAGATACATGAATAAGCCCCTGCCCTCGGGGAGGGGGAGTCTACCATCCGATGGAGGAGACTAGACATTCCGTAAATGGGAAATATGAGGTGCTTATGCCACCACTCTCCTACCCAGTGCTCGTAGCAGACATGGCTAATCGATCAAAGCATTCTTTCCTGCTGAGCTCAGACACAGGGTGTTCAGCTTAGGGCTCCAGGAAGCCACTATCTATTAGCAGGAATTGATATGGAAGATGAAAGATATTTGCTATTCTTCTGATTCAAACTTATAAACAAATAGGTAAGCATGGAAGGCAGTCTTCTAAGGCCAAATGTCTGGACTGTGTGCTACAGAAGGCCTAAGGAGGAGCTCCTCATTGATGTGATCGGGGAAGGCTTCCTGCAGGAGGGGCTTAGACCCAGTATTCAAGGATGATTAATCATGGGAGAGCCAGAGGCTTCTCCACGGGGAGAACGGCAGCAGCCTGTGTCCAGGGCGAGCACACTGGGGAAATGGCACGTCATCGGGAGAGGAAAGCTGGGTTTGGAGAAACGGAGTTGGAAAGGAATGGCAAGGCCAGGCCAGAAGGGCCTTCAATGCTGAGTTAAAGATTTTGAATTCTATCTTATAAACAGCAGAGAGACTCTGACATTTGTGAACAGGAGAATAACATGAGTTTTCAGCAAATCACACCAGCAGGTGCACGCAGGGGTGACTGATGCAGAGGAAAGGAGGCGAGAAGGCCAGCCTGGGGACAGACACGGAGGGAGGGCGCGCGGGGCCGGCCAGGGTGTTGCTGTGGAGAGTCAAGATGGAAGAAGGAAGGCAGCGATGCGCGAGACTTCTCCAAGGAAGATTTGGCAGTGCTTAGGGGTGGGACCAGGTGGTAGGAAAGGGAGGAATTCAAGAGCGCTGCATCAGAAAAAAGCAACAACAAAAAAAGAACTTCCGTTCTTACTTCTCAGGTCTCCCTTTCTGAAAAAGCAGAATCCCTGGAATGTCACTGGAAGTCTACAGCCACAGCGAGTCTGGGCAACACGATGGTTCTCCTGTGTGACTTTAATGACCAGTCAGCAAGCAGCTTTCAAGAGCTGGCCATTAGGTGCTGCTTCTGACATTCCCCTTCCAGCTGCCATTTGGGCAGATTCAAAGCCAGTCGGTACCACCCACAGATTAGCTCTTCCTTCTTTTAAACAAGACGCAAACCTAAGACATTCCCCATCTGCGTCACATGGGCCGACACAGTCTACAAGATGTCACAAAATAGTATTTGATCATGGAAGGTCAGTGATATCAGAGTATTTGGTTCCAAGTTACTATAAATGTGAAATATTTTTCTTCAGCTCATTTCAAGCTTTCTGAAATAAGAATGACAACCCCAAACCTTTCTACCCGCAGATGTGCCTATTTGGCAAGCATGTATTAAAAGCTGAGAGAAGCACAAAGCACCACGCTAGATGTTAGATCACATGAGAAAGTGAAAGTGGCTTCTAAACACTTCAACCTGTGCAAAGAGAGGGTGTTATCATTGTTGATTCTGATCTTTTGCCAATTTCACTGGCACACTTTCCCTGACTCACAGATTCTTCCTTTATTATTACTAATTATTAGGGTTGGTAATTTATAGCTGACATGGATTGAGTATCCTATCAATAAAGGTTTTGGCAGGGACACACGGCACATTTAAACTGGGTGATTGAGGTGAGTTTCATAAAGCATCATAAAGCAGGTATTTGCGAAGGTGTGGAGGGTTAAGGAAACCAACAGGAACAGTGAGTGCCCTGGGCCAGGAATAGACGGGCACTGCCACCTCCCTGGGCCTGAAGGTGTTAGAAGCAGGAGGGGTCACGGGAAAGAGGACAGGATGCCAAATGGGGAAGGTGGCCTGGCAGGAGGCAGCAGCTCCCAGCAACTTGCACTATCCTTACTGTATTGCCTGACTTAATCCCCACGACAATTCAGCAATGACAACGCTGCTAACAGGTGGCCAAATGGGGCGTAGCAAGGTTGAGTTACCAGCTGGTGGTCACACTTCGAGGAAGGGGTGGATTAGAACTGAAACCCAAAGCCCAAGTGCCTCACCCCTTCCATTCATTCAATGTGTGAAGTCGAATCATTTTACAGCAGTCGTCGACTAATGACAACTCAATTACTAACACTATTTATTAATCCAATTACCATTTCATTTACTGTTGCAGTCAGTGCAGGTTCCCAGAGGCCACTTGGAGGAGTCACATGAGCTGGGATTTGGGGCACAGCCGCAGCAGCCAAAGCCGCCTCTGCTTCGTTCCTGAGGAAGACCTGGCCCCTGCTCTGCCTCCACCAGGGACACTGTGGGGCTGTGCACAGTGCCTGGATCTCAGGCAGGGGGGTCAACACACTTTTCCAGACTCTGAGCTGCCAGCACGGCAGGCACCAGCCTGCGAGCGTCCTGCCTGACCCTTTCACTGGCTTCAGAGGTTGCAGATTCAAGGTGCCCCCTCTTCAGAGGGAGTCTCGTATTTTCCCACAATAAAGAACAATTCCAGAAACACCACATGGCGTGTTGACTGCTGACTTCACAGGCTACTGACTCATCTGCCCATTGACAGCTTGCTCTTCTTCGTAACAACTTCGAATACCTCAGTTATTCACTCTGACACCGCCCCTTGCCCCGACCCCCACCTGCCTTGTTGGGGAACAAAAGGATGGTCCTGGCACCTCTGACCCTGGTGGGCATCTTGCTTCCAGGACCCCCGTGGAGCATGGCCCCCTCGGCCACAGCCTGCCCTCGTGCCAGCCGCTGGCTGAGCCCCTCCGACATCTGCTCTTCCCCAGCTAAGACCAGGGAGCCCCGACTCTCTCCTCCCTTTCTCCAACTTCCCCGAACGACTCCACGGTCCATCGCTCCAACAAAACACATGGCTTCAACTTGTTAGAGCCTAACGACCCTCCCTGCCTCCCCGTCCTTTGCCTGATGCCATCTGGAAAACCTGAACACCGGACCAGCCCGGCTGTCCTGCGAAGGCTGCCTCCTGCCAGACGGGGGGTCACTCAACAGGGCAGAGATGCCACAACGAAGTCATGTCACCCATCTCAAATAGCCCCTCCATCCTGCCGGGCGATCCTACTATTTCCCGAACTCCTCCCTCAAGCGCACATTGTAGGATTTCTCTACTGTCCTCAGACTTCCCTCGCAGAGACAAAGGAGAAGGAACTAAGGGAGCGGGCGCCTCGTCTCCCTGTGGACACTCCTGCCTGGTCATGAGATGTTGGTGTCCACCAGCCCTTGCTCCGAGGCCCTCCTCCCTCCCTCCGTGGCCCTGTGGGACACACGCAGGCTGTGCCTGGTACTCTGCAGCAGCTCTCCCCAGTGCACAGCCAGCGGCCCTGTGCCGCGCTCCGGACTTGCAGCAGCACGGCGCGACGGGCACTCTGCAGAGACATCTCGAAGGCCCCTCTCACTCTCCCCGCACAGACGTGAACTCGGGACTGCAGTCCGCGACCTCATCCTTTCAGAGGGGCCCCCGCCTGACTACATGCTGCCACCATCCCGCTGGATAAGTGGAAGGCTCAGGTGTCCTCCCCGACGCCTCTCTGTTCCTGAAGTCCACACCCTGCCCCTTGGCAGAGCCGGTCTCTTTCCCAAACACCTCTCCAAACCCCGGCCACCCCAGGCCATCATCGTCTCTCCCCAGGGTTCCCCCTGGTCTCCCCACTTCTGCACTTCGCCCAGACAATATGTTCTCCACACAGCGGCCGGAAGGATCTTTTCACAACCCAAACCCCACCATGGCATAGTTTGCCGGACACCTTTCAGTGCCTTCCATTGCTCCTGGTATAAGGACCCAAATGCTTACAGTGGCCCAGAAGGCCCTGCCAGGCCTCACCTACCCCTCGCCTCTCCTCTCTCCTGCGCTCTCTGTGCTCACCCACTTTGACCTTCTTTCAGTCCCTCCTAAGTGCTAGTTCTTTCCACAGGGCCTTTGCATGTGCCCCATGCCTAGAATATTTCAGACCCTCGTCCCCAGTGCCTTCTCCTAGTAAGCGCCACTAACTGTGTGCCATAGAGGCATGCGAGGTAGTCCATTTAGGGTATGGGAGAAAATAACAGAATTTTCACTTTATAATTTATTATCTTATTGTTTTAAAAAGGTCTATTTTTGTGCATGCTTTATCGTGTTCATGATGTAGCAGTACAGTGATATATATTATACATATGCATACATATGCTTTATAAAGAATGCATATCTAAGGAGAAACTACTCAAGAGGTTTTTACTGAAAGGGGTCTCCAAAGAGGTTGAGAATCAGAACATTAATCAGTTATCACCTCCTTGGGAGGCCCGCTGAGCTCCCTTTCCACACCTACCACACTGATAAATCTATATCGACGTACATGACTGTGTGGTGAACAGCACTTCCCCTGGAATACTATTTGCATGGGAGATGTTATCTGCCTCGTCAGTGCAGTGTCCCCAGTGCTAGCTCAGTGCCTTGCACATAGTAGGTGATCAAGAAATATTTATTGGGCTGGGCGCACTGGCTCACACCTGTAATCCTAGCTCTCTGGGAGGCCAAGGTGGGCGGATCGCTCAAGGTCAGGAGTTTGAAACCAGCCTGAGCAAGAGCGAGACCCCATCTCTACTAAAAATAGAAAGAAATTAATTGGCCAACTAAAAATATATAGAAAAAATTAGCCGGGCATGGTGGCGCATGCCTGTAGTCCCAGCTACTCGGGAGGCTGAGGCAGGAGGATCGCTTGAGCTTAGGAGTTTGAGGTTGCTGTCAGCTAGGCTGATGCCATGGCACTCTAGCCCAGGCAACAGAGTGAGACCCTGTCAAAAAAAAAAAAAAAAAAAAAAAGAAATATTTATTGAATGAATGAATATCCTAGAAGTAGGATGTTCATGCTCTCCTTTTCATACTTAGAGAAACATTTTGTTTTTTCACATCTGGAATGCTCTTCATGGACTCTGTCTTTCCTACATGGTGAACACATGGAAAAGTCATTGCTTTGGTAAAAGATCAATATGAAAATGATTCAGATTCTGAAAAACGTCCTTTGAGCTGTGGCCAGGTGCTGAGTCTGCTGGGTGCTTTCCTAGGTGTTATCTCATTGGTTCTTTAATATTACCTTAGAGAACCTTAATTCAATCTCTGTTTTGTCGATGAGGAAAGTGGGATTCAGAATGGCTGTGATGATTTAGCTAGAAAACGGTGGAGTCTGAAATCAAACTTAGGTTTTTAAGTCTTATTTGCTTCACAGTATAACTCAGTATCTTGATGACAAAATGAACATTTTCCTTCTAAGAGTCAATTTCCTCTTTGGGGTGGTCCCAAAGATTGTTCCCTAAAAGCAGTTATAGTGGGTATCCAAAATCCAATGCAAGGCTACAATGTAGTGGCATTAGGCTGAAACACCTCATGTTCATGTTCATTCCTTGTTGTTCTTTGTCTCCACACATTCTATATTGAGGCCGTTGAGCAAAGGGTGACTGACAGTCATGTTGCTGCTTAAAGGATTTGTTCCATTTGTTAGTAAAATGAGCTCATTAGGTGATTCATTTGCAAGGAATCTGCAAAAAAAACCCTTCAAATCATGTGGATGTTTTCTCTTGACGTCACATCACTGCCTTCACTGTATTTCTCCCTGATCGCTCACCCTTTCTTCTATGTGAATTGACTGTGCTGGAAATGAAAGTGTATTTTAAGATGCTTGGTGATGTGCTCTGAGAAAGGAGGAGGGAATCAGACATGTAGAATGAGCTCAGAGCTAACGGAGGCTGTTCTACACTTGCAGCTGTTCCAATCGGCTTCTCTAGTGGCCCCACCAAACTGCTTTTCCCCAACCGTCCCTTCCTCCTCTCCAAAACATTCTTCTTAACTCTATTTGAAAAGCAGAGTCTTCGCAATCCTGCCTCAATAAACCTACATCCTCAGCAGCACATCCAACCTGTGCGGTTTATGCTTTTCCAGATCAAACACACTCTCCGTAGGTAGTAGCTCATTGGGTTTGCAGCTGAAGGTTTTTAAAACCCTCCCCAGTGTCAGCCAAGTGAACGGAGACCCAAAGGGAGGGAAACCAGCGGAAAGTGAAGCTGCCACACACTCCACGCTTGCCTTGATTCCTTGGCATGTCACTAGAGGCAAGCACAGGCATTCTGCGGGCCTCCCTGCTCCCCTGGGCTTGTGATTTTCATTTTGGCTGCAAGCAGAGGTGGCAGCCCCCCCAGCCCTCTCCTCCTCACCCGCTGCCCATCCTTTCGCCAGAGCACTCGATCATTCAACCTTCCTCCTCACTGCTCCTTTGCTATCTGCTAAGCCTGCTCGGTTTTCTATGAAAGAAAAGTGTGTCTTGGACTTCATGGGGGTGAGGAGGAGCCAGTGAAATTTGTCAAAATACTCCAGCGTTTGTGAGCTGGGCTGAGACTCATGCTCACAGAATCCCCAGAGAGCCCCTCTCCCCTTATTCCCACTCATATTCACAGATGTGCCCCCCTATCATTTGACTCTGGGCTGTTCCTGGGAACCTGTTGACTCAAATTCTAGAAAGGAGGAACTTGCACTCTATTATTTCAATGGTAGAAATGATAATGCACCCCAAAACCCAAATCAACACTCCCAAGTACTGTGTAAAAGTCTCCCAGGATTTTTCTATACTATAAAGCAATCAAACTCCCTTTTACCTAATGAGTTAGCACTTAGCAAACCCCTCGGTGGGAAGCTTGCTATGTGTGCAGCTTGGTGGCGCTAGAGAGGACCAAGGCTCCTCTGGGCATCCCACTGGCCTGGCAGCGTCAATACATAAGGAAATGACATTGAAAGATGCTAAATCCTGCCTGAGTTGGACCTGGGTGAGGAGGGCCCCCAGGTGTCTGGGTGAAGCAGATTGGGACCTAGGAGAGTCTAAAGCTTGGGGGGAAAGGATGGGGAAGATGACAGTGGTAACGAGCAATCTGTTTAAAGGACGGAGCAGCAGGTTCGAACCTGCCAGGAGAACGGGGAAGCCAAGACTGCCACACACTCCACTCCTCTCGGGAGACTCCAGAGCAATGAGGTGTTTTCACAAGTGTGCCATGTGCATTCATTGTGATGGGCGTTCAGTACAGATACCAATGTCTGTTACAAACTTTGCCAGTTACTGATGAATATTTTAAAGATGAGTATTTAGTTTCTTTTAATTTTAAAAGTTTAGAAAATACCACAGTGAGATATTACTTAGCACATACTAGGATGGCTATAATTTTAAAAAAGGGAAAATAACAACTGCTCGCAAGGAGGTGGAACCCTTGTACATTGGAACCCTTGTACATCGGAACCCTTGTACATTGCTGGTGGTAATTAAAATGGTGCAGCTGCGGTGGAAGGCAGTTTGTCAAATGTTAAATGTAGAATTGCCATAGGACCCAGCAATCCCACTCCTAGGTATGTACTGGAAAGAAGTGAAAACAGGCACTTAGACAAATACTTGTACGGGAATGTACACAGCACTAGTCATGATAGCGAAAAGGTAGAATCAACCCAAACGTCCATCCATGGATGAATGATAAGCAAAATGGGGTATATATACACAACGGGATCTTTTTCAGCCATAAAAAGAAATGAAATACTGATACATGCTACAGTGTGGATGAACTTGCTAAGTGAAAGAAGCCATCACATAAGACCACATATTAACATGATTTCATTTACATGAAATGTTCAGAATAGGCAAATCCATAAAGACAGAAAACAGAGTGGTAGTTGCCAGGGGTTGGGGAGAGGAGAGAGGAACGGTGACTGCTTAATGGGTGAGGGGCTTTCTTCCGGGGTGATGCAACTGTTCTAGAACGAGGTGCAGTCGATGGCTGCACAAGGCTGTGAATGTACTAAATGTCACTGATTCGTACACTTTAAAGTGGTTAATTTTATGTGAATTTCACTTCAATAAAAAAAGCTTTGAAAGTAACCGTAACCTTTATATCATGAATACATAGCTCAATGCCCCTCTAAATGCCTGATGCATTTGCATGATTGAATGAATGCATGAATCTGTCTATGGTCTACAATGCTCTGTTCACTCAGGCCCCTGCTGACTTCCCCAGCCTCATCATATACCTGGCTCCCCCTTGCTCTCTGCTCTTCAGGTACGCTGGCCTTTCCCCAGGCCCTCCTAAATGTTAAGGCTTCCTCCTGCCGCAGGACCTTTGCACAGGCTCACTCCTCTGCATGGAGCTCCTGATACCCTTCCTACTGGCCTGGTTAACTTCCCCTCCAACTCCAGCTTTCAGCTTGGCCATCACTCTTCAGGAAAGCCTTCCCTGACCTCCCTGACGGGGTTGGTTTCACCTTACGCTCTCATAGCACCAGAATCTTCTCTCAGGGCACTTACCACCAGCACACATTTCCATTTACTTGTGCTCTTCTTCTATTAACTCTGGTCTCCCACATTATACCACAACTTTTATGAGGGCTGAGAGTGAGTCACCGTGTCACTGGAGAGGGAGTAGTTACCAGTGTATCCCCACCCTCCAGTACAATATGTGACACATAGTATATGCTCAATAAACATAGTTAAGGGAGGAACATGCCCCTTTCATCGGTTTTCCTTTAGAACTCTATGAACATATAACTTCTTATCAAATTGGTTATAGGTGGCTCTTTGCATTCATACACATGTCGACTCTGATAGATCTATATAGAATCCTTAGTTCTTAAAACTTGTCCTATGAAGCCATTCTTTATCCTCAAAGCAGGGTTTCCCAATGTTTGTTAGCAAGAAATAAGCTCCGGAGGTACCGAATATAGTATTACGAAGGTGTAAGTGGGAGGTGGACTGCCACTGGTTATCAGGAAATTGTAGGTCAAACAGCACGCACAGTATGGAGACCACCTCCAGGTGTGCCGATTCCTCCCACTGGTCTCTGACTCTGGGTCGGTCTTGTCTTTATATTTTCTCCTCTTTGTCTTCTGGGTCTGAGGCTTCCCTATCCTGCTGGTCTCTTCTCTTCCTTCTGCCTTTGCTCAAGCCTCCCTGATTTGCCTTTCCGGTGTTTCCTTCATCGTGAACCAGTGGCCCCTCTATTCCTCCTCCTGCATCCCAGGTACTTGCCAGGATCTGAACATCTGAAAAGAATGCAGCCGTGTTTTCAGCTGGAGTTGACAAAAGGTGCTAGTGAGCCATCAGTTCCATGAGGAGAGGCAGTATCCGAATTATCTACAAGCTGGACCAACAAGAGAAACGAGGGAAGGAAAGGAGACGTGCCAGGTCAGACCTGCCATCGGAAAAGGACTGATGGACCCAGACACAGGGGTCCGCATCGTGAGTTCTTCGAAGGGCCTAGTGTTTCCAGCGGGTGTGTGCTCATCTGCCTGAAAGAATCTATGCTAATTTCTTGATGAAAAATTCATACTGTCTTCCAGGTTGCTAAGCAATCAGCCCAAACACGTCTACTGTGTAAAATCTCTCTGGAGAGCCCTGGGCTGCACCCAACCCTGACGCATGATGGAGGTGGCAAAGCGATCCAAAGCCCCAGAAATGTTTCTGGTGCTGACCTGCCAAGACGCATATTCATAGACACTTTTATGCCACATCTGGGCAAACATATTGGCTCAAATAAAACTTCGACTACTTTTTGTACTAATCTCCAGCTTAGTGGTCAAAAGTGTGGTCTCTGGAGCTCGACTTACTAAATCTGATTCCCAGCCCTGCCACTGAATACATTACTTATGCTCTGGGTTTCACTTTTCTCATCTGGTAAAATGGAAATGGTAATTATGCATATTTCACAGGGTTATTGTGAGAATTAAAATTAATATGGTTAAATTGCTTGGAACACTGACTGGCACATTTAAAGAACTTGATAAACATTAACTATTCTTACTCTATGGAAATAATCTATTGCTGTTTATAAGAGAACCCATGATGGTCAGACCTTGCAGCAGCCCAGAGTAGAATCAGCCCCAGGAGTGTGGTTAGCAATTCGCCGGGCCTCCCACGACCACTGAGGTACAGTGCAGAGTTCAAGAGAGCAACCAGCCTGCACGGGAGAAAGTTCTACTTTGGGCTGGTGGAGGGGGGTTATGCCCCTCCTAAGGGTTTCCATGACCCCCTACCTGTCCCCCATCACATGGCACTGTGACACGCCTCATGACACTTGCCAGGAGAGCACACGTCTGTCTTTCCCTAGAGTATCACAGGGCCCAGCCTAAGCTTTAATGAATTAACTCATTACTAATGAAATGCAGTGAAGGAAATTAGAAATATTTTACCCCAAAATCTATTTCTTTGAGATCTATATTTTGAGATGGCTGCCACAGAAGTACCCCTGCCAATCTGTCTTACCCCTGGGGGGAAATTTGCATCTGTAGAGAATCTCCATAAATGCAGCCAGGTCCTTCCTGAGAGTCTGACACCTTTCAGAAACACTTACCATCATCCATTCTCTCTGAGGGCAGCTCCCAGCAAGGGTTCATTTACGCAAGACCACCTTTGCCAGCTAGCCCAGCCTCTTCCTTTCTCCCTCCCAAGACGTGTTTTGCTACAATCTAAGCCCCCTTTCTTTAAAAACCTCTGTACCTACACTGAGTTGTTTTCATTCTGAAGGCGCCCCTGCATACACATTAAAGTAAATGTGAATGTTATTTTTTTCCAATTAATCAATCTGCCTCATGTCAGTGATTTTTCAGCGAACATTTATGGGACCAAGGGACTTGTTCCCTACCGTGGCATCTGTCTGTCCTCTTACAAGTGTGAGTTAGGACACGTGATCTGCGAGGGTGTTGCTCTAGAGGTCTAAGGAAGAGAACAGGTGGGAGAGTTAACAGGGCCACACAGCTGGCCTTGAGGTCCCAAACTCAAGGGACTCTTTTATGCCACGGGAGGTGCCCACAGGAGAAACAGCAGAAAGCAGATAGCACCAAGGAAGTTGTTCACAATAGACCATGTAAAAGGAGGGTCACATCTCTCAAATAGAGTCCCAAAGCCCTCCTGGTAATAAAAATACTGGCTTGATAATTAACATCCACAAACATTATGTCACAATATGACAATATTTTTTTGGAGTTAGGGTCTCACTGTGTTGCCCAGGCATAAGGGCAGTGGCATCATCATAGCTCACTACAGCCTGAAACTCCCTGGCTTCAGTGATCTTCCTGCCTCAGCCTCCCAAGTATCAATTTGTGACTACAAGGTCTATAGGTATGCGCTACGATATCTGGCTAATTTTTATTTTATTTTATTTTATTTTTTGAGCTCTGTCTCACTGTGTTGCCCAGGCTAGAGTGAGTGCCGTGGCGTCAGCCTAGCTCACAGCAACCTCACACTCCTGGGCTCAAGCGATCCTTCTGCCTCAGCCTCCTGGGTAGCTGGGACTACAGGCATGCGCCACCATGCCCGGCTAATTTTTTCTATATAGTTTTAGTTGGCCAATTAATTTCTTTCTATTTTTAGTAGAGACGGGGTCTCGCTCTTGCTCAGGCTGGTTTCGAGCTCCTGACCTTGAGCGATCCTCCCGCCTCGGCCTCCCTATTTTATTTTTTGTATGAACAGGGTCTCACTATGTTGCTCAGGCTGGTCTTGAACACATGACCTAAAGCAATCCTCCGACTTCAGCCTCCCAAAGTGCTAGGATTACAGGCATGAGCCACCACCTGACAACAATTTTTAATAAAAACCTTACTGACGTATAACTACCTACAGAAAAGTACACAAATCATAAATGTAGAGCCGGATGGATTTTCACAAAGGGAACACATCCCTGTAGCCAGCACCCATGCTGAGAGGCAGAGCACGAACAAAATCCCAGAAGCTCCCCCAAGCCCGCCCCAGTTGTTACCTGCCCCCAGGGTAACACATACATAAACCGGGCTTGGTTTCAAGTCTTGTGTGTAAATAGAGCCTTGACAGTGTGTACTCCTCAGTGTCTTCCCTCTCTTATTCAATGTGAGATTACAACATGATGATTTAATTCAAAACATACACTGAAGGGTTGTCACATGCCCAGCATCACATCAGACATTGACAGGGATATAAAGAAAACAGAAGACACATTCTCTGACCTTGGGGAGAAGAGACTCCACTACATATACATTGTCTGATACAAATTCACCACTCGTTTATATTATTTTGTAAAAACCTGGAATCAATCTATTAGGGTTTCATCAAAAGCCACTTTGGTGTCCCCAGCTCTGTTGAAGGAGGGTAGAATTTTATAATTTGGCAGCCTGTGGCAGTGGGGGGCAGGGGATGTGGCAAGAAGAGGTGTGGGGACCCCTGCTGAGGGCCAAGCAATTTTGCTAAAGCCTTTGGCCACCTGTTAGCTTCAAGGGGACAGCCCTGGGGTTCACCCTGGGGACCTCTGGGGCATTTGGGAAGATTCACTTAAGTGCACCACAACAGTAAGCATAAGTCCCAGGTGGGAGAAAGTAGGACGCTAAAATGAAAGCTTTCTGAAAGCAGGACCCAGGCACCCACCACGTGGTAGGTGTGGGGGGGGGGAAGGGCAGTTCTCTCTGCGCGTTAGTTCTTTAGGTTAGGCAAAAGGGGGGCTTCCTCTGAAAGGCCCAGCGGTGGGCTGAGTGGCAGCCTGTGCAGACAAGCATGAAGAGACATTCAGGGGAAGGAGCGCACGGGTCTCATTACTAGATGCAGCTACCCTGTCTCCTCACTCAAGCTGCATAATGACAAGCTTCCAGAGCTGGCTGATAACAGGGTGGTCCCAGGTGACCGCACAAGACCACGAGAGGGCAGCGAAGTAAGAATCCCCCTAGGGCTGCAGGTGAGTAAGGATGAGGGATTGTCTAAGAAGACAGGATAAAGGGTCCAGAGTGTGTATTTTGAACAAGCAAAGAACTGTGAGTGGAAGCTGGCTGGAGGCATGGAAGGTAACGAATGGCCGAGGGCTCCCCGCTCCACGGCTCCACACTGAGCAGGGCTCCTCCACCTGTCTTGCTCTACGGATTCCTTTAGCTGTCCAGAGAAGCCTGTGGACCCTTCCTCTGAATGTCTGGAAAAGCAGAAAATAACAGACACAGGGCTACAGAAGAACAACTAATAAAATCAGTCTGTGCAATATCTACATGTGTGCTTCTTTATTAATTCATTAAGTAACAGAACCTCGCAGGAGATTAATAACTATCATAATTTAGAATGAGAGATGAGCACAAATGTTATTGCGAGATATCTGCAACGGCTGTGGTGTGCTCTGTAACTATTTGTGATTTCCCTTGGGGACGAAATCATAGATACTGATAATACCACTATAGTTAGTTGTTTATATTCCTGCTTACAAGAAGTACTGTTTGAATGAGAGGTAAGTAAAAATAAAAATGTAATTTTTTCCTATTCAAGACCAAGAACCTCTTAAACTTCATCTACAGACTGCTTGGTGGGAGGGGTCTGTGGACCCAGTTTAAGAACCCCTGGGAAAACCTCAAAATTCTTTTCAAAATCACTAGAAACTTCAACTTCACCCAGCCATTCAGGGTCAGAAATCAGATTCCCAGGCATGGTCTTGAATCAAAGAAATTTTTCCAGCAACTACATACAGTGAGTTATGGAAGCAACGGCAGCAACTCTGTATCCTACAAGCATCCCAGTGACAAGTGAGACATATTACCCCTTGGAAACCTCTGTGGGGGCTACAGAAATCTAGAACCCCATTCCCCAGCCCCCATGCTCTCTCTCTTCAAGAAACATATTCAGAGAGCCTTTCCCAAGTCTTGCTGTCCTTGTCAACACGTGCCATGCACATCACCCTGCTGTCACCTGCCACGCTTGCCACCACCTCCTTTGCTTTCTTTGAAATGCCCATTGATTGTCTTTTCTGTGTGTACTTTATCTGGGTCAGTGGCTGAATGAGTCTAGCACAATGGCAACCAAGCCACGGTGAGATCTCAGCTTCACCACATTCACATCTATAGACTCAGCCCCCAGGCTGCCCAAATCCTTGTCACCCAGGGAACCAGGTCAGGGAATGAGGATAGGCAGGAATCATGTACCAACAAATGTATCAACAAATATTTATCCTGCCCCTACTGAGCTGGCACCAGGTTGCAGAGACATGGCCCAGGCACCCACATCTGAAGAATAACTCAGATGATAATCCCAGCTGGCTGGATGCTGGGATGCCTTTCTTTCTCAACAACTTCTTACTGGACACCTACAGTTTCCAGGGGCTAAGTAAGTGCTGGAAATAAACAGCATACAAGTAACTGAATATGAAAAATCACACCCAGTTGTAAGAAGGGTTATCAAAGAATTTAGAAGGAACAATATGAGAAAGGATAATGGGGTATACTTTGTTTCATGGTCAGTAAACAAAATCCTCCCTGACATTTAGAGGAAAGAGATCTGACAAAAAGAGACCTGAGGAGGAGAAGGAGCCATAATACAAAAAGCCAGAGAAAAACCAGAGTGGGCAGGAAAGGGCTTGGTGTCTTATAAGAATGATCATAAATCCAGAGGGGCAGAGACTGCCGAGAAGGGGGAGACTGGCATGAGCTAGGCTGGAGAGGCGCACCTGCCGTATCAGGCAGGTGAAGGAGTGGAGTACACTGGCTATAGCACGGATTCCAGAATCAGACCGGCTCAGCTAGAATCCACCTCTGAAACTGCTCTAGCTGTGTGGCCTTGGGCAAGTCACTTACCTTTTCTGAGTCTCAGTTTCCTCATCTTTAAGTTAGGATCATACAGCTCCTCTGTGGGGTTGTTCAGTGCATTAGTAAGCGTAAAACACTTAGAACAGGGCCTGGCACTGGGTGTGTGCCATGTTACGGTTTGGCATGACCTATTCTAATGAGAAGTTGTGGAGGATTTTAAGCAGGGGAGAGACACAGTCTGGTTTGTCTTAAACATATTCTCAGCCATTGTGTGTGCTACTGGCTGTCAACAAGACAGAGAGTGGGAAGGGATCTTAGGGGTCATTTATACCAACTGTTTCCCCAGTGGTTCTCCTGGGGAAGGGGAGGGTAGGTACAGTGCCTGGAGAGCCACCACTCGAAGGCAGAAGAGTGGCCGTCGCTCCGGTGTGCTGGGTGGAAGAGACGGTGGAGAGGCCGCCAGCCGCTGCTTCTGGAGAAGGGCCCAGCCAACGGGCCCATGGAGGGCCCACTACTCCCATGTCCAGATCATTCCAGGTCCCACATCCTGCTGTACAGCCAGCTCCTATTTAGCCAGTGTCAATGTCACTGCTCTTGGATTGTAAGTGCCTCAAGGACAGCAGCCATTTCCTTTACACTCCCACTATACAGTGACTGACACCGGCCCCACGCAGCTGGGTCCTCTGAGCTTTTGAATTATTGATTGGAAAAAGGAAGGTGGAATCACAACACATTAGGGCCACTCCTCCAACTACAAGATCTATAAGAAATCTAGAGGACCTCAGGAGGTCATTTAAGTCATCCCTCCGCCCCAGGGCCAGCCTTCCTCAAATCACTCCAGCAACACTCTTTTTCTCCTGCGTGTCCAGAGAACATTCTGCACTCTCTACTTTGGAAATGCATCCTGGAGGTCACAGCCTACGTAGGGAAATCCTTCCAAACCCCTTCTGCTGCACTGTACAAAGGGGACACAGCCCATTTCTTGCCCAAAGGGGCTTCTGGGGACAAGCAAATGCATGGGATAAGAGCCCTCCTGTCTCTAGGGACATCTTCAGAGACATCTGAGAGGCTACAGCAAGCCCCTCTGACTGGCTGGCTGGAGTCGAGAGCTGCTGGGAGGTGGGCTCTGCTGCCTGTCCAGACCCCACGCCTCCCTGCCCAGCTGCCCCCTAGCTCCCCAGCTCCTAGGGGACAGCAGCCACCTTCCCTCCCGTTTCTGGGAGTTACTCCTTCTCCACTCAGTCAACGTTTGCCCTCCCCACAATTACCCCCCCCACACAGCTCCATTCCTTGTCCCTCCAGTTCTGCAAGGCTCTCCTCC
>VBSM01001265.1:2366953-2424567 GCA_008086735.1 Cheirogaleus medius | reverse complement strand
GGGGGGAAGGGCGGGGGTCTGTGTTGTGCACTGATGCATCTCCAGCCCTGGAACAGTGCCAGGCACATCCCAGCACCTCAGTAAGTATGTCGAGTGGGCAGATGGGATACCCGTCCCACAGCTCTGTCCTGTGGGCCTTGCCCTGAGGCTCTGCCACACCTTCACACACAGCACCTTGCAAGTTCACACCACTGCCCCCTTCCCCCCACCCTCACCTCCGTCTCCGCCCAAGGGAAGGTCTAGAGCCCTCAGCACTGGCTAAACTGCTCCAGGGCTGAAAGAGGAGGGACTGTGGCCACAGCGCTGGACATTCTGGCCTGTGTCACAGCCTGGGCTAGCAATCAGGCAACAGGACAAGTCTTACTGTGCCCTGGTCAAGCCAGAGGGCTGTGGCACCAGTCTACCCTGCAGTGAATTTGGGTCCCCTGAGGGATCCAGCTGGGTGGCCTCGGATGAGCACTTTATCTCGGTATGGCTCAGTTTTGACATCCATGAAATGGAGAGAATGGAGTGATACATTGGGCATGAAGTGCTTGGCCCAAAGCCTGACTTGTGGTTAGCACTGGAAATTATTACCACCATTTTTAAATGTTAGGGCTAAAGGAAGATTAAAGGGCATACGGTTCAGAAGAAGCACTTTTCATTGTTGTTATTTGAAACCTCCCCCCACCCCATATTTATGTGGGAATTTGAAACAAAAGACAAGCTGCTCTGGTGGGAGGGGGTGGGGAGAAGAATCCCCTGCACCCCAAGCCCTTCTCCCCACCCCATACACCTTGCTCCCCTAAGGAGGGCTAAGGCTGCTCCAAACCACTGTGAAACCACTGGTGGTGGGCCACACCCTCATTTTATAGATGGGGACACCAAGGTTCAGAGAGGACGTGGCTGGGATGGCCCCAGGCCTTCGGACTCCATGTCAGGGCTCACTCCAGGCTCTCAGCTACCTCCCAAACCTTTGGTGGGGTTATTTGTTGGCTGATTAGTGAATGGCCCAAGGGGAAAGTGATCTCATTTCACCCAACTCAAATCAGGGCGGGCTTCTAGGTGGAGCGGGAGGAATTTGGGAGACTTTTGAAGGAGACTTAATAGCATATTAGAGAAAAAATCTCAGAGGCAAAAGGAAGGTGGTGAATTTTGAGGAGTTCTGTGGGCAAAACCAGAGCCAATGTGGTGTCACCGAGCAAAGACACAAGAGGGGTCTGGGGCATTATTGTGAAAATAGAACCAAATTTATTAATGGAAAGTTCTTTGAAAATTGCTAAATGCTAAATAAGAGACAAGATGTGAAATCTGTATCATCATTGCACTTTATATTAATTAACAGGCCTGAGGGTGATTCTAATTAGGTGAAGAATTATTAATAATACCATAACTAAAACACTATGAATAAACATTACCTGGTGTAGTCTGCAAAATGCTGATTTCTGGGCCCCACCTGGGGAGAGGCTGATTCAGCGGTCACCTGTGGGCTGGGAGTTGGAGATGAATGAAATCTTCTGTCTTCTGCTGCTGCTCATAAGTGAAAGTCCCCCCATCCTTTGCTCCAGTTCCATCATAAAATAGTTATTTATTCATTGCTTATAATGCTAATTACCTTTCAGGTTTGGCCTCAAAATTTCAAGTGTTGATAACTAACCTAAGTGTCTCAGGAATGAATAAAGGCGATGTCTCCTCTCTTTGACAGCTAAAGTAGGAGCGAGGTCTTTTTTTTCCCAAACAGTCTGATTTGATATGGTATAAAACTGAGATCATTTGTGAGACTATCAATCCTCATTTCTGTGCAATATGGAGACGTGTGAGATGTGGCTGATGGTCTCCAAGGGTGACTGTTAATTCCTCCCTCCCTTTAAGTGCATGCTGCTCCTCACATTGAGAGGTGGGGTCCGGGTTCCCTCACCTTCAGTGTGAGCTGGCCGTGGTGATTTGCTAGGCCAACAGAGAGTGGAAGAAGTGATGTTCTGAGACTTGCATGGCTAGTTCGTAGGAAGCCTCCCAGCTTCTTCCTGGGCCCCTTGGAATGCTCACTCTGGGTGTTCCCTCTCAGAACTCGGCTTCTATGTTCCAAGAAGGGCAAACATGTGAAGAAGTCACGTAGAGAAGCTCCAGTAGACAGCACCAGCTGAGCACGCAGCCAGCAACCCACACGAACTGCTTTGTGAACGAGCCATCTGGGACACCGAGCCCAGCCGAGCCTTCGGATGACACCACCCCCAGCCTCTGAATGCAGCTGCCTGAGAGACCCCAAGTGAGAACTGCCCAGATGAGCCCAGTCAATCCTCAGAATCATGAGATAATTATAAATCATTGTTGTAAGCCACTAAGTTTTGGGGTGGCTTGTTCCAAGGCAATAGGTAACCAGAACATGTTAATATTTGTATACCCGTTGCCAGTTTATTCTGCTTCCTGTTGATATAAATCTATCTGCAGCAGTGTAATATGAACAAAAAGGTCTTGGCAAACTGCTAAGGCTTTAGAGATTTTTGCTAAGATTAAACTTCAAAGGAAAACCTGCTATTCTGACTGGCCATGTCTCTGTTGATAATGCTGTTATAGACGCCTCTGTGTTCCTAAAAAGTACAGATGCTTATAAAATGTCCTGTCAAATCAGGACAAGACTGTTAGACTTTCTTCTTCTTCCATATACATGACGAGAAAAAATTAAATAAATAAAAGCCTTTGGCTCTGTTAGATTTCTTATTTTAACAAATAAATGAAGTCTTTCATCATTTAAATTAACACGGGAAATAGACGTTTTTCAGCAAACTCTCCAGGTAGAGATGGTGTGAGTGGTCCATGGACCACGGTTTGAGAAACATCGGTCACTTGGCTGTGCCTTGGGTTCTATCTGTGTTGTCTCCCTACCACCCCCACCTCCCCCAACCAGCTCTCCAGCTATATGGACCTGCCCCTCAGAAACTCCCCCCGCTGAACTCAGAGGCCGTGTCCTGTGCACGTGAACCTGCACCTGCCCTGGCTTTGCAGATCAGACTCCCTGCGGCATCTTGGGCAAAGTCATTTCCCCTGGGGGTGGGGGGATGCCCTAATTGTGTTAGTTAATCCACAGGGCTTTTGTAAGGATTAAATAAGTTATAAGTAAAGTGCTTAGGACAGCAGCCACTGCATTGAAAGGGTCTATGAATACTAGTTGTTATTATCGTTTTGTTATTAATCAAAGCTTCCCCACCATACGGCGGGCCTGGCAGCACGCAGTGACAGCAGTAAGCATGTGTTTTCTTGCAAGTCCCTATAGTTTTGCCATAAAGAAAGGAATATGATTTTTCATTCTCATCCACCATAGATTATTATTGGCCCTGAAATAAAGTGTTTTAAATCACACCGGGAAGAGAAACAAAAGCTGGTCCCAGGTTTTTCCCATGGCTTCTGTTGCTGGCTCAACACCCCAATTGGAAAAGCTCAGCTTTAAATTGCATCTCTCTCTGCATGTAGTCTTCCCTGTGCTTTCCGATCAACCATCCCATTGCAGCTTCATGGCACCCTGGGGGCACAGGTGAGGCAAGCACACCTGCAGAGTTACACAGTGCACAGTGGTCAGCAGAGCTGGGGCTGGACTCAGACTGCCTGGGTTCTAATTCCAGCCACTCCACTTAATAGGGGGAGCAAGTTGCTGAATGTCTTTTAAGTTTCAGTTTCCTCTTCCGTAATATGGGGGAAGGATGGGGGTGGTTGTGTTATAAGGAATAAACTAGGTCATCTGTACACAGTGTCCGTCAACAAAATAATGTTAACTACTATTCAAAGGACAGCTCCTATCTGCCAACAAAGAATTATCCAGCCCCAAATGTCAATAGTGCCAAGGTTAAGAAGCCCTGCCCCAGTTAGAATATAAACTCCATGAGGACAGGGCCCACTGTTTCTTTTGTTCACTGCTGTATCCGCAGACCATAGCAGAGTGCATAGTCTTCAATAAATGCTTGCTGAGTGAATGAGCCATCAACGTGAATGAGTGACAGTCCAGGTTCTCAGGAGGGATGTAAGTGCACTCCATTCAGACTGTGACACTAGGCTGGCTAAAGGGAAGCCATTTAGCTCTCAGCATGCTTTTGGCTTGTTCTGTCTCAAAAGTTTAAAATTAACCTGCTGTTCACTTACACAGCTGCTGGACACAAGATTAAAAAGTGTCCTTGAAAAAAAAAAAACAGATCAAGAGTCGGGAGCAGGACAGCTGCAGACAGCTGATGACAAGATCCATCAGACAACCTACTGTTTGCTGATAACCACGGAGCAAGTCAGATGACTTGCACAAAGCTTGCAGCCCCTTTGCCCCTTGCCTTTATAAGTTGCTCAGCAAGCAGAGGAGATGAGATGGTCTTTGAGACAATGGTCCGCCATCTCCTCAGGCTGCCGGCACTTGAATAAACCACCTTTCCTTCACCGCCACTCGCCTCTCGTGTGGGGTTCCAGGTGGCGGGCAGCTGGGCCTGCATGCGACTACAGATAGAGACGTCTGTGGAGCTGGGTGAGCACATGGTTTGTCTGCAGACCTGTTCCCCTCCCTGAGGGTCACCAAATCTGGGAGAGAGGATCCCGAGGCTGAGTGGAGGGAGGAGCTGGGGGGACTGGTGGCGGATTGCAGGTTCATGCGGTCTGCACCAGGCACACCATTCCGGGAAAGCAATCAGAAAACTCTCGGCCAGCAGCCGTCAAGGGTGGGGACTCCCTTCAATGTCTCCTGGGGGCAGGGTACATGGGAGCCCTCCAGACTGCAGGCACCTGGGAGACCTGTCAGGATAGTTTGTCGTCAGCAATTTTGAGTCATTCTGGTGGGGGATGCAGACGTGGCTAGGGTTGCTTCGTGAAACACTTAAGGATCTGTTGACTCCTGCAAGTCCCCTGCACCTTCTTTTCTAAAGTGATCATTTCCTGCCCTGGAAAATGCTACCTCTCTGCACGTCTGCAATTTTCAAAAAGGTCCATAGCAGCAAATTCCAGCAACCCCCCAACATCCACGTCCTGGAACTGTGCAGGTGGAGAGGCTAGGTCCTTCCAGTCCCAGCGTCTTCCTTTCTCATCCTCTGCTCCTTCCTGCAGGGGACTGAAACCTAGACCCCAGTGAGGGTAAGACAAAGACGGTGAGGAGTGCTGTCCTTGGACACCGTAGGTACCTGCATAAACCTCCTCACAAGTTCAAGTCGCTGTGGCTGATGGAGAAGCCTTGGAAATGGAATTGGAGTATCCCCCAGCCAAGTAATGGTGGAAGGATTTTTGTACTGGTAATGGCATGTCACTTGAGCTTCCAAGGGTGCAAGTCTGAGCTGGTACCTCCAGGCTTTGGGAAGTGGAAAGAAGGCATTGAGATCAAGCTATATATGCATTTTTTCTTAAATTTAGAAAGTACTAAATTTAATTTTACTTGAATTCAACAGACAAAAATGAAACTGAGGTTACAATAAATGAATCTCTGAACTTCAGATAAATGTTGTTTTCTATAAGTTATTAATTTGAAAGATTCCTTTAAGGTTAAGAAGGATTATGAAAAATTAAGAGATTAGAGTCATTATTGTTCTTTTAAAAACTCCATGTTTTAATTTGAGGCAGAATAGATTGATGCCCTGCTAAGAAAGAGAAGGAAATGAACATCCTTGTGAATGTTTCTACCTTCCTTCCCTCATCTCTGAATATTATTATTTTTACTTTGTCCAAGTTTATAGCATTGACATTCTGTTCTGACACCATGGAGCATTTTGTGGCAGAAGTTGTTCAGCACATCATTCACCCCTTTTTTCTGTGCATAGCTGGACCATGCTTTCCAGCCTCCCTGGCAGTGGGGTACACCTGCCCTCTGGACAGTGGCCAGTCAGCAGAAGTGTTGAGTGCCACTTGCTGGCCTGGCCCATGAAGGCTGCAGTGAGTGAGCCTCCATCCTCTTTCCCTTCCCCTTGGCTGGATGCGTGAGAGGCCAGCAACTTGAACACATGTGCTGAGTGTTGTGATTGAAAGTCAATCGCCAATCAGAGGAGAGCTGCCCACCAATCAGGAAACAACCATTTTGGAATTTACGTGACCCAGAAATAAACCTCTATCATGTTTGAACCCTTATATATTTTAGGTGTGTTTGTTAAAATAGTTAACATTACTACCCTGGGCAGGGCAGTACTTTTACAATTAAATGAACACAGTGATCACTATTGTTTCTCCAATTCTGTGTGTTTATCTTTTGATTGGTTGGATTTATCCACAGGAGTCCATAATAATAATAATAATAATGGCAAAAATTTACTGAGCTCTTACTATGTGACAAACATTATGCTAATCACTTTAAATGTATTAATTCATACAATTTTTGCAATAGTCCTATGATGTATTATTAGTCCTACTATACTGATGAGTAAATTGAAGCACACAGAGGTTATGTAAGATCACACAGCTGTTAAGCTCCAGAGCTGGAAACTCAGTCTCTGAGCTCAATCTCTTTTCCTCTATATTAAACCTCTCAGGGGTTTAAAATCCCTAAGTTCTTGTATGGTTGGTTGCCTTACATTTTACTGTACTCTGATTGCTTATAATACCCTTTTATGTGGTACCACATTTTCTGAATACATAAAATCTCTCAAATTTCTATTTTTCCAGATAGCCTCCTCTTGGAATCCTTCATCTCCTTCTTTTCAACTGGACTTTCCCTCTGGGCCTGTTCTCCTAGTTGGAGTCCCAGATCTTCCCTTAATCACTTTCCTAGGTCATATGCTACATTTTTCTCTTTATTGATTTAGTCCAAAAAGGAGGACTTTATTTGCTGGAGCACATCCTCAAGTAACTTCCTCAGAAAAGGTGTGTGAGGACAAAAATAGTCTGAGTCCTGGTAAACTGCAAATGTCTTTTTTCTTACCTTCAGATCCTGTTAAACTCTGTTCATCACTTGGACATGAAATTCTAGATTGAAATCATTTTGTCTCACAATTTTAAAGACTTTACTACATTTTTTTCTATTGCCCAGTGTTTCTGGTGCCAGTCTGAAATTTATTCCTTTGATAGCAACTTTCTTTTTTTGTTTCTCTATGGAAGTTTCTAAGATCTTCTTTTTATTATTGGTGTTTGGAAATTTCACCACAATGTGTGTGGTGTCTTTTTATTCATTGTGCTGGGCACTCTGTGGACCCTTTTGATCTAAATACTTGTGTCCATCAGCCCTGGAGAATGTTTTTGTTCTCTTCATTTTCCCAGTTCTCTTTCTGGAATTCCTATTAGTCAGATTTTGTGCCTCCTGGGTCAGTCTTTCTTATTGATTGAACTTATTTTTCTCATATTTTCCATGTCTTTCTACCTTTGTTCTACCTTCTGGGAGATTTCCTTGACTTTAGATTTTAACCTTTTAATTTAATTTTTAATTTTGGCAATCATCCTTTTACTTGTCAAGTGCTCTATGTTGTTCTATCTTCATAGCATCTCTTGGTTTCCTTGGTTGTAACATCTTCTCAAAGCTTTCTGAAGAAGCCTTGAGAGCTGTTGTCTGCTGCTTGAACTGGCCTCATTTCCCATAGGGTCAATTTTACCATTTATTTCTCTTATGCTTTCTCTTCCATGTTGCAAGTTTTTTCACTTTTGTCTCTGAGGGCTCACTCATTTGGGGGATAAAGCAATGAAAAGCTGATGGGGAACTGTCATAATGGTTAGTTTTAGGTGTCAACTTGACTGGATTATGGGATACCCAGATAGTTGATAAAGCATTATTTCTGGGTATGTCTGTGAGGGTGTGCTATGATCTGAATGTGTCCTCAAAATGCGTGTGTTCATAACTCGATCCTCAGTGTGGCAGTGTTGGGAGACGGGGCCTTTGGGGGTGTTTAGATCATGAGGACTCTACTCTCATGAATGAGTTAATGCCTTTCTACAAAGGATTTGCTCCTTCACTCTCCCGCCGTGTGAAGACAGAGTGTCCTCCCCTCCGGAGGATGCAGCTTTCCAGGTGCCATCTTGGAAGTTAACAGCAGCGCTCACCAGATGCGAGCGGGACTTCCCAGCCTCCAGAACTGTGAGAAGTGAATTTCTCTTCTTTATAAATTACCAAGTCTCAAGTATTTCCTCATAGCAGCACAAGAACACTATGACAGGGTGTTTCCGGAAGAGACTGGCATTTGAGCTGGTGGACTGAGTGGGAAAGGTCTGCCCTCACCCAGCGTGGGTGGGCACGGTTCAGCCAGCCGGACCTGATATGGCAGAAGGGCAGAGGAAAGGCAAATGTGCCTTCTCTCCTGGAGCCGAGACACCATCTTCTCCGGAGGTCTAGGACGTCCTCCAGCCTCTGTGCTCTGGGATGTGCACCAGTCCCCACCCACCCACTTCTCAGTTCTCCAGGCTGCGAGCTGCACCATCAGCTTCCCTGGCTCTGAGGCCTTCAGACTCATTCTGAGCTACACCACTGCCTTCCCTTGTCTTCCAGCTCATAGGTGGCCTGCCATGGAACTGCTCAACTCTGTAATCACCTGAGCCAATTCCCCTAATAAATCTCTTCTCATTTATCTACATCTGTATCTATGGAGAGCCCTGCCTTACACAGCTGTATACATAACTTATTGACTGGCGAGCCCGGCCCCACTGCCCAGGAGCAAGGACATGGTCATGTCACTGGCAGACTCCTGGGTGCCAGGTCGCAGAGCCCGGCAACTTCAGGAGTAGCCAGTCTCAACTGCATAACTCACCGGTTACCTGCTGAGCTGCAGCAAGTCCCTCTGCCCTTTGAACCTCAGCTTCCTCACCTGTGTGCGAGGGTGATGATGTCTGCCTCCTTCAAGGATTGTGGTGAGGACGTAGTGAGAGAAGGAAGAGAACGAGTGTGATTGTGCTCCAAAAATTGTAGAACGCTATGAAATTTAAGCAATGATATTATAATGATCCATCCTTTTATTTAATCCCTTTGGTGGGCCAGGTTTTTCTTTTTCTTTTTTTCTGAGCAAAAGAATCATTAAAACCTTGTTTCTTTGGAAATCCAAAATGAACAAAACCAAACTAAACTATCTTAGGCCTTGCTGCTCCTGCGGTAAGGAAGGGCTTGGGTCAGAGTGTTTGGTAGAGGCACTTCTAGGGAGGTGGGTGGAACAGACGGCTTCTTACTTAGTGTTGGTTTAGTGCCTTGGGCCCATGAAGGGCCATGGAGTCTCTGCGTTTAATTGTTATGGATGTTTAGTGAGCCATAAACCCCAATTTCCTGCCTGCACCCCCAGCCATAAAATAACCATTTGCAGCAGCCTATAAACACCCCTTGGACCCGGCTGCATCCCCTGTGTCTTCAGGGCTGGTTAATGAGCATAAAAGCAAAGGCCTCCCAGACTGCACTGCCTTCCCCTCCGTCCTCCCTCCCTGGCTGCTCCAACCTGCTCCCCAGGTGTGACCAGGACACCTGGCTTCCCTCTGAGCACTGGCCAGTGCAGCAGCCTTGTCCCCCAGGAGAAGCTGAGGCTCTGGGCTGGGAGCCGGTGGTCTCAAGGGCCCAACATGCTTGGCCCTGAAAACGTAGTGTCAACCCTCTCCCCCCACCATGCAAAGCTCCAGGAGGCCCATTGAAGGCAGGGGCAGAACTGTGCTGAGTGCCTGTTGGGAGCAGGGATTCCAGAAGGGTCAAGATCCTTCTTTCTGTCTATCTACATTTTGCTTTGACCTTCTGTTCTTTCCAAATCCTCTGGCGGCTCTTGAGGGAGGCCTATCCTGAAGCTTACGATTTAACAGGAAAGAAAGTTCTTCTCTTTCCCAGCATCTATATATAAAATTCTAGGGAAGGTGCCTGACAGGCCTAGCTTGGATCGCATATCCACCCCTTGGGCCGGCCGCTGGCGCCTGAGGCAGGTGGCGGTGCAGGTGGCCACCGCATGAGAACTGTGCCGGGCGGTGGCAGAGCTAGACTCAAAGGGAGGGCCATGTGTCCTCACCAGACAGAGGGGACAAGAGATGGTGAGGGGACGAGAGCACTAGACAAGCCCCAGGAGCACCTAAGGACACTGTGTGGGGACTGTTGCCAGGAGGGAGGTGGCCCTCGACAGGTGTAAGCCCCCCTTCAGTCCTCAGAGTCTAGAGTTGCTTGTGGAGTCAGGCCCCCTGCCCCCCGACTTCACATGTGGGCTGCGTCTGCCTCTAAGCCCAGGGACTAGGGCAGGCCTGGCGTCTGTGGCTAGACGGTGGCCAGAGGGCTGTGCTCGCGTTGTGGCCAGAGGGGAGGTGGGAAGCCGGCTGGGAAGCAGCTCCGCCTGACCGCTAGGCGTCTTCACAGCAGGGAGAGCGCAGTCCCCAGAAGTTGATCTGTGCCTGCCGGGGCACAGGCCCAGTCCAAGGGAGCCAGGAGCTCTGCGGAAGCAGAGGTTCCCGTGGGTGCGGGGCCCTGCACCTCTCCGGGCACTGCCCACACCATAGGGTGTGAAAAGGAAGCTCAGAGCCTGCCCCGCTGCACACAGCAGCCCTGCTCGGTGGAACCCCAGCCTTTTGGCTGAAGTGACTCCCAGGGGACTCTGCGGGCCTCTCTCGTTTGCTCTAGAGCCAACAGTGGCAAAGTCAATAAACTCGTTCTCTCCCATTCTCTTTCTCAAGACCTCATGCTGGCAAGAGAGCAGATTCTTACAAGGCTGAGGAGGTCGATGGATAATTCGCATCTACAGAGAAGCAGGTGGTCATGCCAGGACTCATGTGGCTATTTCTGCTGCCTGGATGTAGTGCACTTTGAGTGTCTCATGGCCCCTCACCCAGGCATCTGTGCAGCCTTGTTCCAACAAGACCGAGCGCTGCCCGGGGCAGGCTTTCCCTTACACACACACCCTTGCCAACTGTAGGTCTCAAGGTGGCGCTAGGAACACCCTTAATCTCTGCCCCTCCACTGTGCTCAGATTGAGCCAATAGCTCCTGCGGGGTGCGGAGCCAGCAATGACAAAGGCTGGGGTGTCCTTAGGTGTCTCCCCGTGAGATCTACGGCCTCAGCTCCTGGTAACCTCCCTGATTCTGGGTACTTCCTTTAACCTGGCACCTGAGACACTCCGTATCTTGCTCTCAAGTTCAGCTCTGCACCCCCTGAAGCGGGGAAGAGGGCACCTTTATCTAGCATTCTTTGGAGTGGGGACAGAGCTCCGAATGGGAGTTCAGGCCACTGTTTTGGCCAGAGGTCTCTCCAATCACTTCCCCATGGGCAGGCACAGTGATTTTTAAAAATTTCTTTCTTTTTTTTTTTTTATTGAGGCATGATTTATATACAGTAAAATTCATCCTTTTTGGTGTGGCAGTTCTGTGAGTTTTGAGAAATGCACCCCGTCGTGTAGCCAGCCCCTCCGCAATCAAGACAGAGAACATCTCCAAAATGCTCCCTCAGCCCCTCTGTAATCACCTCCCCCCCAGCCCCAACCCCTTGCAACCACTGGCCTGTTTTCTGTCCCTATAGTTTTGTCATTTCCAGAATATCACATGCATGGAATCATATAGAATGAATCCCTTTGCCTCCGAATTCCTTCTTAGCAAAATGCATTGGAGGTGTATTCACATCGCTGCGTATAGCAGTAAGTCGTTCTGTTTTATTTTTTGCATGTGTGTGCTATGGATTTTTTATTTACTCACCCATTGAATGACATTTGGATTGTTTCCAGTGCTTAGCGATTATGAACAAAAGAATCACGTGCAGGACTTTGTGTGAACATAAGCCTTCAATCCTCTTGGGTCATGTGGCAAGTGTGTGTTTAACTTTATAAGAAGCTGCCAAGCTGTTTTCCAGGGTGGCTGTGCCATTCTGCCTTCCTGCCGTCAGTGGGGGAGGGTTCTACTTGCTCTGCATCCTGGCCACCGCTTGGTGTTGCCAACAGAATGAACTTCTAAAGACACCAATCTGATCATGTCAGAATGATTGAATGCCCTTTGATTGCTTTGGGTGTCCAAGGAGGCCTTGCACGGCCTCATTCTGCCCCTCCCAGCATCCTCTTGCCTCCGCCCCTGTGTGACCCGTGCTCTGGGCCACCACCCCAACCCCTGTACCTCCAAGGCGCCTTCCCCTCTCCCCTGCTCTTTGCTGTGTTACAGCTTCTTCCCTTCAAACTGCAGCTCTCATGCTCCTCCCTTGGCGGATTTTCCTGACTCTGAACTCGATCTGGGTGGGGTGACTTGCATGCTCCCTCGTAGCACCCTGTGGTTTTCCTTCGTGGTGCTTATCACAACCTGGAATCACATATCTATTTCTGTGATCATGAGGCCAAGGCCCATCTCCCCACCAGCTGGTCATCTTGGATAGCAGGAGCCAAGTCTGTTTCGCTTGCTATTGTTCCTCTAGTTTCTTGGGCACATAGTGAGTAGGCAATGAATATTTGTCATAATATTGAATAAATGATTGGGTGGAGAGTCCCTGCAGCTGGGATGTTCCAGGAAAAGACTTCAAACTTTCCATGACCTCTGGCAGGCGTCTGAGCTGTGACGCAGGACAAGGTTCCCACAATCCCCAAGACTCTTGCCAGCCATTCCCATGTCCATCAGAGACCCCCTCTAGGTGAAGAGTGTGGGCTTGGTGCCCCTTCCTGGAGCCCCCATGCTACCCAATGTGGGACCAGCCACCCGGGGCACTGTCCCTTTTCCCTTCACAGCGGAGCCAGTCTCTAGCATTTACAGGTAGCATTACTTGTTTTCTACCAGGCTTTGTATTTTATGGGCCTCATTTTTTATTATAAAATATTTTGATACAGCAAAAAACAGTACAGAGGATAATATAATGAGCATCTGGGTTTCCAGCACCCAGGATAAAAGAGAAACCATGACAGATACAGTTCAAAGTCCTTCCTCTCTGCCATCCTTCTCTTCTTGTCAGAAGTAACCTGCAAAGTCTGGGATTTAACAGTTATCATTTGCATGTGCATTTTTGTGGTTTTCATACGTTATGTGTGCCTTTTATTTACTATGTTTTTCATATTTTAAAATCTCTATAAATATTTTTATATATTATGCATTTTTTATTAACTTAGTCTTTTTACCAATTATGTCCGTGAGATTTATCCATGTTTTATATACAGCTCCAGTTCATTTATTTCCACCGGTTTATAGTATGCTGTTATTCAACTACACCATAAGTAGTTGTCTGTTCTTCTGCTGATGGGCAATGAAGTTGTTTCCAATTTACACCATAATAAACAGCGTCGAACTGAGGATTCGTATACGTCTTCTTTCTGCACAAGAGCTGCTCCAGAGTGTACCCGGGCGCGGACGGCAAGGTTGTAAGAGATGTACACTTTGAGTTATCGTGAAATGACTGTCCAACCCGCCTGCAACCTCTAGCACTGAAAGAGAGTTTTCATTGTCTCTCATCTTTGTCATCACTTGGTGTTGTCTGACTTTTAATTCTTAATAATGGGAGTAAACTAAAAACTCATAATGAGATTAATTTGTATTTCCCTAATTACCAATAAGACTGATCGCCTTTTCCTAGATGCCTTTCATGCCGCTGCTTCTGAGAACTGAGCTGCCTTCTCGTGGGTTTGCCCATTTTACTACTGTTTGTCTTTCCTCACTGCTTCATAGAAACTCTTTATCTACCACTGACCCTAATTCTGTGTCTGTCATCTACGTGGAAGATTTCCTCTCGCAATTAGTGACTCATTTCTTCATTTTGTTTATGGTGACTTTTGGTACACACACACTTTTTATGTTAAGAGAGTTACAGCTATCAATTTTCTCTTTCATGGCTGTGCTTTTTGTGTTTTGTTTAATAAAAATATTCTCCTATATTTTATTCTGAAAGTTTTAAACTTTGGCTTTTTTTGTATTAAGTCATTAATCCACCTGAGACTTTTTCTGTGTGTAGTTGTGGGTAGGGAATCTAATTTTACTTTTTCCATAAAGATAATCAGTTGTCTGTACATGATAGATTGACTAGTCCATCCTTTTTACATTGATTTGCCATGCTACCTTTGACAAGTACAAAGTTTCCTTATTCGTGTGGGATACAATGTTTTCATCCATGCTTCTGAGTTCATTCTGTTGGGATAATCTACATGTCCACCTTTGCTCCTCTAGCAAAAACTGTCTTGACTACACTGGCTTTTATATTAAGTCTTAATACCTGCCAACACGAGTTCCACTAACTTCAAAATTGTCTTGCCTATTCTTGCTCTGCCATACATATATTTAGAATCCACTTGTCAAGTTCCATGGAAAACCTTTTGGGAATTTGGATAGGAATTGAATTGGATTTAGAAATTGATTTGAGAGAAATTGCCATATTTATGAGGTCGAATCTTCCCAACTATGAACATAGCTTTTCTCTCCATTATGTGGCCTTCTTGAATGTCTTTCAGTAAAGTTTTGTTGTTTGCCACATTGAGATCTCATATATCTTTGTCAGATTTATTCTTTGTTTACTTATTTTTATTGCTATATTTAAATAAAATCTTTTTTAAAAATTACTTTTTCTAGCTGTATGATGCTAGGATATAGAAATGCATTTTATCTTTGCTTATGTATCTTGTATGCAGCAACCTTGCCAAGCTCTCTTAGTTATAATTTGTCTATAGATTCTCTTGGGTCTTCTATGTGAATAATTTTGGTTTTTTCTGTCCAATTCATATTCATTTCTTTTTCTTATATTACTGTATGACTAGGAGCTCCAATTCAATATTGAATAAAAACAGAGATAGCAGATGTTCTCTAGTGGTGTGGTTTCTTTAAAGAAGTCTATTTGGATTTTCTATTCCTTTTTTCCTTCTTTATATTTTATTTTGCACATTTTCTATAATAGGCCTGTGCTACTTATTTTCCTTTTATTTTCTTCAGAAAAAAATTCAAGCTCCTAGAAAAGTTGAAAGAATAATATGATTAACACTCATGTTAATCTTTACCTTTACCCATGTACCTCTTTACCTATATACGCCAACCTTTAACATTTTGCCACACTGGTTCCATCTCTTTCTCTCTCTCTCTCTCTTCAAATACACACATACTTCCTTTTGCCAAGTCATTTGAAAGTAATCTACAAACATCATGGTCTTTACCCCTACATACTTCAATGTGCGTCTCCCGAGAATTAAGACATTTTCCTACACAACCTCATCATTAGTACCATACCTAAGAACACCAGCATTTATTCAATAACTTCATCCAACATACAGTCCATGCACAGATTTCCCCAATTATCCCCAACACATATTTTATAGCTTTTAAAAAATCTGGACTTCAATTTCACTCACTGTACTTGGTTATTACGTCTCTTTGGTCTCCTCCAACCTAGAACATTTTCTCCCATCTTCTTTTGTTCTTGATTTGGCTTCTTTCAAATGAGCATTACATTGTGAATTTTATCCATGCTACTGTATGTAGCGAGAGTTCATTTATTCTCACTGCAGTGTGATATTTTATGGTGTGTGAACCAATCACAATTTATTTACTCATTCTTCTGTTGGAGGGCATCTGGGTAATCTCCAGTATTTTATTTTTATTAATAGTGTTGTTAATAATATTCTTGTACACGTCTCTTGGTGAACATATGTTTGTACCTAGGAGGGGCATCATTGCTGGGTCACTGGATAGGTGCATGCTCAGCTTTAGCAGAGAAAGAGTTTTCCAAAGTAGTTCCATCAGTTTAGTTTTCCACTAACAATGTATGAACGTTCTGGCTGTTCCAGTATGCATTGTTTATCTTTTTAATTCTAGTCATTCTGGTAAGTGAGTATGGTTTATTACTGTACTTTTATTTTGCATTCCTTAATGATGAATAAAAATTGAACACCTTTTCACATATCTGTAGATCAAGTTAGGAAAAATTTATATTCTTTGCAATACTTAGATCTTTAATTTAAAATTATAATATTTTATAGTTTTCAGCAAAGAGGTCTTGCACAACTTACATTACATTTATTCCTAGATATTCGATGTTCTGTAGTGCTGCTGTAAAAGATTTCACTTTAACATTTTTGTTTTCTATGTGGTGTTGTCAGAAGATAGAAATAAAATTAGGTTTTTATATTGGCTTTGAAGATAGTGGCCTTGCTAAACTTGCTTATTAATTCCAATAGCTTGCCCGTCGATTATTTAGAATTTATATACAAAAACAATTATATGCCTTAAAAATAATGACAGTTTTCTTTCTTTTTTTCTAACACATTATTTATTTCATTTACTTGCCTTTTACCATTGGCCAGAACCTCCAATGTAATGTTGAATAGAAGTCATTATAGTGTGCATCCTGGTCTTATTTCCAATCTCAGACAGGGAAGTTTTCAGTAATTCAGCAGTAAGTATAATATTTTCTGTCTATTTTTGGAGCTTTTTTTTTCTTTTATCAAATTAAGAAAGTTCCCATCCATTCCTAGTTCGCTAAGAGTTTTCTTTTTTACTATAAATGGATATTAATTTTTATCAAATGGTTTTTAATGCATCAAAGTAATCATGATTTTTTCCTTTGATCTATCAATGTGGTGAATTATATTGATTAATTTTTCAAGTTAAACCAACCTTGCATACTTATATAATGCCCCCTTGCAACAGGGAATGGCTTGGAAAGAAAAAAAAGCAGCAAGAACGTTTTCTGTCTCCTTGAACTTCTCCCACTCTTTTTTGAGAACTTGGAGCCTGCATCCCTGGCTAGGCCAGTGGTGGGCAGCAGGGAGAGGCTCTCTTGTTCTTATCCCAGGTGGCCACCAGCCCCCAGGTGGGCAGCTGACTGAGTTCAAAGGCTTTGTTTTTGGCAGAGATGGGATGATTAGAATAGTTAACCATAGTAATTGCCTGAAGCTGAGAACACATCCTTTGAAAGCTCTGTATGTCTTCTTATGTGGTGGGGAGTGGGGGGTGGTATTTGGATTTTGAGATAGTAGTCTGCCTTTTTCCTCCCTTTGCCAACAAAAGTAATAAATCTCTTTCCTCTTCCCCAAAGACACTTGTTCTGAGTCTTCTGATTCAGCTTCATGGACAAGTGCCGGGTCTTTGGTAACACCCTCTCTAGTAACGCTTCTCCTTGTAAAGTGTACTTTGTCTGACACATAGTCTTTGATGTCTAGTTACATCAGTTTTTTACCTGGTATGTATTTGTGTCGTGTATCATTTCCATCCTTTTACATTGAATGTTTCTATCTTGTTATGTTTAAAGTATATTTTAGATCATGGACTCCCTTTTGCAATTTCGGCTTCATGTGCAGATCTGTAGGGCAGCCTCCCTGCACTTGGGTTCCAGGCTCTGTGTCCTGTCCTTGGCGTCTCTTACATTGTTAAAACCCGATTTCTGGCCACCAGCATAGAGAAGTGTTTTTAGAGCCAACATCAACTCTAGCAATGGCTTTACTCACCTAGTGAACATTTCTTATCATTTCTGCCCTAGCTTTGCTGCCGGGTCAGTCACGCTTTTGAAAATATTTTACTTATAGTCTCTCAAGCATTTCTAGATCTTTCTGCACTGAGAGGGGTTTCTTGGAAAACTCATTCCAAAATATTTCTGAAAATGGAAGTCTCTTCTTTGTTCCCCAACTGGGCTGTTTGTCATTTGCTTATCAATTTATATTAATAAGATCTCTTTATACTAGGGATATTATCCTTTCATCCATCATGCGTGTTATATTGCATCATTCCCAAGTAGTGTTTGTCTTTTGACTTTATTTATGCTGGCATTTTTAGAGAGAAAATCTTAATACTTATGAAATTAAATCTGTTCATATTTTTCTTTATGGCTGCTGTTGTCATACCTTACCTAATAAGGTACTTCCCACTCCTATATTTTATTTTTTTAAAGTTGTAGTTGTTATAGTAAATCTTTAATCCATCTGGAAATTATTATTATTGCAAATACTGTATAGAAAGGATCTAACTTTATTCAATCCAGGTGCAGGGCCAATTATACTGGCAACATCTAGCAAATAAACTACTCAACCCACTGAACTGAAATGTCACCTTTATTATGTATCACATTCTCACATATTTTGGGTCTATTTTTGGGCTCTCTGTTCTTGGCCAGAGATATATTTATGTATTTTGGTGCCAAAATCAGACTTATTTTTAATTCTATTGATAGTAACTTTAGACCAAAGTTTTAATTTTGCTAGGGCAAGTTCCTCCTCACTACTACTTTTTAAAATTTTTCATGGCAATTCTTGAATATTTATTCTTCCATCTGAACTTTTAAATTATTTTTCCTATTCCAGTGGGAATTATATTGCATTATTATATTTTTGTATTACAGTGTATGTTAATTTGGCCTTTTTCTTTCCATTCCCTCTTTGAAAATTTTTTTGCTATGCACATAGAGTTGAAATTGCAGAATTAATATGCAACCTGCTGAGTCCTCTGTACATCATTTCATTTAATTATCTGTGACGGGATTAGCGATAGCCCCATTTTAGGTAAAGAAAGAGATGGACAAAAATGAAGTCGTGTGCCCAAGATCACTAGTGAAGAGCAGCCAGTGGTTTATTTTTGTTGCTGTTCTTTTCTTTTTTCTTTTAATTTTTTCCTTTTTTCTTTTATTTATTTACTTTGTGTTTCTTGGAAAACAACCAGGGGTTTTAGCCCGGGACTTCCACATGCCATGCCCAAAAGGTGACGTGGGCACCTGAGGCCTCATTGCCAAGATTCTGGATCCCTTCTGAGCCTCACATTTTCTTGTTTGGGTCTATGAGTTATTAAATGAGTAATAGTCAAATACCCACTTTGTATAAAATAAAAGATCTGCTTTTACACCTCATGGGACATGGATTTCATCTCAACACCTGGCCCAACTGCCTGCTAGGGCCTGGTCATTCATTCATTCATTCTTTCTTTCTTTCTTTCCCTCCCTCCCTCACCCAGCGCTTTGTGTGGGTGCCCAGTGCCTGCGAATGTTCTTCATCTGTCAGTGTGGGCACTGTCAGAGATGGAAGAAGAAGAACCAGGCCGTGCCCCAGTGAACCTGCAATACATTCGAGGAGCTGTGAATGCACATAGAGCGGTAAAGACTAAAACATCAAACCCTGGCCTCGTCTCTCGGGTTCCAGTTCAGACCTCAGGTCCGGCCCCTGGCAGGTGTAGCGTCTACCTGCAGAGGGAAGGAAGGAATGAAATCAGCAACATAGGGGGCTGAGGGACAAAAGGGATGACCCAGGTCTATTTTACACATCAATGGAGAACAATTCTCTCAACTGGAAGAAGAAACCCAATTAGGTATAAATCCCGCTGAGGTCCTATTCGGTAAAATCACCTTTGAAATAAATAAAGGAAGGGTCTTTTATAACAATACTCTTGAGAACTTGAAAGGAGGTGCCGTTCTGAGGCACTGGGAAGAGACAAAAGCATTTTGTCTCTGCTCTTTCTGACTCACCTGCCTTGTCCAGATTCCTGCTTGAGAAGAGGACATTGTTCTGGGGCAGGAAACTCCAGGAAAGGAGTCAGGGACACGTGGGCTCCTTCTTGCTCTGCCGCAGCTGGGCAGACCCCCTGCTGCCACCTGTTGGACTGCTGTACTGGGGGTCTGCACTGATGCTTGTCTGGTTGAGCAACTGGCCCATTTGTCTTATGAGTTAATTTTTAGCTGAGATAGTATCTCCTAATTTAGGGCTCCTATTTTTCCAAATGTGATGAGTTCAAGCTTATAGAGTATTTAGCAATCATCTCGTTATTTCCCAAATCAATTCACTGAGGATGATATTCCTCAAGATCTTAACTGATTTTCCACTGAAAAAGGAGGGGAATGTTCTGTGGTCGAGAAAGTTTGGGAATGCCAGATGAAAGAAAATTAAAGAGATTACTGCAGGGCTTTTCAGGGCTCTGATTACCTGAATTTTGCTTGGCAACGTGTCTTTGAATTGCAAAGAGAGGGCTGCAGTCGGAATTGCCTCATTTGATCCTGGGACTTTTTCACCCCAGTAAGTTTCACCATCTTCTGTGTTCCACAGGACCCAGTTTGGAAAACTCCTTTCAGTCTAATCCTCTCATTTTACAGATGAAAGAGCTGAGCCTCAGAGCAGGGAATGACTTGTTCAAAATTCGCTATTAACTCATGGCCCATTCTGGAATCCCAGCTCTGAATCTGGGCTCTTTCAATTCAATAGACCATTCTTTCTGAGCCAGGGCAGGTTGAGAGGTGGGCACAGTTAATACGTGGGTATATGTGAAATAAATAGAAAATCATAATGGCTTTGCAAAATCACGTGGCCCAGAGACAAGTGGAGGGATGCAGTGACCCCAGGACAGGTGGCAGGATCTGCTAGGCAGGGTGGTGGGGGTAGGGGTGTGGGCTAATCTCCTCTCTGCACCCCCTCCTCCAGCGAGAACCCTGTGCCTGGGCCACAGCTCTGTGCTGCCAGCTACATTCTCAGGGCCCTGCTGAGCTGCCTAAGGTGGCAGTGAGCTACAGAGGGTGGAAGAATCTCTCCCTCTTTTTCTGAGAAGGCTGCGTGCTCTATGCTGAGCTCAAGTCCAACTTCCGGAAGCAGGATTCTGTCTTCTACGTCCTGTGGGGTGGGATCCACTTTCTGCTTCTCTGCTTCCTACAGAGGAATCTGTTTTGATCACTATTAAAGAAAAATGGAGACATAGATCAGCTAAAGAAAGCCTAGCGCCAGTCCCAGCAAACACTGAGTCTTGTTTTTCTTCCTATGGTTTTAAATCAGTGACTGGGTGCAGAGAGACGCCTGGGATTGGAACACTCAGGAAAGAATAGAACAACGTCCTTCTAGGGGACAGGCTGGGCGGGGCAGAGGTTAGAGCAAGGAGTAGGGTTGCTATCCAAGGCTCACAAACTGGGTCTGAGTGTGGTCGGAAGCTCCAAGTAAGATCCCAGATGGGTAATCAGTAGCCACGGATTGTATTATTAAGAGAGGTTGGGACACCTGCGAGGGACAGCGTCCCACCACCCTTGCTCATAAGCACCTCTGCATCCCAGGTGTGTCTGCGTTGAGCCTTTCCCTTGAGTTACGGCTGATCTGGAAAACCTAGGCCTCTGGGAACCTCTGACCAGGTGCTCTAGTAACACCCACAAAGGGGAGGTTCCCAGGAAGTGACGCTAGAGTCTAGACTCTGCCCATCCAGAGGGCTAGAAAAAACAAGAGAGCTGGCAGTGGGCCTTGCCACTGGGTGGCGCTGTGAGATGTAGAGGAAGGACTGTGGTCCGTTTCGAGGACAAGTCTCAGACTTCCTCATTGAGATGGCGTCTGGTCTGCGTACCGGAAGGCTCCCAGGGGATACTGCCTGTGCACGAACTTTGTAAATGATACAGCACTGTACGCATGAGAGCTTACTGCTGTTGTCATTGGCCATTGTACCCTGTATACTAATTCCTGGCATTCTCGGTGTCTGATCTTGCAAGAGTCTCCCCTGACAGGAACATTCTTCTCAGTCTCCTACCAGCTTCCTTTGCTCCTGTCTTCACCAGGTCTACCCCAGGCTCCACCTTGCAGAGCGTGCCTGGAAGAAGCCAGGGTGGCATGGGACCTGCTGTCTCTTAGGGAAAGGTGGCCATCTCTCCTCCTTCTTTCCTGATCCCTCTTCCTGGCTTGTGCTTTGGTGTCACATCTAAGAAACCACTGCCAAATCCAAGGTCATGAAGGTTTTCCCCTATGTTTTCTTCTAGGAAATTTCTAGTTTTCACTTGCATAATTAGGTCATTGAGTTAATTTTTGTATATGGTGTGAGATAAGAGCCCAACTTCATTCTTTTGCATGTAGACATGCGGTGGGCTCAGCACCATTCGTTGAAAAGGCGATTCTCCCCCCATGAATGGTCTTGACACCGTTGTGGAAAATCAATTTATCATAGATATATCTGTTTATTTTAGACTCTCAGTTCTATTACATCTATATATATATATATGTCTATCTCTTATGCCAGGCCAGTGTCACACTGTTTGTATTTGTTATTTTTGTTGTTGTTGTTGTTGTTTTTTAAGAGATGGGGTCTCACTCTGTCACCCCAGCTAGGATGCAGTGCTACAATCATTGCTCACAGCAGCCTCAAACTCCTGGGCTCAAGCGATCCTTCTGCCTCAAACTCCTGGGTATCTGGGACTACGAGTGTGTGCCACCATACCCAGCGAATTTTTATTTTTATTTTTTATAGAGATGGAATTTCACTATGTTGCCCAGGCTATTCTCGAACTTCTGGTCTCGAGTGATCCTTCTGCCTCAGCCTCTGGAGTTGCTGGGCATGAGCCACTGCTCCTGGCTCTAACACTATTATGATTTTTTGATTAGTGTAATTTTGTAATAACTGTTGGAATCAGTAAGTGTGAGTCCTCCAACTGTGTTCTTCTTTTTTCAAAATTTTTTTGGCTATTGGTAAGCCCTTGCAATTTTACATTAATTTTAGGATAAACTTTTCCATTTCTACAAAAAAGGCAGCTGGAATTTTGATAGCAATTTAATTGAATTTGTAGATCACTTTGGGGATTATTGCCATTTTAACAATATTAAGTCAGTCTTTGAACACAGGATGTCTTTCCATTTACTTAAGTATCCTTTAATATCTTTCAGCAATATTTTGTCATTTTTGGTGTACAAGTCTTCCAAAAAATAGAAGAGGAATGAAGACTGATTTTAATCCATGAGGCCAACATTACCTTGATACCAAAGCCAGGCAAAGACATCACAAGAAAAGAAACTGTAGATCAATATCCTTTATGAATATAGATGCAGAAATCCTCAATAAAATAGTAGCAAACCAAATCCAGAAGCATATTAAAAGGAAAATACCGCATGACCAGGGGAGAATTTATCTCAGGAATGCAAGGTTGGTTCAACATACAAAAACTGAATGATGTAATACATCAATGGAATGAAGAAAGAAAACCACACGATCATTTAATTGATGCCAAAAAGTATTTAACAAAATTCAAAACCCTTTCATGATTTATTAAAAATAAAAGACACTCAGCAAGTAGGAATAGAAAGGAATTCCTAACCCAATAGAGAGCAGTTATGTAAAAGCCATGACATTTAGTGGTGAAACACTGAAAGCTTGCTCCCTGAGATCAGAAACAAGACGAAGGTGCCTGCTTTTGCCACAGCTATTCGACATTGCACTGGAAGTTCTAGCCAGAGTAATTAGTCAAGACAAAGAAATACAAGGCATCCAACTTGGACAAGTAAAACTATTTCTGTTCTTTTGCTGAGAGTCTGTTGGTAGCAAGTGTTCTCTTTTGTTTTATGCTTGTGTACCTGAAAGACAGTTTCGCTGTTTGTAGAACTCCAGGTTGACAGTTATGTTCTCTCAGCACTTATAAGACATTATTCTGCCATCTTCTGGCTCTCATTAGGGTTTGAGAAAGGTTAGGTGCCAGTCGAATTGTCATTGCTTTGGAGTGATCTTCTTTTCTGCCTGGTTGCTTTAAGATACTCTCTTTGTGTTCGGTATTCTACAGATTCATGATGATTGAACAAAGGGGTTGCCAGGAAGGCGGTCTGTGCTTCTCAACTTCAAAAGAAAATAATTACACCAGAGCAAGTGGGCAGTTTTCCAGAGAAGGGAATTACCAAAGTCATTCTGAACCCATGGAACAAAAGGAAGAGTAGTTAAAATTCTACATGCTTCTTAACTCAAGGATTCTACCTCCAGCCAGGTGAGCAAACAGCTTCCAGTAAAACAAAGCCCAGACCTGCCAAGGTTGTCCTCAAGGGGAGAGTCCCTGAACCTGGTGTGGTGTTGGCTCTGGCCTGGGGCAGGGGGTGTGGACTTTCTGCCCTGTTGTGCTGGTTTTGTGCAGAGCTGTGCATAGTGGGAAAAAATTCTCCATCCCAGGGCGACCGCCCAGCCTCATCCTCCCCGGGACAGTAACACCCTGTTGACATTGCTGCCCCCATGACACTTCTGGCAAGGAACTCAACCACCAGTTATTTCTGGGATTCTCTGGGGACAAAACTAAGGTCACGTTAAAGTTACAAAGTAGTACCCTTCTGACAATGCCGCCCGGCCTCAAATTGCCTGTGAGACAGAAGGTGCTCTATGGGGTTCCAGAACTCTCTCAGTCAGCTCAGATGCCTCCCTCTCTGCTTTCTGCACACTGTGAGGATGCCCTTCTGGCTGCATTTCCAGCCCAGACACAGGTAGATTGAGCTCAGAGCTCAGGTCTTTCTGTGGCCTGGATCCAAACCTGTCACCCCCAAAGTGCCTCCTCGGCCTGTTTTATTCTTTCTGGTGCTGGTGGGAGTACAGTAGGCATCCTTTAGCACCGCCTGTGTACCCGCAAAGAGCTGAGCCCTGACGGGGAGGCCCTGCTGGGATCCCCACTTGCCGGCTGAGAGCACTGAGGCTCTGAACAGTCCCAGGCCCGGCCGACGTTGGGATCAGTGTGGCTGTCCCATCCCTTTCTGCGGAGAGCAATCTGGCCCACCTCGGCCTCCTTGTCCTCCTCCTTGGCCCACCTGGCCATTCTTTTCCTTATTCTTCCTCCAACCACACATCCCCCTGACACCTGGACACACCCACCAGGCTCTGTGGTAGAACTGACTGTCACTTAGGTTGAGAGCCGTCTCCTTTCTTTTCCATAAAAAACTACCTTGACCTTTAAGCCTGATGCTTGGCATTACCTGACAGGCCAAGCTGCCTTTGGCCTGGGATCCAACAGGAGGATGATCTAGCAGGACCACCTCTCCTGGCCCTGTCTCCCCGCCTGCCAGGTCACTTGTCCCCCTCAACCTCTGACCCACAGTCGCTCCAAGCCTGATTTCAATGAAGCAAAATGCAGACTTTGCAATCATAGGTGATCTCTACAAAAGCCTGTTTAGAGCAGGGTGAGGATTTGGGAAGTGTCAACGCTGAGACAAGTCTGGTCAAGCTGGGAAATGCAGCGCTGTCAGTCTGGCCACCAGCCCGGGGGCCTGCAGGGACAGCGTGACCCATCTTCTGCATTGAGTTTCTGTTCTTGTGTTGGGCGAGTCTCCACAGTCTAAGCTCAGCTGCAGCCTCTGAACCGTAACAGTGGTAACGCCTAGCCACCGAGCATGCACGATGTGCCCGGCTCTGTGTGGACCACGTGACATGGAGTCATTATTTGGCCTCCATAGCGGGTTAAATGATGGTGCCCCAAAAGATATGCCCACATCCTAATCCCCAAAACCTGTGACTATAACCACATTTGGAAAAATGGTCTTTGCAGATGTAATGCAGTTAAGGATCTTGAGTTGAGGTCATCCTGGCTTATCCAATGACAAGTGTCCTTATAAGAGAGGCACACAAGAGACACATGGAGGATACAGGGCCGAGATTGGAGTTCTGCAGCCACAACCCAAGGAGCACCTGGGCCACCAGAAGCTGGAGGAGGCAAGGACAGAGTCTCCCCTAGCACTTTGCGGGGGGTGCAGCCCTGCCGACACCTTGATGTCAGACTTCCGGCCGCCAGAACTGCGAGGGAATCAATTTCCGTTGTTGAGAATTTGTGACAGCAGCCCTAGGAAGCTCAGAGACTCCCCCAGCAACCCTGAGACATAGGTGCTGTTACTACTTCCCATTTGCACAGATGAAGAAACTGAGGCACGGCACTCAGATATCTTGTCCAGGGTCCCAAAGGCAGGAAAAAAGCAGCACCAAGATGAACAACGAGACTAAATGGCCCCAGAGCCCCTGCTCCCAGCCGCTGCTTGCTGTCCTGCTAGACTGCTAGACTGTGCCTGAAATAAATGGGCATTCTTCTCCCATTTTGCAGATGGGGAAAACAAAGCCACAGGAGAGGAATTGTCACAAGTGGCTCTTGAGTCCACTAGTTTTCTTCATGCTCACAACTTGCTGGAGAGGTAGCTGCTAGGATGCCCACATTCCAGATGCAAACGTTGAAGACCAACTCTGTGAGGCTGGGACTGTTCACCACTGTTGCCTCGAGTTGGGCTGAGGTTCAGAAAGGGTGGTGATGTGTCCAAGGTCACACAGCCTGCCAACGTGGGACCAGGGGCTCAAGCCTGGGTGGCCTAATGCCAAATCCTGTTTTTCTCCTGCTAAACAAATGCTCAGCCCTGTAGTCCATATTATAAGAGAAATGGGTGAAGAGCAGGGAGACGCAGTGAGGCCGGGAGAGGATCTTGGTGGCAGTTTTGGGGGCGGGGGGCTCGTGCCTTGAAGGTTGGAAGGGTTTAGAGGAAACAAGGCAGAAGAAGTGAACTGACACCCAGTCTGGGGTTGCCAGGGCCTGGGGGCAGGAGAGAGACCCCCGTCTGCTCCGCATCCTCCCTCCTCCTCAGCCCGCCACGTACCCCACCCCCACCCCAGTTGAGCCGTGCAGGCCTGAGCCGTCCACCACACGCCCTGCTGTTCCAAGGCCTTCTTCATCCATCAAAAGTCGGAGGGTATCGCAGCGAGTCGCGCTAGTGAACCCAATTTTCTAAATTTCCCAGGAGCCCTGGAATGTTGGCTCCGTTTCACCTGACTCCTCTGAGCTTCGCAGCAGGGTCCAGGGGCATGAGGCGTCCTTCCTCTAGTTCCATGATCTGTGTGTGTGGTCAGAGAGCCCTGTGTTCTCGGGAACACCAGTTTTGAAAGGGTACAACTGCCAACATGAGTTTTGGGAATTCTCTTCCTGGCCTTTGGGAGTTCATTTCTAGAAAAAGCTTTTCCTCTTTGTTGTTGAACTTGTGGCTTCACGCCCCCGGCCCCAGGCCCAGGAGGGGACAGTGAAGGATGCTTTCCTGAAAGGCGAGGAGCAGAGGAGGTCGTGGGAGAGCCCTGGCCAGGAGACAGGACTTCAGGGGTTTAGTATCAGCTCCACTTTTATTCGGAATAGCGAGGACAAGCTTGGGAGCTGGAGTCAGACAAACCCAGGTCCAAGTCCCAGCGAGACCCCGCCGGGGCTGTGTGGCCTTGGCCAAGTGGCCGAGCCCCCCTGAGGCTGTAAAATGGGAGTAAGGACAGCACGCAAGCCAGCTGCACGTGCTTGGCACACGGTGGAGGTTCGGCGTGTGACATCACCCTGTCATGGGTCCCTCATGCCCTCCGCCCTCCCTGGCTCGGCCCAGCCGCGCTGCTGGTGTGCCGGGTCCCAGCACAAGTCAAGGACGCTCCCTCCCTCTCGCAGCTCCTGACTCCTGGAATTCTCGGCCTCCGGCTGCTGGAGAGCCCGGCCCGCTGTTCATCTTCGTATTTGGGGGAACGCCACTTCCACACAGCCCGGTCTTCCCTCTCCACAGCCCCCGCCGCAGCCGCCGGCAGTGTGGCTGATCGGATCGTGCTCGGGGTCCGCGCGCTCCACCGACTGCACGCTCCGCGCGCGCGGGGCCGCACCTGCTGCGCCCCACCCCACGCGGGACGGGGCAGGAACGCGGGTCGACTTAATGAAGATTGCACTCAGTATTGATTGATTTAACGATTCCCGGCGTCTGACTCTGTGGAGACAACCTGAGCTCTATGGGATTTCGTTTTTCCCATCAGAAAAGTGAAGACATTGGGAATAAAAGGCTGAAACCTGTTCTCTCTCTTTCCCCATCAACCGGCGACCGGGATCGGCAGGACCGGGCAGGGGCCGAGCCGCTTCGGAAACACGAGCTCGTGCTGCCCCCTTGTGGACACAGGGGTGAATGGCATCTATCATGCCCGCCTGTCTCTCGCTGTGCCAGGAACCACTTCAGAAAGGAAACTATTCGGTGGCCAAAGAAAACAGGCCATGTCTTCTTCATTAGGGTACACCCAGCACCGAGCTGTGGCGCATGGCGGACAGTTAAATGTAGCAAGAAGGGCGCTGGTGGGACTGAGGCCATCACCCACTCCCTTGTGCACTTGGGCATGGCTCAGACCTCTCCGAGCCTCTATTTCCTCATCTGTGAAGTGGGCATGATGATACCTGTCTTGCATTGCTGTAGGATTGAATAATGTAAAGTTCCTGGCATCCGGTAGGCCCTCTATAAACGTTAGTACCCTCTTGGCTCTGAATACATTTCGAATGGATAAAATGCAGTCACAGACATAAAGGAAAATGTCACAGCCTAGAAGAAAAAGAGCCATAAATGTGTGCACGCGAGAAAGCAGCAGGTCCATACCCTAGGAAAGCAATCCTGGGCTTGGTGCTGGGAGCTTTGGGATTTCGGTTTATCAGCTCTGACACTAGCTAGCCCTGTGACCCTGGGACCTCAGCCTTGTCTCCTGTGAAATGGAAGGCTGGTGATAGAATCATCTAGAAGACACTCAGCTTCCAGGAACAGAAAACCCAATGGCCAGAAGACAGGGGTGGGAAACTACAACCCACGTGCCAGGTCTGGGCTGCCACTTCTTTTTGTGCAGCCTGTGAGCAAAGAACGATTTTTACAGTTTAAATAGTTGAAAAAAAATCTGAAAGAATAAGTAATATTTTGTGACATGTGAAAATTATATGAAATTCAAATTCCAGTGTCTATAAATAAATTCTTTGGGAACCCAGCCACACTCATTTGTTTATGCGTCATCTATGACTGCCTTCCTGCAACGACGTCAGAGTTGAGCAGTTGCAGCTTGGAAAAGCGAAAATATTTACTATCTGGCTATTTACAGAACCAGTTTGCCAACCCCTGACTTTCCCAGTAAAGATATTTAGTTATCTCATGTAACATCCATGCAGTTCTCTTGGACTTCTCTCTGGTCACAAGTTGGCAGCCTCAATTCCATGGGTCACATCTAAGCACAATCTACATTTGGGATAGGAAGTTAGGAGCAGGCAGAAAAGACTTTCTCTTGCTGTGGCTTTGTACCCAGGAAGAAAATATTTCCCAGAAGCCCTGCAGGAGGCTCCCCTATCTCATTGGCCAGAACAAGGTCACATGGTGAACCCTGAGCCAATCACTGGGATGGGGTGACCCTGACCGCCTTAGCCCAGTGGGGCTGCAAAGAACCTGCCCTTCCTGAGATGAAGGGCTCTGGCCTTCTACACCCACAAAACCAGGGTCCTGTTAGTGTGGAAGAAAGGGGGAAGAGGGCATTGTCAGCCAAAATCACTACGACCCCTACATCACTAGCATCTCCAGTTTCCAGCTGTGTGATCCATTTCAGAACTTAAATTGGAAAGCTTTTCATTGACGCATTTTGTTGACTTCAATCCTCTCTCTGGAACTCAGGATGTGTTTCTAAACAATTTCCTTCATTTGGAATTGTTTGATCTGCCCTTCCTTCTTTAAGTTTTGATTTGAGGCATTGCTATTCCTGATGTTTCTCAATGCCAGCCCTTAACTTAGGCCCCACCCCTGCCTTCGTGTGTGAGAAGGCTGAGTAGTAGGCCAGAGACAGGAGAATTTTCCAGGACTTCATCACAGCCCAGCCTGCTCGTGGCAGAAATCAAAACAGATTAAGAGTTCGCCAGGATGATTAGACTGAAGTCCTGTTTGGCCTTCGAGAGCAGAAGGGGCAGCCTTGTGAACTGTTTTTCAGTTCTATACAGCTCTGAAAGAAATTGGAGGAAACGTGGAAATGCGTCCTGCAATGCAGCCACAGTATGCCTGAGTTAGTAGAAGAGGGAGCGGAGCTTCGAGTACCAAATGGAAACACTTTTATAGATGAATTGAAAAGCAATTTAATAAGGTTGGCCAGGTGCGGTGGCTCACGCCTATAATCCTAGCACTCTGGGAGACTGAGGCAGGAGGATCACTTGAGCCCAGGGGTTTGAGGTTGCTGTGAGCTAGGCTGACACCACTGTACTCTAGCTGAGGCAATAGAGCGAGACCTCAAAAAAAAAAAAAAAGAAAGAAAGAAAGAAAGAAAAAAAAAATAGGGAGTTATAGGAAAGTGGAAAGGAAGCCACAAGAGCCCATGCAACACATTAAAAATGGGGCCAAAGGTCCCAAGAGAGGAGCAAAGTCCTAATACACACCCTCTATCCAGGAAGCAGATTGTGGCTTAAAAAGAAAATGCTGAGAAAAGATGGAAAACTACAGTGTTTCCTGGAGGGAGGACCTCTTCTTGGTTTTGGGGTGGGCTTCTTGATGGAGAATGCTTTTTGAATATTCTGTACCTGGGGTCTTTTGTAGGCTAAGGAAAAATAGGGAAATGAATTCAAATTCCCCCAAACAAGAGGGATGGGGCTCACTCCTAACCCTCAAGATTCAAAAAGAATGTATGCCTGCAATCTTTGCTTTCCTCATCTGTGAAAGGGTGATGTCAGTGCATGTGTGGCTCGAGTGGCACATGTCCCAGTCCCTGCTAGAAAGTGGAAAACTGGAAAGCACGTTTCCCAGACTCCTTTGCAGCTAGGGTGCAGGCACGTGGCCGGGTTTCCACCCATCAGTTGTACTCGCTCAGGACCCAGATGTGGAGTGAGCGTTGCACGAAGGTGGCCACGTGCCGGGGGTCTGGGCCTTCTGGAAAGCACAGAGACAGGGGCGTTGGGTCTTCTGGAGAAACTGGGAGCAATTGTGACAATCAATCGCAAACATTGTGGGTGTCCATGGACAGGTGAAAGTGGCAGAGGACTTCCTGTGCAAACAGGCCTGCAGAGAGGGGGGCATTTCAAGGGCTGTGTTGGCTCCATGGTCCAGCACTTTCCAGGGTCTGAGCACCATTCAAGCTTGATTCTTTGGTCCTCCGAGAAATTCCTTAAGGTAGCTAACAAATAAACTTGAATAGATCTCTTTGGGCATGAACTTGCTCATGTAGACTGTTGCCTGCAGCCAAGGGCCTTGGCCTAAAGTATTAGATCAGTTCCTGGCACGTGGCACATTCTCACTGTATGTTGGCTAACATTCTGTATTATTTGAACGTTCTACGAAGAGAATGACACATCTGCTCCTGTTTAGCAAGCATACGTTTTAGAGTCCGTCAATTTCTCTCCAAGGGAAGTGTAAGTTCATACCCCTCTCCCTGGGGGTAAAAAATGTAATCCTGCCAACTCAAGGTACATTGTCACTGTCAGGTTTTCTCAAGCTCAGTCAATTACGGCTCTTCCCTCTCTTTTCTGACCTGCCCGCCAGCAGCAGTGGCAGGAGGGGCACCCACTTCTCCGCGTCTGGTCCCATCCTGCGTTGGGGGCGTCGAAGGCTGTGGTGACTTGCTGGCCTGTGTGTCGATCCCTGATACCATCTGGATTCACCACCTCCACCCCCACTGCCACTCTGTGCGCCTTCATCAGGTCCCCAAATGTCACCCTGCACCCCCTCTCCTATAGGCTAAGTGCTATCGTGAATCTCCATTTTGCAGCTGGGGAAACTGAGATCCAGAAAGGTGAGGTGACACGCCCAAGGTCACACAGCTGGTGGGTGGCAGAGCCAGGATTTGAACCCAGGCCATCGGATTTCAGAGGCCAGGCTTATCAGTCACCTATTGCAGCGACAGTAAGGGAACACGGGACAGGGCAGAAAGCCATGTAGCTTGTCTTATTTTCAATGTCTCTAAATGTGAACGCACTTAGCAAAGTGCTGGCACATAGTAAGTGCTCAATAAATAATAATAATAACGCTATTAATACACAGGAACCAGGCAGGCTATGTCCCTCCCGAGCTCCCATGTTCTGCAGGAGGCAGAAGATGCACGTCGGGAAAAAATCGATTTGCGTTGGATACCAAGCCGTCAAAAATAACTGGCAGGAGAGGAGAGAATGGGCAGAGCATGGAAGTCGCTCTGTTTCTCCTCGCTTGTTGTCACACTATTACAGTTAAAGAGTGAACACTTAGCAAGAAAAAGAGCATACGTCTGCCCACATTTTTCTAGATTTACATTCTTTTCACTTATTGGAAAGAGGAAAAAAAATAGGACCAAATGTTAAAGACATTTAAAAAGCAAGAACTATGGAGGGAGGGAGCCAGACTGGCAGCGACGTGGAAAGCGGAAACGCGGGTGACACAGAGCGGGTTTCAATGCTCTGACCCCCGCCCCGCCCTCCCCGCCCCCAACTCTCCACGCTAGAAGGGATGGCTGCTGTTGGGAGGAGAAAATGGGATGTGAGAAGTCAGCGAAGTGTGATCACCCAAACCGTCGAGGGAAATTCAACCCCAAGCACCAAAGTGAGGGGCGATCTTGGGGTGGAGAGTGAGGGCCCCCTCGGGAGGGAAAGCCCCGCAGCGCTCTCCAGTTCCCCACGCTGAATTTGATTCCCTGTGACGACAAGAAACGGCCTCCAGGGGGCGCGCGACTCCCTGCGCTGGGGAGATGCGGCCACCGCCGGGCGTGGGAAGCGGCGAGGGCCGGGCTGGCCGCGCGGAGGACGAGGACGGGGAAGGGCTGTCTAACCCCACAGGCAGCACCCTCCGGCCCAGCTCGGGCTGCCCCAGCGGCGCTCTCTCCACTCAGCAGGGCCTTGAGCGAGGCCAGCTGGAGTTGAAACTGAGCCATGGAGGGGTAACCATGAGAACAGAAAAAGAGAGTGCCCAGTGGGGCCAGAATTAGACGCTTCAACTCAGCGACCCCAGATGGGAGTTTCTGATCAGTAATTGTCGCCCGTGAGAATTGCTTTTCTGGGAATGACAGGCTCATGAAGGACGGAATAGCGATGATGCCCTACATCAAGAGTCGGCAAACTTATCTGTAAAGGGACAGCTTAGTGCATATTTTATGCTTTGCGGGCTCTCGGGCCCTGTAGGAACTCTGCTGACATAGCGTGCAATTAGACACAGACAATCTGTAAGTGAAAGAGCATGTGCATGTTCCAATAAAAGTTTATTTATGGGAGATAAAATTTGAATTTCACTGTTAAGAGAATGAAAAGACAAGCTGCAGACTGGCAGAAAATAGTTGCAAAGTACATCGGATGAAGGACTGGTATCCACAATATACAAAGAAGTCCTAAAATTCAACAATAAGGAAACAAATGACCCAATTTAAAAATAAGCAAAAGATCTGCCAGACACCTCACCAAAGAAGACATACAGATGGAAAATTAGCATATGAAAACATGCTCAGCATCATATGACACTGCAAATTAATTGCAAATTTAAAACAACAATGAGAAACCACTACCCCTGTAGCAAGATGGCTAAAATTCAAAACACTGACAACACGGAATGCTGGTGAGGATGCGGAGCAATAGAAACTTTCATGCATCGCTGGTAGGAATGCAAAATGGTACAGCCACTTTGGAAAACAGTTTGGTAGTTTCTTACAAAAGTAAACAAACTCTTATCATATAATCCAGCAATCTCGCTCCTTGGTATTTACCCAAAGGAGTTGAAAATTGTGTCCACACAAAACCTGCACACAAATATGTATTGCAGCTTTATTCATAATTGCCAAAACTTGGAAACAATTGATGCCCTTCAATAAGTGAATGGATAAATAGGCTGTCATACATCCAGACAATGGAATCGTATTCTATGCTAAAAAAGAATGAGCTATCAAGCCATGAAAAGACAAAGAATCTTAAATGCATATCACTGAGTGAAAGAAGCCAATCTGAAATGGCTACATACTGTATTATTCCAATGAATTGACATTCCCGAAAAGGCCAAACTACAGAAATAGTAAAAAGATCAGTGGTTGCCAAGGGTTGGGAGAAGGAAAGAATGAACAGGTGTGACAAAGCCCAAGAGGAGAGAAACAACCCGGCCTATTCCAGCCCCAGTGGGGCTGTCACTTGGGGGTTAGGACTGCCTGGTGGTCAGGGCCTCGCAGTCTGGGTTCATGTTCTGGCTGCGCCATTTTCCAGCTAGTGTGATGTTGGGCAAGTTAGAAAACCTTTCTGTGTCTCCATTTCTTCACCTGAAAATGGAATCATAAGACCCCAACTTCAGAGAGTTACGAGGATGATATGAGAAAAGACATGTCAAGCGTTTATAATAGCAATTGATACACAAAAAGAACTTAATAAATGTTAGCAATTTCTATTATCAGGATGGGAAACAGGGTATTGTTGAAGGTAAGGCCCACAGGGCCAGTTGTGAACACCATGTGCAAATTAAAGAGCTGGGAGGGGAGTTACCTTGTAGGTGACCGAGAGCCATGATCTTATAGTACAGAGTTATTGATGTCTGTGTCCCATGTCCTCTGAGTTTCTGGGGTTCAGGGACTGCCTTTCATCTGGTCTTAGGATGAAACTGCCGAGGTCTCATCCTCAGACCGGGTCCCGGAAGCTAGAATCCGATGTCAAGATTCTGCACTTCTCGTTGCAGGAAGAAACACAGACCCAGACATGGAGCTGGCTGTTCTGTAATTTGCACTGAGCACGAGGCAGGATGGCTTTATGAAGCCAGGAAATAAAGTTGCAGACAGGGCAGGCAAGGTTGGGATGAGAGAGGCCAGAGGGTCATGGTGAAGCACAGGCAGGACTCCTGGGCCCAGCCCCAGGGACACTGAAGAGCCACCAGACTGTGTTGTTCTTGCATAGCCTGCTGCCCTGTGATGGTCCAGGGATGAACTCTCTAATTTATTTTTTATTAAAAATGACGTTTACAGACTGTTTTGGTTTCAAGAGCAATATCTAGTCTCTGCAGAAAAATTACAAAATGTAGACAAGTAAAGCAAAGAGAAGAAAATAAAAATACACCTATGATCCTACCACCTAGCGATAACCACTCTTTGCACTTGCTCAATATCCACATGGCTTTTTCCTAGGAGTGCAATATATTTATATATTCATTTATAAAAATTGCATCATACACCACATACCCACTATAACCTTTTTTTCTCACGTGGCATTTTATCATGAATATCTTTTCATGTCAATAATCTTAATCTCATTTCATGGTTGTATAATATTCCATTGTATAGGCATATAGGTACCTTAATTTAATAATCCCTTACTATTGGATATTATTATTTTCCAATTTCATTATTCTAAACAACTGTGATGAGCATCCTTTTGCATAAATATTTGCCCACATCTTCATTTACTTACCTAGGTTACATTTCTAAAGGTGGAATTATCTGATCAAAGGATATGCATATTTTTAAGGCTTTGATGCACATTGCTTAACTAACCTCAGGAAAAGTAGTAATAAATTATACCCCAGGGATGGATATTTAAGGGGATGAGGCTGATCTCTACACACAGGGCCTAGAACAAAGCTTTGCATGTAATAGGAGCTTAATAAATATGCATAGATTGTAATTTGAACATAATAAATCCAGGCTCTTCCACGCACACTATCTGCAGTTCTGCTGTCATCTTCTGTTAGCTCTGCAAGAGACAGGGCAAAGAATTGTTCATAAAAGTGACAGAAAGGTAAGAGATCATGAAAAGGAAGAGGAACCGTATCTCAGGGAGTGTGTCATTCAATAACACCCTAGGTCATTACACAGCACTTTCATTGAAATATAGGTGTTAATGGTCCACTTACGAAGCTATCTGTCCCAACATAAATTTGCGTCTAAATTGTTTAAACCCTCTCAATGTAATCATGCCAGGCAAAAGTCGTGGATGTAGAAGCACCAGGGCTTGGAGGTAAAAGACCGTGCAGAAAATAACTATCGTAATATCCAACCTCCCAATAAACATGATGGGCTTGCCACTCGAGAATACACACTCTCCCTTCAATATCCAACGTAACTAGCTTAGGGAAAACGCTTCACAGGAGTGTGCATGTGAAGATAAAAAAACACTTAGACACAATCGAGCTCACCCCCTAAGCTTTGGTTGCCAACTATTTCTACACTTACATCTTTCAAATCCTCGGACTAGAGGGCTTGGTTCATTTTGATAGAAAAAGATAATCATTGAAAAACAAAGGAGGTTTCTACACTAAGCCTCACAAATGAAAGTCATATTAAACTGGATTTATTCATCCCTGTCATCAAAGAAAGGAGAATGAAGGAGAAAAATGTATTAAAGCATGCAAAAATAATCTTTCTATAAGACCTGACATTCACGAACATACCTCAAAGAGGTACCTAAAAATTAAGCTGTGGATTACAGCAATTTGAAATGTATGGGTAGAATACAAGCACGCAGAAGGGAAGAGCAAACACAGTGAAATGTATTGACACTCTGAAGTCTCTTTTTATTTAACAACAAATATTTTCAAGGAACACAAGTCTCTCTCAGTTATTAACAATTCATTTTTTTTACAAGCTACATTCAATTTTAATCATACACAATATATGAAAAATCCCCTTTAGGGATTACCTGCACAAAATTGAAACAGAAATAAAAAAAACATTATAAGATTATATGACAGTTTCAAAGCTGAATTACAAATGTGTGCACCAGGCAGCAGATAAAAATGAGGGAGAAGAAGGGAATGATTAAGTTTTCAATTTCCCTACAAGGACTTGATGTTAATTTCAATTCACTTGCAAGCCGATTTATAAAGGATTATTAAAGAAAACAAATAACCTGATGCTTTGATAATATGAAGGTAGCGGGAAATTATCTCCTAGAGAAAGTGTCACTTAGAAGCCGGGTGAGTTTCTGATTCACCCACAGCCTCAGTCTCATGTCTGTAAACTGGGAAATGACAACACCTCCCCAGCAGGATGCATGTGGGATGTCATGAGAGGATGGAATTCAAGTGCTGAGCATACAGTAGAGACTTAGCTAAAAAAAGCCATTTTTATTGACATGGGTCATGGCAAAAACTTATTCCTAAAGTATCTGTAATATAGATCATCAATAAGTCCAATATAATAAACTTTTCTAAACATTGTCCTTCCTGTTTTTTAATTCCTTTATGTCCACAGTGCAACGAGTAATAACTTCTGCTCAGAGTGTTTTAAGATGGAAGGCATCAATAAATAACAATAATTTTTGCTGAGTATTTACCACATGCCAGGTGCTTTAGATCTCAAATAGTCCTCACAACCACCCTATCAGGTGGGTACCATATTATTCATTTTAGTTTACCAATGACAAAATTGAGACCTAAAGAAGAAGTTAGGCAGTTTTCCAAATGGCTGGAAGCAGCAGAAAGGTTAGGAGCATGAGCTCTGGAGCCAGCCTGCCTCAGTTTCCCCATTGAGGGAAATTGGAATGGGTGGTGTAGTAGGCAGGGTTCTCCACAGAAACAGAACCAGCGGGGTATGTGTGTATGTGTGTGTGTGTGTGCGCGCGCACACACGTGTATGTGTGTATTGGGGAGAGAGAGAGAGAGAGATTGATTTTATTTTAAGGAACTGGCTCGTGCAATTGTGGGGACTGGAAAATGCAACATTTGCAGGGCTGGCTGACAGTCTGGAAATTCCAGCAAAAGTTAATGTTACACTCTTGTGTCTGAAGGTGGTCGAGAGGCAGATCTCCTTTCTCTTTGGGGGACTTCAGTCTTTTCTTTTAAGGCCTTCACCTGATTGGAGGAAGCCCATTCATATTACGGAGGGTGATGCACTTCACTCAAAGTCTACTGATTTAAATGTTACCCACATCTAAACAATACCTTCACAGCAATGTCTGGACTGGCGCTTGACCAAGCAACGGGGCACCACAGCCTGCCAAGTTTTGTTGTTGTTGTTCTTTTCCTTTTCCTTTTCTTTTCTTTTTTAATTTCAATAGATTTAGGGCATACAAGTGGTTTTTGTTACATGGATGAATTGTATAGTGGTGAAGCCTACCAAGTTGACACATAAAATTAACTACCACTGGTGGTAAGAATTTTACCTACCTCCTATGGTTTTGGAAGGATTAAATGAGACAAGGCACGTCCAATACTTGGTATGCCCTAAGTACTCAGAGCCCAGCAGGGAGGCAGCAGTCCGCAGGTGCTTGCTATTGTTATTAAGTGACAGAGCCATAGTGGAACCTAGGTTGTTTGCCCCCAGAGCCCACCGTCAGCCTCTAAACCTGTGCTGTCCAATATGGTAGCCACCAGAGAGACGTGGCTACTAAGCACTTATACGTGGCTTGTGTGACTAAAATCTAAATTTAAATTTAAAAACTAAAGCAGGGTAAGTTTTTAAATAATGAAATGACCTGGGTACCAGGATATATTAGGCTAAATAAAACATACCATCAAAATTAATTTTATCTGTTACTTTTTTTCTTAAATGTGGTGACTAGAACATTTTAAATTACACATGTGCCTTACATCACATTTTTATTGGACAGTGCCACCATAAACATTGTGCCTCCGCAGGGGCACAGGCCTGGCCTGTGAGCACAAGCCCTCCACAGGACAGACTAAGCAGAAAAAACACCACATCAGTGCATCTTAATTTCAGTGAGTTTGCCCCAATTTTTTTTTGAATATTTTTTAACAGCAGCACCAACCGCAAAGGAGAACAATGCAAATTGGACTCTATTAAAATTAGATCTTTTGTTCATCAAAAGACACTATTAAGAGAGTAAAAAGGCAAACCACAGACTTGGAAAAGATATTTGCAATTAATATTCCCAAGAACAGACTTACATTCATGTGTGTGTATCTATATATGTGATATATAACAAATGCCCGCAAATCAGTAAGAAAAAGGAATATAACTCAATAGAAAAATATGTGAATAATTTGAACAGGTATTTTAGAAAAGAGGGTGTCTGAGTGGCCAATAAACACAAAAAATGCAAATTAAAACATAATGGCTGAAATGCAAATGATGGAAAATACCAAATGCTGACAAAGATAAGAAACCGCTGAAATTCTCACATACTGCTAGTACGGTATAAATTGGTACAACCAGGTTGGAGGATTTTTTTTTCTTCCAAGAGTGAAAATGCTTCCCCCACTACCCCTCCAAAGCAGTAAAATTTATCTTTAACTTAAAAAGCTAGCATTTCAAAATATATAAAATAATGAGGCAGAGAGAAGAGGGCCTTGGGCCTTGTCACCCCGGAAGGAATCGTCAGTAATTGAGCCGCAGGGAAATAGAGAGCGGGGCTGCAAACATGGCAAGCCTCACAAATGACAAAATCTAGTGCCTGACCTCTCTACAGCAGATCCCACGGGCTCCTTGCAAACTGCAAGGACGTTCTTTGAGGCCAGGAACCAGAGGGGCCCTGCCGGGGACTTCGGTGAAGCAGGCAAAATCTGCTGGGGGGTTACTTTCACATTAAGCCATAAACCAATTTTCTTTAGAAAAATGTGTCTGTAACAAATGCCCGGAAGAATCAGACTACATCACTGAAAACTGGAAATTTGCAAAGCTTTGCTCAGGCCTTTGATATCATGCTCTGACCTAAATCTAAGAGTTAAGAGTTATTCTTGTCAGGCGGCTGTTTTTGAAGTTCCTTGCTAAGTCTAACTGTGCGTGAGGCTCTGAGGCAGCTCCTGATCAGGGACATGGAGAGATGATTGTCGTTAACATAAAACACGGAGCCCTGGCACCGGCCAGCTTTCTTTCTGCCACCAAAACCGGCTTCTTTCAATCCCCTCCACTTCGTGGTTCTTGTCTCTGGGTAGGTGCTAGTCCAGGGACTTTAATTCTGGGGTCCACAGACCCCTAACATGTTTATGGAGGGAATTCAGGGATCTGTGAACTTGGATGGGGAAAAATATATTTATGTGTGTTAACTTCTAACCGAAATTTAGCACTTCGAACTAGAGTAGTATTATCAGTCCTTATGTAATCAGTAGAGATCACAGATATTGTCATATCATATTACAGTTGTTACAGATACGTTGAAATCAAGTTCATGCTAATCTGCATGTCAAAATTGGTTATTACTGCTAGAACTTATAATGTAAGGCATTAACAAAGGAGCATATGTATTATGCTATCACCATTTAAAAATATTTTGACGAACGGTTATTTCAATATAACTGTAATCTTAGGTATCTTTGGCATTTAAAAGTATTATTCTGAGGTGCCCATAGGCTTCACTGGCCTGCCAAAGGGGACCCTGGCATGGAAAGAGGATAAGAACCCCTATTTGGACAAGAAGAGGCAGGACTTGGTTAGGGCAGGGAGAACCAATAGAAGGAGCGAGGCAGGGCACAGGTGCCAGGCTCTGATCCTGGCACAGTGTATAGGTGGATATGGCAAGCAGAGGCCTCACCCACCCTGAATTCAGGCAAACCAGGGCTGCCCAGATGGCCTGGAAGGGGGCTGCTCGTGGCAGTCCCAGGAAGCATGGCCAAGGGAGTCTCAGATGGAAATCTCCCAGTCCAAAAAGTAACTGTGGTCACTTTTTGAAGCTCTAGCTTTGACCTAGGTCAGACATGGTTCAATCCTGGCTTCATCACTCACCTTTAGCAAGAGATGGTTCACTTAGTCATGGGGAACCTCAGTTTTTTCATCTGTAAAATGATAATAATAACACCTGCCCCAAAATTTTGCTGAAGTTATAGAATTTACTCATAAATATAATGTTGAACAAAGAAAGCAAATTAAAGAATGGCAAATACCCCATTTATGAAAAATGTTAAGTAATGCAAAACAATGTTATATAATGTTTATAAAGATTAATGTAGTATTATAGAAAATAATGCACAATAATGATAAACACCAAGTTCAGTTTCCCAGTGCTTACATTGGGAAATGGATGGAAATAGGTTTGGGAGGGGTACAGGTGTGTGTGTATGGGGAAATCTGAAACAAATATACATGGCAAAGGTTAAGATTGGATGAAGCTCAGTAGTGGGTTTCCTTTAAGCTTTATTTAAATGACTTATAATAAGCTGGGCATTTAAGAATGTACAGTTTGATAAATTTTGACACATGCGTACACTCATGCAACCATCGGCACAATCAGGATAATAAACACATCACCCCCAAATGCTTCCTCATGCCCTCCTGTAATTTCTCCATCCTGCCTTTCCCCATCCACCCCCCATTTCCAGGTGATCACAGACCTGATTTCTGTCACCATGGGTTAGTTTGAACTCTGCAGAATTTTTTATAACTGGAGTTATACAGTATAAACTCTTCTTTTCATGTGGTTTTTTTTTCACTCAGCATAATTATTTTGAGATCCCTTCATGTTGGTGAGCACATCAGTAGTTCATTACTTTTTATTACTGAGTAGTGTTCCTCTGCATGGATATATCACAAACAGTTCATCCACCCTCCTCTACCATATGCTCAACAAGGCCAAGGTTGATCTCAGGTCACACTTATTTTGGGAGCAGACATCTTTTTCATATGAACTCAGTCCAGCTTCCTGAAAGACTAATGGTAACAATAGCTAGCACTTATAGTCAGGCACTCTTCTAAGTGCTTTAAATGTGTTAACTAATTTATTTCTCACAATCGTCTTGAGAGTCATTTTTCAAATCCCCATTTTAATGATGAGAAAACTAAGGGTCACTCTGGTGAGCACAAGAGCCAGGATTTTAACCCAGGCAGCCTGACTCTAGAGTCTGTGCCTTCATCCTTCTTGAGAGGGCCAACTGCATTCCTTATTATCTTCTTTATGTTGGAGAAGTTCTAGTAATATCTTCAGTTTCATTCTTAATATTGTTGTAAACCAGCGGATCAAGGGGACTCGGACACCAGAATTCAATCAGCCAAATCAGTTTATTGATACCTGCGCAGGGGCTGTCCCCACTCCATGCAAGGAGGGAGAAGCAGCCCTGAGCAAAGCCTTTGTGGTTTTTTATACCCTGGGGGCTGGCAGCTATGCAAGCAAGCGATCACAGAAGCAAAACGTTGCCCTTAGCCGTCACTTAAGTGAACAATGGAAAGGTGGACTAAGGGGCGGGGGACTTTCCTGGAACAGGACCTCTCTATTCTTTTTGAGAACAGGCCCCCTTGACTTCCTCCTCCCTCCTCTGGGAACTTTCCTACGTGGTCGGGACCTTTTACTATTAGCTGGAGCAAGACTGACTCCATTTTAGATCTCCAAGAGGAGCCATCCTGGGTCCTTTCTACTTCAATATTGGTAACTTGTATCTTCTTTGTTTGGTCAGTCTTTTGCTAGAGATTTGTCCTTTTATAAGAAAATCTTTTCAAAGAACCAGCTTTTTTAGTTGCTTTTCTAGTTTTTCTGTTTTCTGTTTCATTGATTTTGCTCTTTATTATTTTTTTCCTTCTGCACTGATGGCTTTAGTTTGCTCTTCTTTTCACAGGTTCTCTAGGTGGGAGCTAAGATTGATTAGAGTTTTCCTATTTTCTAATATATACATTTAGTGCTATCATTTTCCCTCCATGTTGCCTAGCTCTGCCTATCTTGACAGGCTTATTTTCATTTTCATTCAGTTCAGTGTATTCGTTTGTTTCCCTTAAGACTTCCTCTTTGACCCTTGGAATATTTAGACATGTATTGCTTAGTTCCCAAGTGTTTGGAGAGTTTGTTATCATCTTTCTGTTACTGATGTCTAGTTTAATTTCACTGTGGTCAGAGAACACACTCAGTATGATTTTGGCTCTTTAAATTTGTTAAAGTCTGTTTTATAGCCAGGATATTTTGGTGTATGTTCCATGGGCACTTAAAAATAATGTGCACTCTGCTGTTACATGGAATGTTCTATAAATGCTGATTAGATTCTGTTGATTGATATACAGATACAGAATTCTATATCTATGTTGATTTTCTGTCTAGTTGTCTCATCAATTATTGAGAGAGGCATGTGGATTTGTCTATTTGTCCTTTCAGTTTACCAGTTTTTTGCTTCACATATTTTGCAGCTATTTTTTGGTGCATACAAATTTAGGATTGTTATGTCTTCTGGGTGGATTGACCCTTTTATCATTTTATCATGTCCCTCTCTATCTCTGGTAATTTTCTTTGTCCTGAAATTTACTTTATCTGATGTTAATATAACCATTCCTACCTTATTTTGATCGTTTGTATGACATAGTTTTCCCCATCCTTTTACTTTCAACCTCTTTATATTATTATATTTTAAGTGAGTTTCTTACAGAGAGCATGTAATTAGGTCATGTTTTTCCATCTACTCTCCCAAGGACTCAAAAGGAATTTTAATTGATAAATTGAGAAAATGTGTTTTGTGAACCATGCATCTTAAACATAAAATTCTGACTTCCAGTTTCTGATTTGGTATGGGCCATCCTCCACCAACTTTGCTTTGCTGGATCTCAGGGCCCAGGGGTGGTGGGAAACAAAGACCAAAAGACCATGGATAATCTCACTATTCTATTACCAAGGACTGACTTTATTACCAGTGTTTTAATTGGTATAACTAGGCCACTTACATTTAATGTAATAATTGGTATGTTAGGCATAACAAAATGGCTTAAGTCTGCCATTTTGTATTTTCCATTTATTTTTTCTCTCATTTCTGCCAAGCTCCTGCTCCCTCCCCGTCCTGGCAGTCACCTCAACTCTGCACATTCAACACACCAATCCACCACCACCTACCTCCCAACTATCCCTCCATCGCTGCCTCCCCTACTCTCCAGCTGCAGCCCTAGTCCAAGTAACCAAAGTCAAACTAGCCTCCCAGGTGTCTCAGACCAGAGGGCCCACGTGCTCAATGCTCAGTGCCTAGTGCTCCCCCCTGCCTGGTGCTTTAAACCCCTCTGCTTGGGCTGTGTGGTTAATCTTTCAGTGTCCAACACTAAAGGAAGTTTGAACGTTAGTTCATCCTATTCACTGGGTTCTGGAGCACAGCATACAGGGAGTCCCCGACAGATATTCGTTTAGTGAATGGGAGAAGTGGGGAAGGCAGAAATGAGAGTTAGTCACTCGAGGCTCTCAGCAGAACCTGAGAAAACTCCCCTTCCGCCACACACAACATGGCGGTAACCTGGACTAGCGCCCAACTTCCGCTTCCGGTGCGAGCGACGTCACTTCCCTTTCGGTTGCCCTGGAGCCCCTTGGAAGCTAAGAGTAGGAGGAAATTTCTGCCGCCCTCTCCACCTTCCTATTCTTTATCTTCGCCTCAGCTCCGGGGTGGCTTGACAGAGTGGCTCCGAGGCTCTGCCGCTCGCGGCTTGTCGGCGAAGGGGCCGAGGGGAGGGGTCGTCCGCGTGAGGGGGTGTCTGAGAGGGACGGACGAGAGGGAGGACTGAGCGGGAGGTGGCTGGGAGGCGCGTCCGCTAAGTTTGTGATGAAAACTCACCCCAGATCCCGGTTATTATTGAGCTGATGGGAGTGACATACGCAGGGAGTGTACCGAGACAATGGTGCTTAGTAGCCAGGACTTCATGGCTGTGTCATGTGTGTATATAGAGGACCTCGGCAGCCTGAAAACCATTTTCTTCCTCTTTTAGATTTATCCATTAAACTGGGCCCGGCTACGCCCCACCTCTGCTGTCTGGTAAACTTGCCTGCTGTTTCTGAGTCCATGTCTAGCATGAAGAGTCTTTATTGAATAGTTTTCATTAATGGCAGGCACCATTGTTCACTCTTCTCACCCCTTTATTGAAATGGCAGTGGAAATCCAAGTAGAAAAAGCACTGTTACAGAGGCTGAAAAAGCTACAGGAGATCAGAGCCATTGACTTTTATTTTTAAAATGAAGATCTCTTTTACTGGAAGGAACTTAAGGATATTGGCATTCAAATAGGTGCTGTGTGACTTTAACGCAGTAGAAATTTTGCCATAGATGATAAGATAGGATGATCACCAAATGAATATCTCCTGACATGCAGACATAGTGAGCAGAGCCATAATCTTCACCTTGGTGTTGGAACAGACTGCAAAGTTAGCCTTTCCTTGGAGCAGTCCCCGCATTCAGGTTTGCTTAGTTGTTTTGTCTGGTTTCTGGCCTGATTTTTTTTTTTTTTTTTTTGCCTTTTTTGGCAGGGTGCAGCAGAACTCCCCAGGTAGCCGAGAAGGTTATGAAATCTTATTTGGTACACCTTTCACTATTGCTTGTGTTACAGTGCAGGGTAAGGTTGTGCATACATTTCCTAAATGCTCTGTGTACCTAAACAGCACACTGCAACTGGACTACTGAAAGTCAAGAGAAACAGGTTTGAACAATTGGTGAGTGTAACATAGAAAGGGCATTTCATCTGATAATAGAAGCATACCTTTTGTGCTAATAAAATACTTTGAAAGTTAGTGTGTAGTTTTTAATAATTAGCATGTAAGTTTTAGTTATACATTGGTTCATAACAAATAGACTAATTAGGTACCCCACTCAGTCATTCATCTAAATGAAAAGTTCTGCTAAATTGTATTTGTGGGCATTGATCAAAGCTAATGGGAAAAAGAGATTAAGATGAAAATCATGGGATTAAATTTTTAATTAGTTTGCCCCTTGAACCGTTGCTTGGTGCGACATGGTGATTGATTGGCTACTTATGCCTGCCTAGGAAGATGTGGCTCTACTACCAAACCTCTTGAGTGTAAGAGTGTTTTACAAAAGACTGAATATTTTATTCAGTTATCTTTCACTTTATTCCTGCTTAACAAGGAATTGAAAAGGAAGGCAAAGTCTGGCATCTCATAGTTCTTTGTTTAATGATACATATAAAATATAAGATGGAGGCTTCAGCCAGTTCATTTGTAAATTTCTCAATCTTAACGTCTAAAATCAAACCCTTGATTTCTTACTGCCACCCTCCTCTCCCTGGGTTCCTTATGTCAACTAGTGGGCAGCATCAGTGTGCTCTAGGCAAAAACCTGGAAACAGTCTCAATTCCCTTTTCCCCTCATTCCCCACAGCTCATCCATCAGCAAGTTCTACTGGCTTTTCTTCTAAAACATATCCTAGATCCATTCATGTTCTCCTCTCTACCACCCTAACCCAGGCACCATCATCCTTTAACTGGTTAACTGCAACACCCTCTTAGTTAGGTCTCCTTGCTGCTAATCTTGTGAAATCCCATTTCTACCATATCAGTCCATTCACCACACAGCAGCAGCCAGAATATTTGTTTAAAACATAAGTTAGAATCTATCACTCCTCTGTCTAGCACTGTCCAGTGCCTTCCCATACTATATTAATTAGTGGGCCCTACCAGGCCCTATATGATCTAGACTCAGTCTGAGACCACTCTCTACCCCTCCACTCACTGTGATCCAGACATACTTATCTTTCTCTCTTCAACCTGCAGGGCTGGCACTCTCTTGCTTAGGCCTAAACTTCAATGTTATCTCTTCAAATAGGCCCTTCCTTGGTCACCCACACTAAAGTAACCTCCTTTTACTCCCCATCACATCATCCCAATTCAGTTTCATCACAACCACCGCCATTATTGCCATTTTTTGTATTTTTATTCCTTTGTGTATTGGCTGTCTCCTCCCACTAATACGTAAGCTCCGTGAAAGTAAGGATCTTGTCTATCTTGTGTGTTACTGTATCTCCAGGGCCCCCAATAGTCTTTGATGTATGAATGAGTGAATGCATATGTGCATGAACTAATGGATTCTGTGGGCCCCAACGCTGTTACCATCTCATTTCAGGTATACTGAAACAGGAAGGCTAGGAAAGGTCCGGGGATCAAAGGCTACATAGAATGGACCCGGAAGCACAAGACGTGGGCAAGGACACAGTGGACAGAGGCAGCAGAAACGTCGGGTGGGCAGCAGGGAGATGGTTAAGGAAAATGGAAATGAAATAGAGCAACTCCGGAGATATGTTCTGGAAACCTTAAACCTTGCACAGGCAGCAGATGCACACACATACACACATTCCAGCTTGAAGAATCTTGTCTCTCAACATTTGCTCTGTACCTGCGTCTTATAGAACGCTTTTCCTGGTAGAGAGGCTTCAGTGTTGAGAGTGATTCAGAGGTCTGGCAGCAGTGTCTGTGATGTGTGATACTTGCAGGCTGGTCTCGTTCTTGATCAGGACAATAAGGCCGCAGTCGATCATAGCAACTGGGAGGAAGCAGTGTGGTACCCTGCAGTGGTGGTTCTACTAACTCTGTGAGCCTGAGTACTTTGCCCACCCTGGGCCCCAGGTCTTCTCCGATACAAAGTGAAGGCTCACTTGGGCTCCTGTGCAACTTCAAAACTCAAAACTTAACTGAAATTGTGCATGTGGGGTTTCCTCCTCCCTGTGGAGCAAGGGGCCTGCTTTTTAGAAAATCCCAAACCTAGGGCTACATCCCAATTTGTCAATTCCACTTAAATGACATATTATTTCTAATAAGCCATCTAATTTTATACCATCTAGTATTTATATTGATAATGGATGAAAATAACAGGAGCAAATTATGCCGCTGTGACACTGATGAAGTGGCTCAGACTTACCCTCTCACTCTAGGTTGGATTTGGGGGCAAAGGGGCAAGGGAGAGAAGATATCATTGGTGCTCAGGTTTAAAAAATGAAAAAGAAGCAAAATGGAGCTTAAACTTTAATCTTTTCATAAATCTTCCTCACCCCCAATTGTTCAGCCAAATTCCTGGGATAAGCCTTCTGTCTCCCATGAACCTTTTGGTTGGATCTTTTGTTAATCTTTTCCCCCTTTGGGGCTACCCTCAACAGTTCTTAAAAACTGAACTACAAATTTTGTTGAGATCCAATTCAGGGTCCCACATTGCATTTAGTTTTATGACTTCTCCAGTCTGTGACAGTGCTTCGTTATTTCCTTGTCTTTCATGACCTTGACACTTTTGAAGAGTACTGATGAGTTATTTTGTAGAGTGTTCCTCAGTTTGGATCTGCCTGCTGTTTCTCATTGATTTAACTGGGGTTTTGAAGTTTCTGAAAGAATACCCCAGAAGTGATGTGCCCTTCTAGGTGTATCCTGTGAGGGTATGTGATGTCAATATGTCTTATTACTGGAGATGTTAACTTTGATCAGTTGAGTAAAGTGGCATCTGTCTGGTTTTCCCACTGTAAAGTGAAGAATACCATGTGCCTTAAGACATATTTGGGAGCAGATGCTGTGTGATTCCCTTGGCTTTATTTGTGACCAGATATTCCTTTTGTGTGTTGGGGTGGAGGTGAGGGTGGGCAGAGTGATTTGTTCTCGCTGCATCGCAGTTACAGACCAGAGCTTGCTATGATTGTGCTGCACGAAATCAGAGCTGGAGTAAACCTTTGCCACTATAAGAAATATCTGGGGCTACATCTTGATAGACACAAAGGAATATGTGATCAATGGCATGTTTTATTTTGTGCGTGGGGAGTGTGCATTGTTAATTGAATGGAGTTCTCTTTATCTTAAGGATAAGAAATATCCTTATTTCTCTTTAAGGAATATGAGTTTATTCCTTATTTATTTAAAAGGGCAACATTTTTGAGTGTCTACAGTGTGCCAGGCACTGTACTAGGCTCTACATCTCTTTGCTCAGTTCATATTCATAATACCTTATAGTAGACATCATTAGCCATTTTATAGGTAAGGATACTCAAGAGTCAAGGAGGCTCAAGGAAGTAAGTTGTTCAGAGGCAAGGGGCAGAACTAGAAATTGAAGCCAGGCCTGTCTAACTCCATAGCATCAAGCTTGCTCCCCTGCTACGTGCCAGGCCCTGTGATCAGTGCTAAAGATGTAGATGTGTAAAACAGATGTTCAAGAAGCTCACACCCTACAGTATGGGGGGCCTTTGGAAGAGGCACAGAGGGCCTGGGGAAGAACCTTTAATCATGAGTGTCATCCTTTTTTACTTGGTGATAATTCCTTGTGCCTCAAGAATCACCGAGCTGGCTTTTCTCAGGCCTTTAAGGAGTTAGGTTGGATGTGCCAGGTTGCCTTCAGCTACCAATAGCTGAATAGAGATGGGAACTAATATTGATGGAATGCCTGTTCTGCTTGTTGCCGGCCATCATTCGTCTCAGCCTCCCTATGAGTGGGCATGTTATTTCCACCAAGCTTATGAGGAAGCCAAGGCTTAAAGGGGCTACACAACATGCCCAAAGTCACCAGCTAGTAAATGGCTAACCAGGAGTTTGATCCCAGATCTGACTGACTCCAGAGCCTGTGCCCAGTCTCAGTGCCCCTTGATATGCTAGGGGTACAGATTCCAGCATGGTCCCTGCCGATGTGACTGTGCACCTGTTATCTTCTCACCTGTAGAAAGGATGATCATGTTTATGTAGTGCCTGATGGGCGTTGACAGAAGTTCATTTGTACCAACCATTTTTTGCTTAAACCAAAGGATCTTTGTGTACCTTTTGGTTTTTTTTAAACACCACAGTAAATCCATAGCAACAGAAACTGATGATTCTGAATCATTTGTGACATATAAAATGCTACTGTATCAACAAGCTTGCTTCCCTAAGAGATGCAACATAGGGCAAGTCAGGTCTCTTTCTCCCTGGCTTTGGATGAGAGATTTAGTTCTTCATAGAGTCAATGCTTAAACAGCATTTGATGTTGCTGCTAATAGTTTGTTTCCTTCCTGTCTCAGGGTATTTGCTAAACTGTGTAGTGAAGGAGGGGACAGAAAGGGGCCTTCATTCTCCGGCTTCTTTCATTTGACAGCTTTCCGGATTCTCTTGGATCATTGTCCTTTCTATGCTGATTTTGAAAATGTGAAAGCAAGTGGGAGAGCTGCACTTGCGTGGTTGAATGAGAAAAGGAACTGATTATTAGCAGGCCCAGGAATTAGGATGAGGAGATCAGCTGGCAATCTGGTTTATCAAAGTTACTCCATTTGGTTCCTACCATATATGATCGAGGTCCACAGATTATCTTGACTCTGCTGCTGTTGTTCTTGTAGAGGCAGTGAGAGAGAATGACCAAAGGCACAAGTAGCAATAGATGTAAAGAAAAATGCAGTATAAACAACTGGAAGTTGTTCCCATCTCAGTTTGGATTCAAGTGTAAGCAATTTATCTGGGCTGTGCAGGAACCCTTGGTAGGGAATTGGGAAGAATGAGCTGGGAAGGGAGAAAGGCCAATAAAGGATGTGCTCTCAAACCAGGCACCCCTTCGAGGAACTGGGGCTCAGCCCCACCGGGGAGCCCTGGGAAATGGCGGCCTGCAGCACATATGTCAGAATTACCTGGTGTTTCCCCACACCCACCCAGGGAAGGGAGCTGGGGTATTTGTATACCAACTGGGGTGTTTATTCACCAACTTCTGAGTGTCAGTGATTGATGGCTGCTCCCACGAGGTGTGCTGGGCACACAGGCGAGTGGTTTTCTGCAGCTTGGGAGAAAGCCCTCAGGCAAAGAGATGCAGATGCTGCAGTCGAAAGTCATTCAGCCTGCACTGATGTGGTAAGGCCGAGGGATACGGGCTGGGTACCAACAGCATCTGCTACGTCCCCTTAAAACAGAGCAAAACGCCCACCCCTCCCCCAGCATTCCCCATATCATTACACAGCACCACACTTATTCAGTCTCATGCCCAAAGACCTTGGGATCTTCCTTGATTTTTTTTTTTTTTTTTTTTGCTTTTTCCTCACATTCAGTCATGAACTCCATCTTCAAAAGATGTCTTGGATCCTACAACTTCTCACCATGCCCATCACCATTGTTCACTGGATTTCCGCAACAGCTTCTTAGCCCAAATTTGTGTCAACACACTTTTCCCTTATGTGATAGCCAGAGTGATCTTTTAAAACTTAAATCAGATCACTTTACTCCCCAGTTCAAAACCATCCAGTGGCCTCTCATCACTGTTAGAATGAAATCAGAAGGCTTCACCATGCCCTGAAAGACCCTACGTGATCTAGCCCTGGCTGCCTCTCTGACTTCAGTCTCCATCTACTCTCCTCTTTGCTCACAGTGCTCCAGCAAGATTGCTTTTCTTGCTGTGCTCTTGCCTCAGGGCCTTTGCACTTGCTCTTTCAACATAGAACACTACTCCATATACTCATATCACTTGATCAGTTTATTCCGTTCTGTGCTCAAATGTCACCTCCTCAGGGGGGACTTTTCTTAACAGTCTATCCAGAAAAGAGCCTTCTGTTACTCTAGTCCCTTAGTTTGTTTTACTTATTTTTTCTATAGCAGTGATCATGACCTGAATAATATTAGTTTAGAGTTTTATGCGTTTGTTGCCTGTCTCCTGCACTAGAATGTAAGTACCACGAGTCCAAGGACTTTGTTTGAGTCTAACTCCCAGCTCCTAAGAGCGTGTGACACCCAGTAGGTTTTTTTGAATGAATAGATTAATAACTGTTTACCAGTCCTGCTGAGAGCACCCATCAGTCAAAAACTTTCAGAACAGATAGCAGAAATTGCAAACCTTAGTTTGAGAGCTGCCTGGCTGCATCTTTCCCAGAGCTGACACTAATGAAGAACACTCTTAGCAGAGTCAGTTGAAAGTCCTCGGACTACTTCCAATGTGTTCTTTCCTGACATCCATTGCAAATCTCAACCTGTTTCTCTCTCTCTCTCTCTCTCTTTGCCTTTCTGAGAACAACAGAAGGAAAATTGAGGGAATCAATGTGCTACATGTCAGATATGATGACAGGGACAAAGTAGAGCCTTGTTTTTTAATAAACTAGAATGCAAATTTGTTCATTTCCCCTAGTGCCTGGCATATAGTAAATGCATGCCAATGATGAGTGAATTGACAATGTCATCTATTTGATGTTATCACGCTTCCTTTATGGGCTAATTGTTCTGCAGAAGGTATTTCTCTGCAGGGCTCACACCCTTAAAGAAACCAAAGAGTGAGGGGATTTTCTCCATCTCTGTCCCACAACCCAGAAACCCATAGCTTTATCCACGCCCATCCCTTCCCACACATACCAGCCCACGATCCTAAAAATAGTAGAGTCAGTTCTATCTTTTGTGTGTGGTTTAATTCAATCCATTATAAAAGTAATGCAGGCTTATTTTAGAAAAATTTTTAAATTACAGAAAATAAAAGGAGAAGAAGAAAAATGATATATGGTTCTACCACCCAGAGATAACCACTGTTAATATGTTGGTGTATTTCCTTCCAGTGTTTTCTACATGTATTTTTACATAGACTTAATATATAATTTTATATCTCTCCTTACTTAACATCACAACATAAGCATTTATCCTTGGTATTCAATGCTCTGTGAATATCTCTGAATAGTTGTGTACTATTACATTTTCCTGTTATAGACCTTTTAGCTTGTTTTCTATTTTTTAAAATTGTAAATAATGCTGGGATAAACATCCTTATTCGTGCGTCTTTGCTGGCATTCCTGATTTTTCTTTAGGATAGAGTCCCAGAAATGGATTAACCAGTTCTAAAGGAGACAAACTCTTAATAGGTTTTGTGAGATTTCATTTTGATTTCTAAAACTATTCGAATGTGACTTCCATAAAAGAGCCCTAGAAAGCCAGATTGTCTCGAAGAATTTACTTCCAGTTTTGAAACATTTCCGACCCAGAGTGTTTTAGCATTCAGTTTAAATGAGCACAGAAATCTCCCGTAGCCTGTCTCCTCTTCACGCCTCTTCCCTCTCTAATAAAATGCAGCAGCGGCGTTATAAAAATCTTTCTCTGGTAAACAACGTCTTTTGTGTTCTCAGGGATTGTTTTCTTAAGTCATTCTGGCGGGTGCTGGGTTTATGCCTAGAATTATATGTAGTATTTTTGCATGCCTGTTTATGATGTCTTAAGGGTTTAGTTATGCTTTATGTTTTTTTTTTCCCCCTTTGCCAAAAGGAAGTCCAGATTTCATGGCAGTGGAACCTGCTTTTACAAGTCTGAGTTCTGCCTGAAAGGCCTGGATTAGCTTAGCAGGGACTACTCTTAAGAAGGTTGCATGGGCAGGGACTCCTCTCCCCAGGGCCAGGCCAGCCTGGCACTAGCTTTGTCAAAGACAGGCCGATTGTACCTGGAGGGAAACCATGGCATGCCTAGGTGTGAGGGGCCAGGCATGACCTCCTGTCTAGGAGGATCAAGGGATGTAAAATGGTTGCAAGGTGATGCTGCAGGCATACTACAAAATGTCACGCATGCAACATTATTAAAAAGAAGGAGTCAGATGTCTTTCTTTATTTGACCTGAAAAGATGTCTATGGTATTTTATTAATTCTGAATAGCAAGTTGTGGAGAAACATGTATGGTATGATCCCATATTTGTTAAAAAAAAAAAAAAAGGTAAAAATTGTGTATGGGAACCTCGAATATCTACATGAACCAAAAGAAATGTGTGGAAGGACACCCATGAGACCGCTGGTAACTCTGGCTCACTCAGGAATATGGAATTGGGGTAGAGGAGCATCAGGAGCTTTTGCTTTGTACAACTCTGTTGAATAACACGTTACAATGAACATGCATTACTTTTATAACTTAAAAAAAGGAGGAAAGCTAAAAAAAAAAAAAATACTGGTGAGGAATGGCATGAGGAGTGGGTGGGGCTAGGAGCTAGTTGAGAGGTAGGGCCTGGGTGGGGCGGGTCAGCTCTCTGGCGAGGCCGGTGCCTGTCCTGTAGGAAGGCCCGGCTACCTAGCAAACTCGAACGTGTTGGCGTTCACTTGAGATACCACACTTGCAAAGTCTTCTGGGGAAAAAAATGGGAAGGGTCCACAGAGCGTCAGGAGTTGCTGTCTTTCCTCTGAGGGCTGAGAGAGGATGGCCAGGACAGGAAAGAAGAACACACTTTAAAAGCCCCAGAAGGGAAAAGATTGATTCAGTCTCTGAGTCAAAGTGCGCTTCTCAGCCTCCTGTGAGACAGGCCCTGGCCTTGAAGTAGAGGCAGTGTCCAAGGCGTTTATTAACCTCCTTCCCTTGGGAGCGAGGGCTGCGGAGTGACGGCTCAGAAGCTCCATGGCTCTCAGACATGATTTGCTTTATATTCTATTTGTGAATTAGGGTGTGTTTATGGCAAATGCATGATTTAGACGGTGACGAGTCTGCTGCAAATATAAAGGGATAATTGAATCTCAAAGTCTATTAAAGACTGTTGTCTTACATCTTGTGGGATGACATTTTATTACAGGGGCCAAGTTGGCTCTCGTATTCAGTTTCTTCTCTTCCCTTCCTCCCCTTTCTTCATTATCCTTCAAAAATTAGATTTTCCCCTTTGCCAATCAGAAGTTGCAAAAAAAGCCTCCAGGGAAAGTCAGATTGCCGGAAAGGACCGCCTGGGGGAGGTGGCGCTGCATGGCAGGTGGCTGCAGGGGTTCTGGCATTGGCCGCTAATGGTGTGACCTCCAGCAAGTATCTTGCTTCCTCTAAGCCTCAGTTTCTTTATCTGTAAAGTAGGGGTGATAATGTTTACTTTTTGGTTGTCATAAAGGTGGGGAATATGAAGCTTAGCACAGCGTCTGGCACTATGGCAAGTGCCATGATTGCTTCTGTCATCGGGACTGTTGTATTCTCAGTTCTGCCACACGTTTTGCTCTATTTCCTCGGGCAAATCGGTTCATTTCTGTGGTCCCCTTGTTCCTCATATGCTAACTGAACTCTCGACAGTTAATAACTCCAGTGAAGCCCAAAAAAGCAACAAAAGCAGCTGAACGGCAACAACCATAACCAAAAAACCCACCCCAATCCCTCTGTAGAAGGATAATGTCATTTCACTCGGGACCGCTCTTGGTAAGTGGGCCTTTCCTCTCCAAAGATCCCGGAATCTATCTCCTCCTCAGGGCTGCTAAAATCGGCCTCGTTCTGTGGTCTGAGCTGCTGGCGACCTCTGTCCACACACTTGTGAGACTGGCCCGGGGCCCTGGCACAGCCAGGCTGCACAGCCGGCCAAATCCCAAAGCCCTTTCTTCTGAGCAAATAGCATTGCACACGTTGCCATCAAGAAAATGAAAGCATTCGCAGTGGCATGGCGTCTGGCTCCTCTCTGTGGCCTTTTGAAACAATTCTATGACCAGAGAATGGCTGGAGACAAAGGTCTTTCTATCTGATCTGCTCCCCCGGCTGGCATGGGATCATGGGGGGCCGTGTTCCTCTTCCCTGGTACCACAGGGATCGTTATCACTGCGCTTGTCTCCTCTCTGTGAGTAGGACAAGGCCGGCAGACAGGCAGAGGGATATATTTCAACTGCCCTTGACTCTGTTTATAATCACAAACATGAAAGGAAGGGAAGGAGACTGAGTTTATAGGACTGGTTCTTTGTGTAGCCTAATTTATCTCTCTCAGGCAGCAGTGGGCTGAGCGGGTTTCCTTTTTGTTTCCAATGCAGGAAACTGAAATATGAATCTATGTTGATGAGAGAATAAAGGAATTGAAAGAGGCATAAATCTTATCTTCTCGCAACCCTAGAAGATCAGCTTCTCGTGAAGAAGGGGATTATACTTCTGTAATTAACTGCTTTGCAGCTCCCGGTGATGGCTCAGAGCTGAATAATAGCACCCGGCCCAGTTGGATGAAAGGCTGGCGGGCAGGCGGTGCAGTGACTCGTCACGAACAATGGTCTCAGGGCTTGACATCCTTCCCCCGTGCCCAGCTCTCAGAGAGTCAAACCAGGAGATATTTGTCCCCTGCCTATCAGCATTCACAGCAGAGAATAAAATTCCAGAACAAATATCTCACAGAGACTTGTAGCTGCAATGAGGTACCTTGAAGGGCCAAGCCAGATTCTACACCCCTTTGTGTGCCAACCAGTGCCTGAAACTGTTAGGTGCTTATTAAAGGCTTTTTGGGGGTGACTGCTGTCCAGAACTGTGAGATTGCAGGAAAATGGCCCGATTTCTCTGATCTTCAATGTTACCACCACAAAATGCAGGGGTTCTTCTAGAATTCTTTTGAGGAAGAAATCAGATCATGAGTATAAACAAATTACTTACGACAGTGCCTGGCACATGGCAGGTGATCAATACATGGTAGCTATTATTATTATATTGTGAAATAAAAGTGGATTGCAGCACATAGCCATGATAATAGCCAGCGTTTATGAGGCTGGCTATGTGCAGGTGCTGCGTGAGAGCCCCACGGCATACCTGTCAGACAGGCAGGATTCTGTCCCCCTCTCTACTGGTGACAAAACAGGCTCAGAGTGACCTGCTCAAGGTTAGGGGCAGAAATGGAGATGAGCACCCAGGTCTTTCCCTGTCCCTTCCCCCCTCAGCCCTCTCCCCTTAGCACTGGGATCACAGGTGCTCGGTCTCTCAATCCACCTCCCTTGGGAACCCACCCACCCCAGGGGTCTCTGCTTCCCCTTCCTCCCTGCCACATGCTGGACCACCACGTCCTCGATTCTTCCTTGGAGATGTCCCCAGAATTTCTCCTCTATCCATCCCCCTGCCACTCATGCTGGCCCAGACCCTGGGCTCATGACAGCCAGGCTTCCTACGCCAGGCTCTCTCTCTGTCACCTCCACATCAGTGCCAGATGAGTGGTCCCCGGTCCCCACTTTCCTGTTCTTCCTCACAAGGGAGCAACGACCACTCCCCGCTGTGTAGCAAAGCAGTTACATGTCCCTTTCCCAGTGTTCAAGGCCCTTCAGCTGACCTGGCCAAACTCGTCTCCCTGCTGGCAGTGACAACCCTGCTCAGCTGGGTCTGCCTCTGTGTCCCCCAGGCAGGCACCCACAGCCCCAGTAGGGCTCAGTGGGTCAGACCCTTGACTCACACTCCAACGCCTGACAGAGGATGCCCCACTCAGTGTTCAGTAAGTGCTTAGCAGAGCCTGGGACACGGAGATCATCTATTCCCTCCACCCATCACCCCACAGATGGAACTTGACCTCCAGACAAGCTTGGTGACTTGGCCAAGGTCACACGGTGAATTAGCTCCAGAACCAAGTCTCAAAGCTAGGCCTTGGAGCTTGGAATTCAGTGTCCTTCCATTAGACCAATAGGCCATTCCACCCTCGTAATGACTAAGGGCCTTTATAGAGGTTTATTTTGTTCTGAGGCTGCATGTGGGACCTGGACCCATGTGATTCCCCAGAGGGACTGGCTGAGAGCCTGCTGAGGAAAGGACTCTGAGCAAGGCAGGGAGCAGGGCATTCGGGAGGGAGCACCATGGACAGAGGCAGGGAGGCCAGGTAGCCTAGCACGGGCTGCATAGCTGGCCCAGGGTAGCCTGGGAAAGCAGAGGACTTGGATTCAAGTTCTGCCTCTGCATCCGGTCTGCTCAGCTCAGGGCTTAGGCAAGTCCTTTTGCCTTCCTGGACCTCAGTTTCCTTGTACGTGCAATGGGCATTGTGATATTTCCTGTCTCCTAAGGCTGTTGTGAAGATTACCCCAAACAGTAATGCCCCAAATATAGGGACCTGGAGCACAGTAGGTACACAACAAGAGGTCTAGTGCGTCTGGAGCTGAGGCTATTGGACCACAGGGACAAGCAGGGGTTTGGGAGACACTGCATGTTTCCTTTTGCCTTCCAACGGGCCCTTTCTTCTCCCTCCCGGAGCTCACCAGCTGGCCTGGGAGGGCTGCTTGCCCACTCGTGCTTGCCAAGATGTTTGGCCGTTTCCCGGTCCAGAACCATCCTCTGGTCCTGTCATCATCCTTGAGCCCTTTCCAGCCTGAACCCAACTGGGGCTCGTGTTCCAGGTCTGCTAACACTTGCTGGCAGGGCCCGTGTTTGGGAGTGAGCGCTGTGTTTAGGTAGAAACAGACACTGAAAACAGCTGCTGGCTTCTCTGAGTGGTAAACAGGGAGTGGGGCCCTCGGCTCTGGGCGCTGCTGAGGAGGGTGCAGGCAGGGCCGTGCTCACTGTGGTTCGCGGGCAGGGCAGGGCCATCTTCCCAGGGAGTGGGCCCTTGCAGGCTGGAGCTGGGGTTGGTGGGATCGGTGGGGGATTTAGAAGCCCTCCCTCCCTCTGGGCTTCCAGATGCTTAAGGACTCTACAGACACTTTCTGCCACTTAATGTCTGTGAGACTTTGGGTCAGTTCCTCAAAGCTCTCTGGGTGGGCCAGTCAGCAAAGGCAGTTTCTGGCATGTCCTTGTATATTACACCAATGAGTGCTGTCAGCTTACTGATAGAGCAGTCACTTGGGCAGTGCTGATTTAAACATTCATCTCCCAGCTCCCACCCCGGACTCACTGAATTAGAATCTCTGAGGGAGGGCCCAGGAAGCTGCATTTTAACAAACTCTTCGGACAATTCTGGTGTAGGCATTCAGAGAACTACACCTGTAGGCATTCAGAGAACCACTGTCAGATTCCATCAGGTTCCCTGCATGCACACCTCGGTTATGCATTTTGGCTTTGGCTTGGAAACAGATGCTCTTAGATGTATGCCTCCTTACAAACAGATGCCATCCCTGTTCTAGGAGATGAGGAGTGATTCCCCACCCCTGGACTTACCTCATTTGCCATTCATCCATCCACCCATCCACCCATCCATCCAACCACCTACCCGCCCATCTATTTATCCACCCACCCACCCAC
>VBSM01001265.1:2350748-2366853 GCA_008086735.1 Cheirogaleus medius | reverse complement strand
ACCCATCCATCTACCCATTCATTTATCCATCCACCCATCCATCTATCCATTCATCCATCCATCCACCCATCCATCCATCCACCCATCCATCTACCCATTCATTTATCCATCCACCCATCCATCTATCCATTCATTCATCCATCCACCCACCCATCCACCTATCCATCTACCTATTTGTCCATCTATCCGCCCACCCATCTATTCATCTATAATTTTCTGAGCACCTGTGTGCTCTGTGTCTGGCTCTGGGCTGAGCTTTGAAGACACAGGGAAGAATAAGGTCTGGCTCCTGGCCAGAACTCTCTATTTAAACAAATAGACACATAAATCATCATAATACAGGGGACCCATCCAATGATCGATGTCTCGAGTAGGTACTGTGGTGGCACAAGGCAGAAATGATGGACTCCACTGGCAGGGAGAAGGGGTGAGAGAGGGCCTCACAAGACAGCACTTTGTGAGTGGGTCATAAAGGGTGAATCGTTTGCCAGATAGAGAGGGTGCATGTGAGGGTGGGGGAGGGCAGGTCAGTCCTGGGAACTAAATCCCCGCCCACCCGCAGTGAGAGCAGAGTCCTGTCCTTAGGCCCTGATGCTTATCTGCAGCTGCAACCTTGAGACTCGGCCCCATGTCCTGACATTTCTGAGTGAAAAGGTTCTGGTGTGTGTGTTGCAGCCCATGGTGGCTTTGTCTTACACAGTAAAGTGACCATGAAAGTAACCGGGGAACAGCAATCCAGGTGGAGAGGCACAGAACGCTTCATGTCCTAGCTCTGCCTCCAACACACCATGTAACCTGTGGACAGGTCTCAGTCTCAGTTTCCCCATATCTAAGATGTGGGATTGGCTCTCAGCTCTGCCAGCTTTCTGCCTGGAGCACAGCCTTGTCACCCTGGCTGTAATACACATGTTGGCGACGACCTTTCTCTGAACTCCAAGTTCATTTGCCTGAGTGCATCAACCACACAACACCTGGCATGTTCAGTGGATTCACTCTGGCGCCCACCCCTAGCGCACCTAGCACATTACCGGCCCTGGGAGGTGGTCTTTGGAAGGGAGCTGCAAGGCGGAAGTAGGCCTGAAGGTGGCGCTGTGGGTCCAGCTGCCAGCTGCTCTCTGGGCAGGTCTGTTTCCAAAGTGTCTGAAAACTGGGCAGGCTTGATGGCAGCTCTGCTCCTTGGCACCCGCACACTCCAGCAGGCTCTGCTTGTTTGCAGAAAGCAGCCAGCCCAGCCCACTCACCCCCCCCCCACCTCCTGTGCCCCTTCATCCATTTTCAAAGCCGTTTCCCTTTGGGTGCGCCCCTTCAGGAGAGGAGGAGGGGAGGAGGGCCTGCTGTGAGTGGCTGGTGGGGCAGGGCCCACACCCATGCTCCTGGGGAGCCTTGTTTGCTGCTGCTGCGGTCCCCCTCAGTGTGGGGCTGCAGTGGAGCCTGTAGCCATTGTATTTGGGTCACAGCTCTCTTAACCCCCAGTCCCCACGGTGGACGCCACACCTGCAGCAATTCGCTTGGCATTTTGAAAGCACTCCACACTCTGCCTGCTGCCATCTCGCCATTCATCTGGGTTTGGGCTCTAGCTGGGCCGTCTAATAAGGAATCCAGGGGCCGGGGGGAGTTTGATGGGGGCCAGAAGAAGGAAAGAGGAAAGTGCTAACATTTATTAAGTGCCCGCTGGGCGCCCAGCGCTTCCACAACAACCGGAGCAGTGATTTTTAAATTTTCTTCCAGCTGCAAAACCCTTTCCTCCATCCATGGGCACGGGCCCAACCTGGCCACATAAAACAGACCCAGAGCAGCTGCCTTGGTGGGAACGGGTGGGGCGCCGAGGGCCGGGGGTCCTCCCCACCTCCCAGCAGTCCCTGGGGGGCTTCCATGAAACCTGGATCTAAAGGCACTGTGCTCATGTAATCTGTGTATAACTCTTAGAGGAAATAGCATCCCCACGTTTCAAATGTAAAGCTGAAGCCCAGAGTGGGGAGGCAGGATCCCATGGTTAATAAAGGGCAGGGGGTCAGGCTTGGACCCGGGTAGGCCCCATTCAAAGCCCACGCTTCTCCCTACTCCACCCTGAAGACAGCAGGTGCTTTGCTTCCTAAGGAAGGGCGGGAAGGGGCTGTGGCTCCTCAGGCTGCAGAGGGGACAGGCCAGACACACGTGGACCCGTTGGTGCTTGGATGCCTGGTAAACTGCCTGCCAAGAGGGAACCCAGACAGGACAAGAGAACAGTGGGAGGTGGGACACACATGGGGAGGGGGTTCTGAGCCACCAGTGAAATGGTCTGTCAGCCCGCCAGGCAGGCTGCAACGTGGCTGACTCCAGAAGAAATCACCTGGCCGTGGGTTGCTAGAGGTTCAGACACAAACTTTCTAGGACTTGATTAGACTTTGTTTTCTTCCAGCACAGCCGGGGTTTGGAACTATAAAATACCAACCAGATCGGGGTTCCCACTTTGCCCATGAAGAGGGGATTGTGGAAGGATAGCCCCTGATAAGCAAGTTGCTTTTAAAAAAGGAATGAACACTTTTGCTTGTAATCTTACAATGAGCATAGTATTGGAGTCAGAAATACCTGGGCTGAAAGGTTGTCTCTGCGATTAAGACCCGACTTCTCTGTGTCGCAGTTAGTCGCCTCCTCTGTAAACGGCATTGCAAGCGTCCCTGTGCGGTTGGGCTGCTGTAACAAGTTCCTGTGTGTGGAAATGCAGTCGAAGGGATTGGGGGGTGCAAAGTCAACAGTGGTTCTCTCCCCCATCCCCGTCCACAACTTTTCTCAAAGCCCATTGAATTATGATGTGTGCTAAATGGGTGTGCCTCCCAGGGGCACTTAGAGGATGGGTTATCTTTTGTCGCTGTGGTCAGCTGGCGGAAACACTCAGTTTTTCATCTTGGTATGTGAGATGGGATGCTCTGATCCTCGGAATTGTAAACTCAGAGTCTCGGAGAGCTCAGGACGGCTAAACCCAACCCCTTCGGTTTCGAGATGGGGAGAGTGACTTGCGCAAGGCCACCTGCCGGGTCAGTGGTGGAGCTGGAGCCCACATCTGCTGATTTGTAGCCCACTGCTCTGTCCTCTGGGATGAGAAGGGGCCCCGGAGGCTGAGGAGGGACGGTCCACAGGACGCCGTCTTCACCTACGTCTGTGGGAAGGTGGAGTGAGGCGCTCAGCACGGGAGACCCACCCTCTCCACGAGCCCGTTGTTGGGAGTAGGTGGAGCCTCCATCATAGGACTGAGACCCCAAGAGCCAGGAAGTCCTGTTACCACCCAGAATCAGAGGCATCAAGATATGAGGTCTGTGGAGTTGAATCACCTCCCTGCCCAGCTGTGTGCCCTGGGCAGGGGACCTCTCTCTCTCCTCTCTCCTTATGAGCCTGCTTCCTTACCTGAAAACTGATGAGAATAAAATTGCACACCTCACAGGTTATTGTGAAGATCAAACAAGTTACTATAATAACAATAGCTCGCACTTAATGAACATTTACTGTGTGCCAGGTTGGGTTCTAAACTCTTTATATGCATTTGCTCATTTAATCTTCATAATGACTCATTTTACTGCTGAGGAAACGGAGGCCCAGAGTAGTCGAACAAAGCCCAGGGACAGAACTGGAGAGGACAGTGCAGAGTTTGAACCATGCGGACTGGCTCTCCCACCCAACCCTTCGCCACTGTGCTCTTCGGCCCCTCAGTTCCCGCAGAATCCAGACCTTAGCACATAGGTGCTCCCAAACGGCCCTCCCTTCCTCCCTCTCTTTTCCCTACCATCCTCGTCCTCCCCTTCTTGCCCCCAAGAGTGGGATCCAGAAACAGTGGGCTGTAGTTTCCCAGACACTGAAAGTTAACCCAACTTGATTGTTCCACCTTGAGTCATTTTCTTCTATGTTTTGTTATTGGTTTTATTTTTATTTTTTGTTCCTTAATCAAAAGCAAGACTGAATTGCCTACTGAGGCACATCTCCTGATTCCGTGCTCATGAGCACCAGGTGTACTTACGAGCACCAGGTGAGCCTGTGCTCTGCTCAGCTCCTAATGCCGGATAGTGACGGAGCACCTGACAGTGTGGCTTGTGGTTGCAAATTGTGCATGGCTAAACCCCTGCCCACGGGCCGGCTTCCTGGATGCAACTGACCAGTGTGGGAGAAAATACGCCTTCTTGTTTGTGGATTTCTGGCGACATTTGTTCAAGTTCCTGGTTACTATAGAGACCTTGTCAACACATCCAAATGCTCCTCTTAGCACAGAAACTTGTCTTCTCCCGGTTCTCTGCATAGAACATAGGCTCTCAGGAAGCAGCAGGAAAGGCTTAGCCACTGCGCCTTCCTGAGCCCCGACTCCCCACCCCCAGGCTCCGGTTTCCTTCCAGCTCCTTGCAGCCTTGGGCCCACAGAAGCTAAACTGAGCGAGTGGACAAGGAGCCAGGGTCACTGTTTGAGTGAGGCCAAGCTTCAGGGCAGATAAAGGCAAGTGAATCAGAACAGTGGAGAATCTGGCCAACGTATTTAAAAATTCAGATTTTTTTTTTCTTCCAGTGACCTAAAGGAAAGACAATCTGCTCTGGAAACCTGGATTTCTTACTATCGCGGCTGGAAGGGCAAGGTCAGGGTCCCCAGGGCACTGAATGCTAAGGCTGGGCCTCGGGCCTGCTTCTGACCAGCAAAGCCAGCATCTATCTGCAGTGTATTTATGCTCCCACGCTGGCTCCTGATCGCCCATCTCTGCCTATCGAAACCTTGCTGTTGCCCCACCACCCCTCCCCACGGCCACCACTTCCAGAAAGACTTAGACCCAATTCCCCTCTGTCCCTTGCATCTCTCATTATGATCTCATCTCTCATCTCCTTCCACCCGGTGTCACGATCACTGTGTGGCCGCCTTCGTTCCAGAGACGCTCATGGAGCTCTAATCACCGGGCAGGCCCAGAGTAAGTCACTGGTGGCAGGAAGGACCTAATCCCTGTTCTTATTTCTAGGGATCCCATGTGCTCAACAATGTGGCAGAGACAGACAAGTCCATACGTAGTTAAAGCACGCAGTGCAGGGAGATGCTGAGCGGCTGGGCCATCTGTCTGCAGGTGCGGCAGGGGCAGATCCAGGACTTCCCAGAGGTGGTGACGCCTGGCTCATATCTCAAAAGCTGAGTTTCATGAAACAGAGGAGGTCTGGGATAAGCGGCAATTCAAGACAGTGCGGACAGCACGTGCAAGCCAGCGAGGCATGGGGGAGTGTCCTCAGGGAGGGAGCCCCAGGGAGCCCAGAGGACTGGCATGAAGGAGGGACTGGGCAGGCAGGTGGCTGTCAGATCACGGGGGACCTAATGAGTGTTGCTCGGCAGCGTGTGCTTTATCCTGCAGGCAACGGGGAGTAGTGGGAAGGATTTTTAGGAAGAAGAAACCCAATAGGATTTTCACTCAGGCTGTTGAGTGAAGAATGAACGGTTGAGAGGCTAGAGGTGAAGCAGGGAGGCCAGCTAGGAGGTGGTGGCTCCCGTGGAGGTGAGGGATGATGGCGTGGACTAAGTGGTAGACTTCAGGTCTGTTTAGGAGGCTGAATGGGCAGGGTCAGTTGCTGATGGGGTGGGACAGTGAGTGTCTCCACGGTGGAGGTTGCAGGGGAGCAAGAGGGGGTGTTGCTGTCCCCTATGACCTCCTAGACAGTGATTTTCAAACCCGGCTGCATGGCAGAATTACCTTAAAATGCAGACTCACAGACTCACAGACCCCACGATGAGGGGAAATTCCTGATTCAGAAGGAAGACCAGGGCATCTAAATTTTAGCAAGCAATTAATGTATTACCATAGAAAAATTCAGAATGAGGGCGGAGTTGTGGGCATCTCCTGGGGCCAGACATTCCGTCTCGCTCACAGATGAGCACCTGGTCTGACCATAACTTCCTGCTGAACCGCCCCTGTACCCACCTTGAATGACTCCCGGGGTGGAGGCCGTCCGCCCTCCGAGGCAGCCCTTGTGTTTTGAGAGGAGAGACGTGAAGCCTGTCTTGCTGTTCCTTCCAGCTGCTGGTCCTTGCTCCAGCTCTCAGAACCAGAAGGAATCTGTCTAATTGCTCATTCACTGGAGAGCCCTCGAGGTACTGATGACAGTTTTCATTTCCTGCTGTGTCTTCTCTGGGATAAAAAATCCCCAGCCCTCTTGCCTGGCAGTGTCTCTCTCAGTGTGAGGTCCCAGCGGTGGACAAAGCCTGGCAGGGTAATCACCTCCTTCCTTCTGGACATTCCACCCCCATTAATGTGGCCAAAGGCTGCATTGGCTCCATCGCACTGGGGACAGCATCCCCTGCTTCTGCCCCCAGCCTGCATCCTATCCTCCTCTCTCTTGCCTTCCCTGCCCCACCTAGAAAGGGCCTTCTTCAAGGGCCTGGGGACCCCAGAGCTTTCTCCTCCACTTTACAAAACACAAACTACAGGGTGTTCTCCAGGTATCTGAGAAAACATTGGGTTTGATGGCCTTTGGGACCAGCCACCTCTGAGGCCAGGACCTGACCCAGATTTGGGTGCCCTTCATGGGAGGAGCCACCACGGGTTTAGGTTCAAATCTCAGCTCTACCTGCGGGACTCAGGGCAACTGATCCTCAGTTTCTTCATCTGAGATTAGCACCAACGTCCGAGGGCTGTGCTGAGACGCCAGGGCCAGCACTTAATAAGGGCTCTGTGAGTCTACGTTCTCATCTCTTCTTGAGGAACTTAGATCTTTCTCTCGCCTTCTCTCCCAGCAAATCCGCCAGTTCTAGCCCCTGACATGGAGGAGCCATATTTAATAAACAGACGAGGCACCAGTCAAATCTTGGGGCTCTGGGCAGAGTGTGTCTCTGTGTGGGTTGTGTGACCTGGGACAAGCCTCTTCCTTCCCTTTGACCCTGGGTCCCTCGTTTCCCATCTGAGAAGGGTAGACCGGGAAGTCGCTTTAAACCCCCTTCCGGCTCTGCCCGTTGAGTCTCCCCACAAGCCTCCTAGTCATCTGGGCCCCGGGCCCCGGGAGGGAGCCAGGCAGATGTGAAAATCATCTAACAAGCTCCCTGGGATGAGGCTGGATCGTCTCTCGTCCCGCCCAGCCTGACTTTCAAGCACCCACTCTCCTCCTCGTTCATTCCTCAGACACCTGCCTGTCCCTCCCCTGTTGGCAGGCACTGGGGCACAGATGGGAACTGAGGGGTCTTTCACTTCAAGACACTGACAGGCAAGTAAACGACTAATCCAGGGTGACAGGAGCTGTCCTGGAGACAGTCTGTGCAGTAAGTGCCAGGGGAGCCGGAGAAGGGAACAGGTGATACTGCCGGGATGAGGGCTGGGTGGCGGCTCAGGGAAGCTAGCAGGAAGTGACATTGGAGTTCAAGCATGAAGGGTGGGTGGGAGTCTGCCTGGGGCGCTGCAGGCCAAGGGCACCTCTGGGCATTGGCTCAAAGATCGAAATCCCAGTGAGTTTGGAATGAAGCTTGAGGACGTGGCAGGGAGAGAAGAGTGGAGGCAGGGGACCAGCTGGGAGCCTACTGTGGAGATCCAGGCTGGAGGCCATGAGGACCTGAACTAGGACAGTGCCTTGGTCCTTAGGAGGCCATTTGGGAACCCAAGACCAGCCAGATGCGGATCTTTCATTCCAGGGACTGACTCTCCCTCCAGCCGTCCACTCATCAGTAAATGTCTGTTCAGTGTCTCTGCTGTGCCGGCCGCTGTTATCGCAGTGAACTTTCTCTGGGAGGGAGAGAGGCCTGTTCTCCAGTGCACTCATTTCCTAGGGCTGCTATAAGAAAGTAGCATGATCTGAGTGGCTTGGAACAGCGGAAAAGCATTCTCTCTCAGTCTGGAGGCTGCAAGTCTGAGATCAAGACATCAGCGGGGCCACGCTCCTCCGAGAGTCCAGGCGGAATCCTTCCTGGCCTCTGCCTGGCTTCTGGTGGTGGCTGTTAATCTTGCTGTTCCTTGGCACCGGTGCAGCCCCTGCCTCTGCCATCATGTGGCCTTCTCCCCTGTGTGTCTGTCTCTGTGTCTCTTCTCATAAAGATACCAGTCATTACCCACTCGATTACCCACCCTAATCGAGTGTGACCTCGTCTTAACTAATTACATCTGAAAGGACCCAATTTCCAAATAAGGTCACATTCACAGGTACTGGGAGGTTAGGACTTCAACATATCTTTTTGGGGGCGGGGGGAGTGAGCACAATTCAACCTGCAATGCCAAGTAATCACAATGCACTATGGCAACCGCCTTGGAGGGATTGGGGATGGGCGGTGAGAATTCAGAATAAGGAGAGCTCTTGCCAAGCAGGGGAATCCACGGTGGCTTCCTGGAGGAGGTGGCCTTTCAGCCATACATCAATAGGCAGGATTTAGACATGCAGCTATGGAAAAGTAAGGGCACCTGAGGCAGAGGGTGGTGCACGAGCACAAGTGTGGTGGAGGGAATTGCAGGGCAGTATCATGTCATTCCAGCTATAATCAGTCCTTGGAAAGCCCTCTCCTCTCACTTTTCTGCCTGCCTGCCCCCCAATCTCATACACCCCAAACTCACTCCAGCGCCAGCCCATCTTGCTCTTGCATTTGGTGGGGTTTGGAAGAATACCGTTGCCTGGAATTCTCATGACATCCCTATTCATGTCCAAACCTGGATTTGTTTTTCTTGAGCTGCACTGAAGGAAAAAAATAATAAACTCTGTATTTATCAAGCAGCAAACCAGTAGGAAATTATAACCTTTTAAAATAAATATGTATCTAATTATAGGAAAGCACCGTTTACTTTTACAGCACCGTCAGGATTTCCCCAGCAAGCCGAGTCTACAGATAATGTTCCAGCTGCCCCCACCTCCCCAGATCTCCCTGAGCATTAACCCCCCAAACACCATCTCTGCTGGGCTCAGCAGACAGTGCTCCAGGCTACGCCGAAATGCCCTGAGCAGGCTTGAGAGGACCTTGGGTCCCAGGTTTGCCTTTTAGAGCCAGAGTCCCAGGCCCTTGATTAGCTCCCAACCACAAAGCCACAGGCCACATCCCAGACTGTCTGGCCTGTCCAGCACACGTCGCTGGGGTCGGCAGTTTTCTCCCTTCCAGAAAAGTCAGAAGTCTCGGAGGGAGCAGGACTGAGCCGGAGCTTGCTTCCTGCCAGGCACGGTTCCCGGCACTGCATTCTCTCCTGCGTCCCTTCATCTCTAAGTCCACAAACAGTCACTGGGCACTGAGTGTCACGTCCACACGCACCACGCGGAGCAAGTAAAGAACAGGAGTGAAGTACGGAAAATGCCGGCAAGAGCCCAGGCACGTGTTAGGTCTGACACGCGGTGACTGCGCTATTCGTGGCCAGCGTCCCGTGACTGCCTGCCAGGTACCTGCCATGATTAGTTCGTTCTTCCCGCAAATACTCATTAGGCACCTATGATGTGGCAGGCGCTGCTGTTCACCTGGCTCCTTCTCTCCCCCACCGTCGTCAAGTCTTTGCCAAAATGTCACCTTCGGCTTTCTTCCTAGCGCTTAGCGCCCTCTGAAACACTTTCTGTTTTGCCACTTGCTTTTGTCTGTCCCCACCCTCCCCCCAAGAAGGGAAGCTCTGGCACGGTGGGGTCTTGGTTCTGCTCTCTGCTGTGGCCCTAGCACCTAGATCAAGGCTGGGCACATAGTAGGTGTTCAACTGGCATTTGTTGAAACTGAGATCATTGTCTTTGGAGACGGACGAATCCAGGTTAAATTCCACTCCTTACTAGCTGTGTGACATTGGCCCTGTGGCCCAGCCTCACCCAGCCTCAGGGTCCACTTCTATAAAGTAGAGGAACGGTGGGGATCGAAGGGGGTGGCTGTGTGTGGAGCCCAGAGCGGTCCCAGCACAGAGACATCTCTCAGCGACCGGCAGGTGGCTTCTGAGCATCGGCTATGGGGGGAATCCCGTGGTTCGCGGAGGCCTCAGCGGTGGTGGGCTTGGGTGTGAATTCTGGTTGCTGCCACTTGCCAGCTCTGTGGCCTTGAGCAAATCACTTCTCTGAGGCTCATTTCCTGTTTGTGAAATGGGGCTCAAACAGCACCCGCGCCCCCACCTCGAGAGTCACTGGGATGTAGCTGTGCCCATGGAGAAGGGCACGGTGCCCGCACGTGCTTCCCCACCTCCTTCCTGGTTGTGGGGGCTGAGAGGAGCCTGCAGAGGCCCAGAGGCCCGGGTTGGGGTTGGGGGATACACCCGCTCCCAGCCATCCATCCCACGTCCCCTCAATTCCCCAGCCTGGGCCTGCGGATGTGCTCCCAGGAACGGTCCCACCTCCCCCACGTCAGCCCCGCGGCTCCCCTGCAGCCTCAGCTCCCCTGAGACCCCAGCTCCCCGCTCACTTTGGCACTAATGGGCCCTGCATGCCTCCAGAATGAGATGATGGGTCCCCCCAGGGCCCACAACAAGTGCCAGAGGAAGAAGGAGGGTCTCCTGGGAAACGGGGGCTCCCCCAGGATTGGGGGTGGGAGTTGCCGCCTTCCAGAGGGGCACCCGTGAGCACAGCAGGGTGGGAGGGCCTGCCGCGTGCCTCTGGCTGACTCCGAAGCTGCCAGGCAAGGGCAAGGTGGGCTTGGGCTGAGTGAACCTTTCCTGCCATTTTAAAACAGGAGACACCCCAGGATTTGGCATGTCTAGATGAGGCCCGGAGAGGGCCAGTGGGTCCCAAGTCAGCCCCTGCCCTTGCCTTGCTGATGGAGAGGGGCTGTCACTCTCGAGGGCTGTCCACGACAGAGCTGGGGAAAAGTGGGGGGCTCTGAGCCCTCCAGAGCCTGCAGAGGCCTGGTGCCTGCACACGAGGCTTGTCAGCAGACGTGGGGACTTGGGGGGAGGTGACACCTCTGCACAGAAAACTTGATTATAATCCTAAAGGTGACACTTCCAGTCAAGGCAGAGACATGCCAGTCACCACATGGGCCGTGTCTGGCTTCTCCATCCCAGCTGCTTGGCAAGTGCTGACTTGAAAGTGTCCCGGAATGGCCCCAGTCTGAGGACCCATGTGTTCCAGAGTTCCAGGGCCCTGTCAATCTGGGCAGTGGCAGGAAGCCACAGAGTCCACACGGAGGGTACACACGGGACAGGAAATGAGTGTGTATGGAGCATTCCAGGTCTGGTGGGGGAGATGTGGGCGTCACATCTGCCCAGGGCCGGTTGCCTTGGGGGTGCAGTGGGCTAATGCACACTGACACCTGGGCTTGGCCCTCTTGCTCACACTGTCTCGTCTGAGCCCCAGGACAGCCTGTGAGGAGAGAACAGTTAGGACTCCCATTCTCCCGCCAGCGAACTGAATCTCAGTGAGGTCGGGTCACTTACCCAGGGCCCAGCCAAGCAGCAGAGCAGTTTCAAAGCCGGCTCAGCCTGCCCCCCACGCCCCTTTTGCAGATGAAGAATCTGGGGCCAAAGGAGGCCAAGGCCACCCAGCTAGTAAATATCAGAGCTACCAGGCTGTGGGGCCAGCAGGGTCCTTAACCTGGGGTAGGGGAGGTCTATGAACTTGGGTGGAAAAAACTCACACCTTTCTGCTCACTCACGTCTAACTGAACTTTAGCATTGCCTTCAAGTGCGAGCGTAGGCAACACGCCACAGTTCTATTAGCAGCACCTGTGACTTTGTCACCCACAGAAATCACAAGTATTTTCATGTCACACTGCAGTTGTGGCAGAGATCTTGGGATATCTTTATACTCATCACTACTTTGACAGTAGTTATTAGACCTGACATTAGAGATTGTCATTTAATGCATTAATAAAGGGGCACATATATTGCTATATCCCAATTTTAAAACTTTTAACTTTAAAAAAGTGGGCTGGTTTTGTAATTATGCATATCTTATGCATCTAAAAATATTGTTCTGAAAAAGGATCTACTGGTCACAGCGGGCATGGCGCAGGAAGTATTAAGGACCCTGCTCGCCAGCCTGTGCCCCTAACCACTAGGCTAACTGCCCCCCACGGGCTGAGCCTGTGAGCACCGCCAGTCCACCTCCCGAGCCAAGCAGGATGACAAGCCTGGACTAGCAGCCTCTGGGGGCTTGGCACGTTTGGGTGGAACTGCCCCCCAACCCCGACTCTCACCCACCCTTTCCCATCCCTTGGCCACATCAGAGTTAAAATGCCAAATTCTCCGGAGAGCCCAATCTTCTGTTTTATAACCAAGTCAGGTTTGTGCTGATTTCCAGGCACCAATTATGGGCCAGCTCTCTTGGACCAATTAAAATGTGCAGGTGCAATAATGTCGACATCAACAGTCTGGGGTTATCTCGGCAGATATTTTTCATGAAATATTTATAAGAGACTCTGGGAATTTTAACCATTCAGTGGCATGCTTCCCCTCTCTGGCAGGGCTCCTGTCAGTGGAGGAAGAGCTTGCAGAGGGTGAGGGGGAGAGGTGCATAGAATCTTGCATCGAGGAGGGAGAATGTGGTTGGGGGCTGAGAAAGCTCGGGAGTGAGTGTAGGGGGAGATAGGACTTTTTTGCAGGTCTTAAGGGAAAAAAGGAATCTGTAGAATTTGATTAACCAGGAGGCTGGTGTTCTGGAAAGAGCCCATGTGGGTTTCGGAAGACCCAGGTTTTAGCCCGGACTCCGCCATGCACTTGCCGTGTGACCACAGCAGGTGGGTCAGTTGTCCTCTCTGGGCCTCAGAGTCCTCATGTGTAAAAGGGAGGGAAGGCCCCTGCCTCGTCCACCTCCCAGGGTGGTGGAGGGAATTAAACAGCAGAGTGAATGGGAGAGGGTTTGGAAGGGGTTCAGTGTTGCCCATAGGGAAGGTTCTTTGCAAACAGGCTCTGGCTCCAGAAGGGCTGATGGTAACAATGGCCCCAGTTTTTATGCTTCCATGTATCCTTGTCCCTGGGTAGTGTCTCTGGCTTGGCCCTGTGACTTGCTTTGGCCAACAGAACAGCAGCAAACTTGCTTCAAGCAGAGCTCACAAAAGCACCTGTGTGTTTCATGTCCCTCTTGCTCCTCTGCTTGCATCAGGAGACTGTGTCCAGGCTGGCTTGCTGGAAGGAGTCAAGAGACCTGGGGAGAAGAGCCAGGGCCTCCCAGACCAGCCCACAGCCAAGATCAGCAGAGCCACCTACCCAACCTGCCCCTTAGCACAGACAACAGAAGAATCGCCCAGCCAACTTGTGGATTGTGAGCAATGACAAATGGTTAGTGTTTTAAACCACTAAGTTTGGGGATGATTTGTTACACAGCAATAGCTAACTGATACAGAGACTGTACTGACCCCCATGGCCTCATTGATCTGTGTGCTCTCATTGAAAAGCAAAAGCAACCCTTGGTGTCCTCTTCTCTGTGGGCCTCCGGGGCTGCTGCCCAAACACAGAGGCAATTTGCTTAGTGGTGGATGGTGAGACCTCCAGAGTCAGACCGTTGTGGAATCCTACCCCAGCTGTGTGACCTGCACTTAGTTACTTAACCACACTGTGCCTCAGTGTCCCCATCTGCAAGAGGCATAGTTTCTATCCCACTGGGTTGTGGTGAGGATTGGAAAAGATACTGGATGTAAAAGTGCATGGCACAGAGTGTTCCAAATGACATTTTTTGTTGTTTATTTGTGGTGGTTGATGTTCAAACCTTCCCAAAAAAGCCTCTGTTTATCTTGCTCAGCCCAGATTGCCTGCAGCTTTTGCCAGGACACCTCCCCAGTGGAGGGAGGCAAGCGAGAATCGGTAGCCACGTGCCTTCGACTGTGCAGATTTCACAGACACTGCGATTTTTGGCAAGCCGAGTCTGCCAGTTGCATAGGAACAAGCCCTTCTGATAACACCCCAATTTAACCACCCCCGAAGCACGTTCATATCTACGTTCCTGTTTGACAGCTTCTCCAGGATCCTGGGACGTAGTCAGGACAGGGTCTGGCAGCCACGTTTTATGGGTGAGGGCGCTGGGGCTCAGAGAGGCTCCCTGACTTGCAGAACTAAAAGGTGGGCCCGGGTTGTCTGGTCACGGAGGAGAACTGCCTCCTGTCCTGGGCCATGCAGCCTCTCCCACAGGGACGGGACTTGGATGTGGAGATGGCAGACAGGGCTCTGGAGTCCCTGGTGAGGGGCTTCCCCCTCCCTTTCTAGAGTCCCATAGATCCCTCTGGGGAATATGATTTTATCCCCAGGGGGAGGTGTCTCTTCCTCTGCCTGAGGCTTTGGGATAGTTTGGGAATTACAGCGGGAGATTCCTTTAGTATTTATTAACATCAGGATTTTACTTTAGAAGTGATTAGGCAGGGTCCCTTCGTGCTCACTGGCACCCCGACAGAGTGACACACGTGCGAGGCTGGGCCTGCAGAGACCCTTCTGCCAGCATTAGGGCACCCAGGGAACCTGGTTAGGGACACAGCCGACTGTCACCCCCCAGCTCACGGGTGCAAACAGGAGGTGGAGGAGTTCTTGCTACTGTATGTATTTATTCACTCATTTATTCAGTTGCTTCTCTATAAAACCCAGTTCTGCCTCTTTTTCACCTCTTCTTCCCAAGAGTTACTTTCAGAGCTTGCAAAGGAGGCTAGAAGTTTGTTAGGGCTCCAGGAAGGCCCAAAACGCAACTTACAAGCGAAAGCCACAAACGCAGCGCAGCAACAGCATCAAAGATGATTGTGGGAAAGAAATGCCCCGTCAAGCGGCTTCCACGCCAGCCGGTCCCTTCCGCGGGCGCGTGGACTGTTAAGCAGGTGCCGCCAGAAGGAAGGGGCCGTTCTGCGTCTGCTCCACTGCCGCACTGCTCCGGCATAAGCACTTTCCCTGTTGCAGCACGTTAAATTATGGTGTAGGCACCGGGAGAATTTTAGATAGTCATGAAAAAAATGATTACTACAAAGAGCAGATTGTTTCTTGGAATGCAGCTTCCTGACGAGGCAGCCCCCTTTCTCGTTCTGTGGTTTGTAAAAATTGCAAACTGGCTCCTGGGCCTCAGACGTCCCCTGGAGCTCCCTGGCCAAGGGCAGAGGAAGGAATAGATCGTCTCAAACCGGGCTGAGCCTGTGGGCTGGAGAGTCCCAGACAGGCATGGTGTGTGCCCTGCCCCAGACCCTGGGAAAGGCCCTTCCTCACGGTTGGTGCCACTGCTGGTTTTTGTCTCTGAGCGGTGACTGTCCTAGACCATAACTGCCTGGAAGGCAGCAGTGTCAGTTCCTGGGACTCTCATTTTCCTCCCGTAGTGTGCGCGTACAAGATGGGGATGGCGATGCCGTGCTGGTTGGGGCAGGAAGCCTAGCGTCGGGTGAGCACTTTGCTCTTGACCTTGACTTACACAAACACCATCTCTCACCCCCATAGCTGCCTTGCGATGGTGAAATTATCATCCTCATCCCTGTTTTTGCAGTTGAAGAAACCGAGGCACAGGCTAAGTAGCTGTTCAGCTATGACAGAGGGAATGAGAGCTGGAGAAACTGCTTCTGAAGCGAGCCTCCACCACCTACCTGCTAGCTGATGTCGCGAGTTTTGCCACCTCCCTGAGCCTCCCTGCCCTCACGGTCCCCGGCCCCTGCAAATGCTTAATAAATTCTCGCCACTCGACCCTTCCCACACGCTGTGAGCAAGTATGTGCTTAGGAGCTGCTGGGGCCGGGCGGGAAGTGGCTCAGCCGACGTCACTTGGGAGCAGCTTGTGTTGGGTGGGCCTCTGAGGGTATCCCCGCGTCCTCTGATGCCTCTGGCTCCAATCGTGGCCACCGAGGCTGTGAAGAACAATCCCACCTCCCAGCCTCGGCAGTCTTAGAACAGGCTCCCGCCGAGGGTCTGCACTCAGTCCCGTTGCTGAGAGGGCCGCCCTGGAGGCAGGGACCTTAGAGGGGCGTGGACTGGAAGCTCGCCAGGAGACAGAGAATGGAGCCCAGGAGAGGGGTGGTGGCCGTGTGGTGAACAGGAGGGGACAGACTGAGGGGGATGAGGAGACAGCATCCTCAGAGCGGGAAGGAGGGTGATGCAGGACCCCATAATGATCCCCCCAAAGCTCAGTCTTGAGCCCACAGAGGATTGGGTTTGGTGGTGATGCTGACACATTGAGGGGAGGTACCGGAGAGGCAGGTGTCTAATCAGCAGACCTGGACCAAGAGGGACCTGAGCCTCCTCTGCCCTGTGATGGCCTGGAAGCCGGGGGTGGGGAGTGGGTGGGGGAGGGGAGGGAGTACACTGTTGG
>VBSM01001265.1:2272850-2350648 GCA_008086735.1 Cheirogaleus medius | reverse complement strand
AGATGTTTTGCAAAAAAAAGAAAGTGAAATAAAATAAAGAAAAAAAAGGACTGGTAATCACAACCATAAATCACAAGTCATGAGACCGTGAGCGGGTGGCTTCCCGGCTTCCCAGGACCCATGAGTGGTGGCGGTGCGTGGGAAAACTTGCGGTGACGAGGCGACGAGGAGGCCAGGTTTCCCGGGGGTGTCGCCCACCAGCCAGATACTTCACAGCATCATGGCTTCAGGAGGGGCGGCATGTTTGTGGGGAGGCTAGGGGAGGTGGGGAGGCCACCAGGGAAAAGCGAGTCATAAGAGAAGGATGTTTGTTGCCCCAAACCTGCTTGATGTCTCTGTGACGAGATGGTGCACCGCCTGGGAGGGGCACAGTCCTCAGTAGGACGCCGCCACGGTCTTCATGGCTCCCACGCTCTGTCACCTGCTCAGGAGCTTGGAGAACTCACTCGGGTACGTGCTGGGGGCTCCCAGGCGCCATTGGCAGAGCCTCTGCGATCGAACCCGCTCTCCTCTGAGCATAAATATTAATAAATCAACTGCAGGAGAACTTAGGGAAACCCAAAGAGGAGAATTATTTAAAAGACTCTGGATAAACATAAAATAAAAAGTGTCCGAGCCCTTAGAAGAGGGCCTGGGCTCTGAGGAAGGAAGGGGAGGAAAGCTAGAGTTAAATGATGATGAGTAAGTGGCGGATCTTGCTCTTCAGACTTAAGGATGGGGCAATGAGCACAGAGAGGCTCAGGGTCTTGCCCAAGGCCACACAGCAGCCCCAGGTCAATCATGCAGTCAGGGATTACCCGTTCTCAATGGCCCAGTCAAGGAGGATGTATTAAGCACTGTGGGGACCAGGCCTTGCCCGCAGGCCTGGGGACCTAGAGGATGAAGGCACACCCTGTCCTTTACAAGCTCATGCCCCTACAAGGGAGAAAGGCACGATGCGATTGTGACCCCAGGGAGGGAGAGCCATGCGTGATTCCAGAAGTGTTGCCGGGGTTCATTCTCTGGTGGGTTTGACACAACAGCAGGGCCGTGGCCAGAGGGAGCTGTGGTTGTTTAGGTGCTGGGAGCCCCGGGCACCGTGGAGACTGTGTCCAGCACACAGAGGCTCTCGGGGACTGGAGAGGTGGGAAGCCGTAGCATTCCATTCCATGCCAGTGCCTGCCTGTCCCGGACTGTCTGGGCACCGGTGGGAGGGCGGTCAGTCCTGGGGGTGGAGCAGCTGCTCCCTGTGTGTGTTGGGAGTGGGAGGGGAAGAATTTGCTAGAACAGAGACACTATTTCAGGTGACTAATGAAGGACAAGGAAAGATAGGAACCAAAGAAATTGCACCTGGTGTGTGCAAGACGCCGGGCAAGGGGCTTGCACATATTTTATCTAATTCTCACATTGACCCAACATGGTACTCCCCGTTTTACAGATGTTCTCCCCATTTTATAGATGAAGAAAGCAATATCGAGGACCAGCTAAAGGCTCATGTCTGTGACAGGTCCTGTGCGGCATAGGGAACAAGTGTCAGTACAGTACAGTCAAAACTTTATTCGCTGGGCATCTACTATGTGCCAGGCACTGGGTTAAGTTATGAGGAAGACGACATCCTTGTCTCGCACAATTCCAGAAGCTGGTGATCAGGACCCTGAGCTGTCAGGGCTGAGAACACTTAGGCATCTTCCAGAAGCCACGTCCTGCGTTGGACAGATGGGTAGCTGAAGCCTGCGGGGAGGAAGCGGTTCCCCCAAAGCCACATGGCGAGTCTTGCTCTACCTCGCAACGTTGCTTCTCAAGGACGCTTGTTCTGCTTCTAGTCTCCCCCGTTTCGAAGTTGATTTTTATTCTCTCACTTAAACAATTAAGCTTTAACATACCAAAAACAGATCATTATCCTCCTAAGGTTTAAAAAACAAAATTACTATTTGTAACACAAGCAATTAGCTACCTTCTGGTGTTTCCTTACTTTCCTCTTCCCAGAAGGACTATGCTTTTTCAGGTTGCAGAGCACTCAGCAAGCAGAGGTGCTGGCCAGACCTGTTGCCCTGGAACAGGCCCCGGGATCTTGGGAGCTGGAAATGCCCCAGGACAGGAGGGAAGGGTGCTAAGCTTGGCTGTGGGGAGTCTGCCAAGGTGGAGAGTTCCTCTTTTAGGGATGCTGGCTTGGTTTGGTTCTGATAGCACTAGAACATCCAGTCCCAGGTTGTTTTCTAAGCCACATCACTGCTCGGGTAGGATGTAGACGGCCACCTGCCTCTGGGGTTTATAGATATGTCAATCAGCTGTAGCAAGGCGTGTGGACTCTTCCCACAGAAGATCTTTAAGGGGTCTGGAAGCCCTCTGCATTCAACTGGAATGTTTGGATGTTTTTTATCTGTTCTGGAAGTAGGGTCCATAGATTTTTGTCACATTTTTTTAATGGTGATTATATTTTTTGTATTTATTTTGTTATGAAATATACATAAAGAAGCATATATAAAGTATATGCATAAAATGTAAAGAATAATGAAACAAATGCTATGTATTCACCATCTAGACTGAGAAATAGGAAACTGTTAATATCTGAGAAGCCTCCCGTGGGCCCTCGCTGATTGTACTAACATCTCCCTCCTCCCTCCGGAGGTAACTATTATCCCGATTTTTGTTAAAATTATCATTCCCTTGCTTTCCGTATAGTATTCCCATCTGTGAATCTATTCCAAAACAACATATTGCTTAGTTGTGCCTGTTTGTGAACTTTTAATGGATGTATACTGTAAACATACCCTAAATATTGCTTCTTGAGGGCCACATGGTATGTCTTTGCGATCCATCCCTGTCCCTGTGTGAACCCGTGGCTTGCTCCATTTCTCTGTCCCACAGTCTTGCATTATATGACTCAACACAACTCACCGGTTTCCGGACATTTGGTCTGTTTCTAGATTTTTACTATTAAGAACAATGTTCTTTGGACATTTTCTTATCCATGTGCAAGAGCTTCTCTAAGGAAAATAACTGGGAGTGGGATTGTCGGATCATGGCTATGTGCACACTCAGTTTTACCAGACAAGCTTAAATACTTAAGCTTTAGTGCACCCGAACACAGATCATTATCTCCTAAGGTTTAAAAAGCGGGGTTACTATTCGTAATCAAACCATTTTCCAGAGCGTTTCCACCGGTTTGCACGCTTAGCAGCAGCAGGTGAAAACACCGGTTCCTTCACATCTTCACTACTGTTGCCACTGCCAGGCGTGTTCATCTGTGCTGATGGGTGTGTATGTATATTGGTGATGTTGTTAAATTTGCATTTTAGCGATTAGCCAGATTGAGCACTTTTTATATATTTATTGGCCATTAGGGTATCCTTTCTGTAAAGTACAGTTCAAATCTATTACCCACTTTTCTATTGAGTTGTATGTTTTTTTAAAATGTATTGATTCATAAAGGGTTTTTAGTTTGTTTTTGTTTTAATATATTCTAGAAATCAATCCTTTGCAGTTATATGAATTGCAAATGTCTTCTTACATTAAGACTTTTCTTTTGACTTGTATTCTTTGCATTTCCAAAGGGCCCAGGCCCCCAAGGAAGGTTGAGAACCATTTACAGTATAGGTACTGTGAACAGGATGTCCAAGAGCCAGGCACCCCAAACTTTTGTTATGCTCACTCGTATTACAGCGTATTCAACCAGTGATCAAGAAAGTCATGTTAAAAGCAAGATTTGTAGCCTCTCTTGAAATGTCAGGCAATCTGGGTGTGCCTGCAGCTCCCACGTAGCAGCGGCAGGTCCTACCTGAGTTGGGGGCTGTCAGCTGGAGACAGGCAGGTGTTCTCCGTCACTCCCGTTCCTATTGCTTCCAGACACTGACGGTCCAACACCACTTGTCATTCTCAGGCTACCCTGGCAGTTTCCTTCCACGTACCTGGTTTCATTGTGTGTATTCCCTGTACATATTTCATTTTCACCCAGCATCCCTGCACCTCATCATACCACGCAGGGGTGTATTGACTCCTATGAGTCAATATTGTAAGAGGCAGCAAAAAATACTCTGTTTTTCTGACTCACACCCAACTCACCGCAGAACACTTCACTTCTGGTCACCAAAATGTGTGTGGGTTTCTCGCCACCAACAACCGATTCCCCAGTGGATACCAACTAGGGGTCCCATAATTCAGTTTGTTTCCAACCCTATCTACCTGGAGATAGTATCAGACCCCACAGGTGAAAGGTCCAGTCCCACAAGACTGCACCCACTTTGGATGTCACTTGCAAGTCTCAGGTTGTGGCTTGTGCCTCTGGCCAACAGGTTATAAACTGGGGGTTCCCATGACCCCCTCCTCAGGTTCAATTAATCCGAGGAGCAGCTCACAGAACTCAGGGAAACAGTTTGCTTATGTCTATCCATTTATTACAAAGCATATTACAAAAGATACAGATGAGCAGCCAGATGGAAGAGATGCTGTAGGCCAGGCGTGGGATTCTCGGGGCGCACCACCCTCCAGCGCCTCCACGTGGTCAGCAACCCGGAAGCTCTCCAGACCCTGGAGTTCAGCACACAGGCAGGATGCATTATTAACTCAATCTCCAGCCTCTCTCCCCTGGAGGATGGGAGTGGGGCTGAAAGTTCCAAGCCTTGGCCTTTCTGGTGGCCAGTCCCCATCCTGAAGTTATCCAGGGGCCACCAAGAGTTGCTTCGTTAGAACAAAAGATGCTCCTGTCACCAAGGAAATTCCAAGGGATTGGGAGCTTTGTGTCAGGACCTGGGGTCAGAGACCAAATATTAGAATAAAAGATGCTCCTTGCACCCCTGTTCTCAGGACATGACAAAGGTTTTAGGAGCTCCGTTGCCGGGAATTAGGGGCAGGGACCAAGTATATGTTTCTTATTGTATCACAAAAAGTCGCACTTATAATTTCTGTTTTCACGTGGATGGTTCTGGTAGGGCCACCGCTTAGAGCTCATCTCCCTCACTGAGTCATAAGCAAAAGGAAAGTTCTCCTTCTCTTCTGAGCAAAAGATCAAGATCTGTGAGGCCCTGATTTCTTAAGGAGGCTGAGAGAGAGGAAGGCCCCTGGAAAGTACATCAGACAGACGTGAGCTTTGGATCGTCTTCAGAGATAGCCTGTCCCCCGATCTCCAGAAGGAGGGAAAAGAGCTATTGCTAGAGATATTTGCTTTCCTGTTTATCTGGGGACAGCTTGATTTGCATCTCATTTACATCCATTTGTGTACTGAATCTTGAAGGTCCAAACTCGGGGTGTCTGAGATAACATAAAATCATACAACCTGCTACAACTGGATTCTCACGCAGTCTGGGAGGTTTGCCGAGCCTGAGGCCAGGTGAAGTTCTCGCGGCTGCCTGCAGGGATGGGCTCTTCCGTGCAGCTCCTTTCTTGAGCACCTACTATGTGCCAGCTGCTGTGCTAGTGTCTTATGTTAGCAGCCATGTCATTTGGTGTGGCCTGACAACTTAGTCCTCTTTTTCAGATGCAGAATTGGAAACCCACCCAGGTTACCTCAAGTAGTGACAACAGAGTGGTTGTCCCCTCCGGCTTTGAAGTCAGACAGACCTGTCTTTGGATCTCAGCTACAGACTTTCCTGCCTGTGTGTTTTTGGGCAAGTTACTTCAGCTTCCTCCTCAATAACATGAGAATAGGGGACTTCTCTCTTAAGGTTTGCATGGAGATGGGATGAGCCACGTGCTGGAGCACTTAGCACAGGACACCCAAGGAACTGAGACGAGAAGCAGCCAGGATTTGAATCAGCCTAATTCTCACTTCTCTGCACGCCGCCCCCCCCGCCCCCCCCCCCGTGCCTCCCGCTAAAGCACCCTCCTTCACCCATTGCAAACGCTGCTTTCCTGCCCTTCCCTGCCAGACGCCGGCCCTCCTCCTCCTCGCCACCACCCTCCTGCAAGGACACACGGGCTGCACAGCAGGCCCGCAGAGGGGGTGTCACCGGGCAGCCTGCCGTGATGACGCAGGACTCCCTGAGCCGTCTTGACAAACCTGGAATGTGGTCACATCAAGCCCTTTCTAGCCCTTTCCCCACGGCTCCTAAGTTTTACCTGCCCACTGTGGTGGGCTGGGTTGATTTTGGCCCTCTGAACCCCCCTCAGAGGCTGCACCTTCTGCGGGGAACCCTCCCAGCCTACCAGGGAGAGCGTAGCGGGAGAGTGAGGCTTGGGGGTCAGACCTCCTGAATTTGAACCCTACTTCTGCCACGCACTAGCTATGTGAACTTAGGAAAGTTGCTGAACTTTTCTGTGCTTATTTTCTTCTCTGTAACGTGGGGATACTAAAAGTACTGACCAGGTGGCTGTGTGCACTGAATGAATGCATGGACACTGCGGAAAACACTGCCTGGCTTGGATGGAGCACTGAAGTCGACTATTACTATTATCAGAGAGCAGGTGTGCAAGAAGCATGGCTTTGCTGAGGTTCAAATCCCAGCCCCTCCACTAACCTCTTTAACTCAGCTCCTTTAACCTCATGGGGGCTTAGAGGCCTCATCCGGGCAGCCCACTGGGAAGGGTGGTGACAGGGCTGGCTTCGTGGCTGTGCGACCTGTGTAGTCACATGAGGCCCTAAGCTCAGAGGGACCCCCATGTCCAGATTAATGCTCTGCTGTCTCCCTCTTGAAATCCCTAGTAATTTTGGAGCAAAGCCTTCTCATTTTCATTTAGCCTCGCTTGCGGCGCCTGGGCTGGGCTGGGCATACGGGCCCTATAAAAGTTCACTGGACACCGCTGACATGCACAGTTTAGGGGTGACTTTTGGCTCTTTCTCCCCCGGCAGTGGCTGGATGCTTGAGGGGCTCACCATGCTCTGGGCTCCAAGGGTGCGAGGGGGATCGCTGTGACATGTGGAGCTATTTTCAGTGGAAACTTTATTGGCTTGGGATTCTGACCTTGGAGTGGGATGATTTAGGCTATTCACTGCCATGGAACTGACCATATATTTCCTGTATATTAGGTGATTTCAAGGAAAAAATCAATTTTAATAGCAACAATCAAAACTGTAGAAACCTGCAACTGGTAGTATAACCTACTTTACACCTGGGTTTATGGGACAGGAGGGCAAAGAGCCAGGGGTCCCCAGCTCTCTGCTGCCCCCCAGCACCTGGAGTCCGGAGTAGGAGGAGGAGGAGGAGCAGAAGGGGAGGTGGTGGCAGGGGGAGGTGGCCAGAGCAGAAGGGAGTCGGCCCTGATGACAGCTCTTCTGATTCACACGTTCTGTGTAACAGCTGATTAGTCTTCAGGCCGAAATGTATTCTTGGTTTTAAATTCATATGTAATGATAATCATTACTTGTTTAATAGTTAATGCATCCTCATGGTTGAAAATCCAAAAGTCACAAAAGGATCTAGAGTGAAATTTCTCCTTCCAGGAGGCGACCACTGTTAGTTTCTTGTGCATTCTTCCAGAGATACTTTATTTATATTCAAGAAAAAATGTCCATATTATATATTTGTATATTTCTATTCATGTTCTTTCCTCCATTCTAATGCAAATGGTTACATACAATGCTGGCCATCCTGTACATTGCTTTTTTACTCAACGGTGTGTGTTGGAAACAGTTCTTGAATAATTTGCACAGAGTTTCTTTGCCCTTTTATACAGTTGTAGTCTCTGATAGAGAGGTCCCCTAATTGAGCCAGTCCCTGTTGCTGAGTGTATAGGTTGTTTCCACTCTGGATCAGCATAAGTCTTCAACAAGTCCTCTTCTTACTCACCTGCTATTTTTTTATTTTTATTTTTTTTTAGAGACAGGGTCTCCCTATGTTGCCCAGGCTGTTCTCAAACTCCTGGCCTCAAGCCATCCTCCTGCCTCAGCCTCCCAAAGTGCTGAGATTGCAGGCGTGAGCCACCACACCTGGCCTCCCACCCCACTAGTGACAGAACTTGTTTGAAGGGGCAAACTGTCTCATTCACTTGCAACTTCTGCTTGGTCATTCAGCTTTCCTCGTGGACCATCTGCTCTGACTCCAGCTGATTTCCTGATATGTATCTTAAAGACACCACCCTCTTCCCTTCCTCCTTCTTCTCCTGTACGTTTCCTTCGCCTCTCCCTGAAACCTCCGGGAGTCAACCTTGACTCCTCCATCTCCCTAACCCCCCACATCCAGAGCATCCATTCTGCTTCCCCAGCACATCCCTGTGCACCTGTCTCCTCCCCCACTGCCACCTCCTGAGTCCAGGGCCCACCTGGCTGGGTTTGGGCTATCACAGTCACCTTCTCTCCTGGGATGGAAACCAGGGCCAGGACCAGATCACTGGGAGATAATATCCCCAGTCCTCACCTCTGCCCTGTCCCATCTCCCACACTGTCCCCTGCTCAATGCCTGGTGAGCGCACATCAGGCTCTTTCCTGTCTCTGAGCAGTTGCACATACTGTGCCTTCTGCCTGGGCACAGTCCCCACCCCGACACCCTCCTGCACCCCCCAACTCCCACTCCCAAGTCTCAGCTTAAATGGCACTTTCTTGAAGAGGCCCGCCCTGCCTCTCTTCTAAAACTGGTCGCCCGCCACAGGCCCTCTGTCATCGCGCCTTGTTCATGTCCTTACATCGCTCACATCTATGTGCAATCATATAGTTATGTGTTTGTTTGGTTCATGTCTGTTTACTCCACTAGACTATAAACTGCCTGAGGGCAAAGATGTGTGTCTTAGTCATTGCTCTGTTTCTTGTCCTACATAAGGAGCCCGATCACTGTTTGTCAGATGAATGAATGTTTTCTAGCACTTGTTCTTTGCCAGACCTTGTGCTCAGTACTGGGCATTCGCAGTTCAATAGGACCACTGGTCCCCAAATAGAAAACAGAGGGGTGTGCACATTCCTGGTAATATGACCCGAGGAGGGAGAATTAACTGTACCACAGAGAAAGTCTACAAGGATGAGGGACATTTCAGGGTACATGAGGGTACAGCGTGAGTGAAGGTCTAGAGACATTCCAGTCCATGGTATGTTTGGGAGAGAGTGTAGACCCAGTGGAGCTGGAACATAGGGAGAGGGTGTAGACCCAGGGAAGCTGGAGCACAGGGAGAAGGTGTAGACCAGAGTCTTGGAATGCAGAGAGAGAGTATAGAGGGAAGCTGGAACGCAGAGTGGGTGGTGAGTTGGGATGAAGTGAGCTGGGAAGTTTCACTGAAGTCCTACTGTGATGGGTCAAGGAGTTCGAATATTTTTGTTGCTTTCCATGTCTTTGTATCCCTGGCCTTTTCCTTGGTACTGGAACATATGATGGAAGTTCAATGAAAAATACTAGATGTAAACTGATAACAGTAGATGTCACTTCCGTTTTATGAAGTGGGAACCAGCACACCCAGATTCAGGAGTGATTTGCCTTGCTTCTATTTTTCTTCCGTCATGCTTATTGGGAATTGCTTGTATTAGTCATAGGAAGCTAAGCTGCTGTAACAAAGAGACCTCCTTCCCCAAATCTAGTATCTTAAAGAAAAAAGAAATTTCTGTCTCTTTTTTGTAATGGCTTTGAATGGGTAGCACATTTGGATAATCATTTTCCTTCATGGGTGGCTCGACTGGGGACTCAGGTTCCTCCCATCTTGTTTCTCCCCCATTCCCTGGGGTGTTGTGAACACCTGCATGTGTGTAGCTGGGTGTCAGCCCTGTCCTGTCTGTAACCAGGTGGGCAGAAGGGACTGAGGAGGAGGCGGCTGATTGTCTCACAGGCTCTGGCTTGGACAGGGTATGCATCAACTTTGCTCACATCCCATCAGCAAGAACTTGATCTAACTGCAAAGGAGTCTGCAGTGTGGTCTAGCTGGCCAGCCAGGCGCCTGCCTACCACTCCACCACTCTGCAGAAAGGCGGGCATGGAATTGGGGGGACAGATGGCAGGAGGAACCTGCCGTGCAGCCCCTAGCTCACTGCCGTGCAGGTGGCAGAGCAGGTGACGATGCTGGACTGGTGGGTGACTCGGGTGGCCTGTGCTCCTCACCCAGGGAGTGAGCCATGAGCTGTTCTCTGCCCCCAGCTACCAGGGAGAGGATCCTGGGGTTCCCCTGGCCTCAGTGTGCCCCTTTCTTCGAACCAGGCTCTCAGTGGTAGGGCCTCTCCCCAGTCTCTCTCCTGTCTTTCCTTCCCGGCCAGTGACACTCTGACCCAGACCGGGGCTCTGGCCCTGATGCTCAAGAAAGAGCCTTGGTCAGCTAATTCACATTGGGGACCACATTCTAGTGGCTCATAGGGACTGTGTGACCGGAGAAACTCTTAAATACTTGAGGAGCACCTCTTGAGATACAGAAACAAGCCATTAATTACAAATCATTATCCTCCAGTGATGCTAGAGTCCCCCACAGACTACCTGCCAATACCTCAGTAGCCCAATAGGGGTCACTGTATGTACCTAAAAGTAATAAAACGACATTTTAAAGCTCTGTAATCTAAATCCAACTTTTATTGGACTTTTATTACAAATAGTATAAAACCTCATTAATATGAAAATTAATGATAGCTAATATTTATTGAGCACTTACTGTGTCAAGCACTATATAGCACCTCATAAGCCATCCCTCGCTTCATTCTTACAACTCCAGGAGAGGAATACTAGGGGTTTCAGTTCCAAATGAGGAAACTGAGGCTTAGTGAGGTTAGGTGACTTGAGCAAGGCCACGCCATTCATAAAGAGCAAAGCCAGGATGTGATTCCATTTCTGCCTGACTCCGAAAAGCCGTTAGCCTAAGCGGCATCACAATGACCTTCACCGAATCCCGCCGGGCCACTCGTGCAAGGCTTGCCTCGCCTCGCCACACCTGGTTTCAGTCCAGGGCAGGGAGGCCCTCGAAGTCAAGTACACACAACTACGGAGTCATTCTCGTTGGCCCCAGGCTCTGTCCGATTCCGCTTCCCCCTCAGCCCACCGGGTGCTCCCCCAGCTGCAAATAAAAAGGAGAGGGCAGGGGGAGGGCTTGGGGACAAATACATTTGGAAAATTCTCTACTCTCTATGTCTTCTTTTTTTTTTCTTTATTTTTTAGCATATTATGGGGGTACAAAAGTTTAGGTTACCCCTACGCCTTCTCGAAATTCACAATGCATACCTGTGAGTAAAGGCTCTGAAATCCTGCGGAGAACCTTGTTCAACTTTTATCCAACCCAATTTCCCCCACACTTGTTTGAGCACAGAAGAAATAGGAGCCCACACTACCACCCTGCAGAACAGCCACTTTGAAAATGCTCCTGCCCCCAGCGGGGGGTCCCTGCCCTTTTCTTCCCTGCCCCCCAGCCAGAACACCCTGTCTATCGAAATGTTTCGAAATAAAGGCCCAATGGAAAAGCCACATTCCTCATGAAACCGTCCTGATTTCACCCCAACTGGAGTGATCTCCTCAACCCTCAGTGTTAGATTGGGTGTCTCCCTGACCTTGAACTGTAAAGCCGGTCAGGATGTGGGGTCATGCATGGTCTTTTCTTATCTTTTCTCTGAACATTGGGTTTCTTAAGCAAGGAATTAAATCTTTTCCCCTTTTCATACTTCATACAGGGCCCAGCTCACTATAGGTGCCCTGGGACAGTCATAGAACAAGAACTGGAAAAGGAGATACAACCTGGGAAGGACTGAGACTCTACCTTCCTCTGCCCAGCTCTGGTTCCCATGGTAACCACTGGGGAGGGTCAGCCCAGCTCCCAAGCCCCAGCACGGCCTGGCCTGACTCACTGCACATGACAGACAGGCCGACAGGCTTCCCTGGCAGCTCAGGAGCAGATGATGGAGTCTCTGTGTGTCCAGTCTGAGTGTCCCTTGGATGGAGAAATACATCATCTGTCCCCTGCAGATGAGTAGCCCGGCACAGACCTGGGATAAGGCTCTGTGTAGCAGGCTCAACTGGGAAGTTGCTGAGCACTTGTCAAGAACCAGAAAGAATGTGTTATGGAGGCCACAGCCACGAGCCAGACCCAGGTTCCCAACCCCTGAGCTTGCAGGGCTGGGCGGGGGGCGGTGGGGATGAGAGCCTCGGGCAGAGGCAGATTCATGGGGAACTGGGAGAGCCCACCCAGGTGGAAGGGTGCCCTGCCCAGTGCCAGCTGGAGAAGCCCGGTGGGAGCTGGCACCCAGCAGAGCCAGACCTTCTGATTTGTATGTGACCCTCTTGATTTTGAAAAATTGGTTCCAAAAGATTTTAACACTGAAAGGTAAATAAAGCCAGGCTGCTTCTCTGCCCTGTCCAGTGGTCGCTGACTTATCTTTGTATTGGGCTGGCTGCCACCCAAACCGAGTGCACAGGGCAAGGTGCTGTGTGACATGTAGCTCGCCGGTCACGTGGTGGCAGACATTTCAAAGTCACCTTGGGTGGATGAACAGGTGAAAGCCACGCAGCAGTCAGGGGTTAAACAAGCAGTGCTGAGTGTCAGGAGCCCACATCGGAGTTTGACTCCTACAATCACATTAGGGTTGGGCGCTCACATCAAGGTGGGTGTTAGTGAGCACTTCAGCCATGTGTGGCTTCTACCTGAAGGGCTCACAGTTGAACCATGTGGTAGATGCTGTTGTGTGTTACATGCATGTGTCACAGTCATGCGTGGGGTCTCGGTTTACATGCTTTTGTAAGAAGCACGTCCTGCAACCTGCCTGGCATCCAGCCGCTCCTCCTGGCACCCTGCTCCCCTCTCACAGAGATGGCCCCCTCTCCTCTCAGGGCCCGTCCAGGTGACAAGCCCTCACCTTCCTTCTTCAGCCCCACAAGGTCTGTGGTCCAAAGCACAGCCTAGCACAGCGCATAAAGAGGCCCCTCATTTGGGGGCTCCTGCACAGACCCCGCCTCTGCCCATCCAGCCCTGCCTGGACTTCCAGGCGCCCAGTGGCCACAGCCACACTCAACCCGAGTCACGATCCCTGGGGAAGGGGCCTGATGCAGTCCCCTGCAAGAGCCAGCAGAGGAGAGGCCGAGACAGGCTGCTGCTGTTACAAGTTACACCTCTGCGGGCTGCGTGCGGGCCAGCTCTGTCCTCGGTCTAGGGGTGGGGGGGAATGGGGGAGGCAGAGCAGGGGGAGATGGGGGCCACAGAAAACACAAGACAAGGGGCTGTGTGTGAGGGCCCTGGCTCTGCCACTTACTAGCTGAGCAAATCACTTGAGCTCTCCTTGCCTCAGTTTACTTCTCTGTAAAATAGGGATGGGCTTGCTGCGGTGGTGAGAACAGAGCTCGTCTGTGACCACGCCCAGTGCTGGCACATAGTAGGTGCAATAAGTGTGCACACGTTCTCTCCTGTCCTCCCTGGCCGCCTGCAGGCCCACGTGCTAGGGAGGAGAGTCAGGAGGACGTGAGGAAGACAGTGTTCTCTCCCTCTGTCTCTCTGTCTCTCCCTGCCTCTCTTGGTCTCTTTCTCTTTCCCTGCTCCCCTCCCCTTTCTTCAGGGCCACAGAACATGTCCATCTCTCAAGATGGACATGTCACAGGGAGCTACCATCCCAGACTGCCTCTAAAACGCACACTCCGGAGCGCAGGTCCCTCCAACAGGCTCAGATGCCCTCCTTCCCTCCCCGTCCCCACCTTTGGGCTCAGACCAAGGCTGCACCCTCACCGATCACCTTTACTCTAACCTGCGGGAGCTAAGTTTCCCTGTGCTGCAGGAATAAATGCGACTGGAAAAAGCACCGGCCAGGGAGCCGGCCCTGCCCCGCCCCCAGCTGGGTGCGTTGGCCACATTCCTGGCCTGTGTGACCTCATGCTCTTTAAGACAAGAATAACTCCCTAGCAGGGCTGTTGGGAGGACTCAGTGAAGTGACAGTCCTAAGCCCTAGTTCAGGGACTCTTTGTCCTTGTCCCTCATGTGCCCCCCACCACCCCCAAATGCTTCATTCCACTTCCTGCAAAGCACAGAGGAACCAGCACCCTGGGGTCAGGTAGCAGCCCTAACTCCACCACCAGGGCTGGTGGCCCTTAACAGATCTGCCTCCTCCCGCGGGTTGGCACTTTGTCCCAGAGTGCCCTGATCCCCTGGTCAGATTTCCCACCCCTGCCCTCCTCAGCCCTGTCATCCCCGACACCATGCCTAGATAATGGCATGGTTTGCACGGATTCTCTCACCCACGCCCACCCAACCTCCCTGCCCTTGCTCTCCACGGGGAGCCCGCTGTGTCGCAGAGAAAGAGAGTGCCAGATGTTGAAGCAGTGTTCTCTGCTCACACGCTCAGCCCATTGGGGTGTTTGATCTCTGGCTTAACAAGTGCAGCCATTTTTCTGAAGAAGGTAAAAGAGATTCAGGCGGAGCAAGAGGGATGGACACAAAGAACATGCCAGAAAATGGAAGAGAGGGAGCGAGGGACAGAGACAGACAGGCTAGAACAGGGGACACCTCTTAGAAGCCTCCTCCAGCCTGTCTCCCAGCCCCGGTGACCGGCACCCTTATAGCCACTGTATTGGCCCTGAGTGATCGTGCCCTCCCTGGGGAGGTGACAGCCGCCCACTCAGCGTGACAGGGCATCTGCTTAAGATTCAGGGGCCTCTGACACAGAAGAGGCTTCTCTCAAAAGCCGGGATGAGCAGCCCTGTGGTCAGAGGGCTGGCAGGCAGGGGACAAATGGACTGCTGGAGGGGACAGGGACCCCCTGCCTTGCTCACTCTGGAGGCTTAACAGCCTTCCTGGGGCTCCCAGGGAGCTGGCCGTGAAGCCCTCCCTCTGCTCAGCATTAACACGGCATTTATTTCTCACTCTGCCTCTCCCTCCCCTGGCTCCTCTCCCCTCCTTTGTCTCCCCATCTTCGATTTCCTATTCGAGAACAGTTCCAGCCTGTGCCACCGCTGAAATCCTGGCCTCTGTAACCAGCGAAGGCTGTTTTGAGCCTGTGACTCAGAGACCAGCCTTGGTTTTTATTAAAGGCAAAAGGAAAATAAGCTGATTTTAAAAAGCAAAACACCTTCTTCTAAGCCAAATGTTCCATAGGACATCTGACTGCCTGAGACATTATCTTAAAACATGCAAATATGCGTGATAGCCCCCCACCCCTTCCCAGCCTCTGGTGGGAGTGTCAAACCTGCATGGGTTATTTTTCCCCCTGGCTAAATGTTTCTAGGTCACTTCCATCCTCCTCTACTGAGAGCCCCACACAGGAAACGCCATGGATTCCATTCCAGTCCCTGGGCCTCCATAATTAATGGGATCACTGGAAACCAACCAGAAGGATGCTGGGGGCAAGAGGCCTTATCTCTTGGAGTTTCCTCTTTCCGTCTCCAGACAGAGAAGCTTCTAGCAGGATGAGGAGCTGAGTTCCCTGGGGCTTCCAGCCCCCTGTTAGCCCACCTGGGGCCGCAGTCCTGGGGCGTCTTTCTCTCCCCACCCCGCCACCCTCTGGAGCTGTCTCTTCCTATAATCCTCTTCTCATCGAGTCTATTAGCGTTCTCCGGCAGGCTCTGCCAAGTTCAGCTGCATCTCCCTGTCTCGTTTATATTAGAAGAGAAAGCTCTGGCGTATTTTCCCCTCACCTGAGGAAAGAGAGGCTTCTCTTTTTCAAGACACTCATAGCCACTGATGGAGCCCAAGAAAGATTTAAATTATAATGAAATGCAGTCGTCTCCAGATGAGATTGCCCAAGAGTGCTTCCGGCTGCCTCGTGAAACCAACTCAGCTTTCCAGCAGAAAGGCAGCTCAGTGCAGGGGGCTGCCCTGAATGCCTTTGCTGGCCTGTGTGCAGCTTGTCACCTGCCTGTCCCCTCCTCTCTGCCTGGACTATTGCAGTAGCCTCCGGACTGGTCTCGCTGCCTCCTGTTCACCTGCTTCGATTCGATTCTTCCTGCTCTTGTCTTACCACTTCCCTCCTCGGAGGCCTTCAGTGGCTCCTACACCCCCAGTTCAAATGCCCCCTCCTCGCCTTCACAACGCCCTCCAAACACCTGCCAGGTGAGATGGCCTGCACCATCCATCTGCCCTCCCTACGATGGTGTCTGCGGCCCAGTGAGAAAAGCAGGCCACCCTTCCTGTCCAGGATCATCGTATTTGTATACTCAATAGAAGAGAAATAAAACAGCCCCTGTGAAGAAAGCCCCCCCATGTTCCAGGTGCAGATACAAAGCTGCCTTGCAGTCACAGGGACCTGGGCTCAAACCCACTCTCCCCATTTATAGCTGAAGGTCCCAGGGCAAGTTCACTCATGTCTCAGAGCTTCCTTTCCCATCTGTTAAATGGAACTAATGACACCTACTTCATAGGACAGTTATTGAAGTGAAGAAGACAGAAAGTGCTGAGCACATAGTAAATGCTCAATAAATACTAGCTTCACTTTGTTTTTTATTCTTCATAATGTGAAAGGAATTGTTAGTCTGGTTTTATGGAGGATGAAGTGCTTTTCCATCTTGGCTATGTTTTAAAAAAACCTGGGGAGCTTTATAAACTATAAGTGCTGGGGTCCCACTCCTAGACCTCTCCTGTGGTCAAAGTCTCCCTATCTGGACAGGACAGGAACCACTGCCCAAGGTGTGCAAGAAACAGAGGCCCAGGTGGGGCCTGGCTGACTTGGAAGAAGAGCCCAGGAGAGGACGGTTGCAGGAGTGGGCAGGGCAGGATGCCTGGGCTTTGGAGTGAGTCCAGATCAGCCTTTCATGGTCCAGACCACTGGTCAGCAGGGGTGGCTTGGGAGGGCTCATGGTGCCATCTTGTCCTTTCCCTGGGCACACCGGGTACAGGGAGTGCCCACTGGGGCTGAGAAGGCAGGGAGGCTGCAGGGGAAGCCGGGCCACCTTGCTTGTCCAGAACCAGGATGGTGACCACAGCATCAGCCTTCCAGTGGGGGTGGAGGAGCTCAGGAGGAGCAGGAGCTAATTGAGGTTGTCAGGAACAAAGACACACTTTCCACAGCTGAGAACAGAAGGGAAATACACCCCGGAGTTAATTAACTTCCTGCAATATGGCCGGTGCCGCGGGTCCTACAGCTGCCTGGGGTCTCACTCTGCCTTCCAGGAGATTATGGTGGCCAAGAGACAAACATCCTCCGTTAGGACAACCCTTCTTTTTGCCAGGCATGTGCATTCATTCACTCAGTCACGACAGGCACGTATTAGATGCCAGGCTCTGTGCTGAGCGCCAGACACACGGCATAGCAGGGAGATGCCCTCATGGAGATCAAAATCGCCCATGAATTCACTTATTCTTTCAAATAGCCCGTTGTGTTGCCTGCAGTCACTTTATTTCTTTTTCCCAGTGATTCGCTCTGCCCCCCTCCTAGACTCCCTTCTCCTTTCGCCTCCAGCTCTTCCTCCTCCATCCCCACCTCCAGCTGAATGATGTCCTTACCTGGATTGACTTGGAAAATAGAGGTAATTGGAAGCAATCTTCTACCAGCTCCTGCCCCGCCGCGGGCCCACCTCCCATTGCTTGCACCCACACCCTCCACCTCGCCTCCCGTCGCTGAGACAGACCATCCCGTGCCTAGGGCAGTCCTTGCTCGCTCCTGGTCCCCTCCACTCTAGTGCCCTGGAGCATGGGGTCTGCAGATTTCCTCTACTTTATCCTGTGTCGCCAATTTCCGCCCTTGGCACACAACTATGCTGTAATTTCTCCCTTTCTAGAAAGTTCTAAAGCATCTCTTGGCCCCACTACCTCCACTAGTCCTATTCCATTTCCTCCCGCTTTACAGCAAACACATGCAAGGAGCTGTCTCTGTGGGTGCCTCCGCTTTCTCTTCTCCTGCTTTGTTTTAACCCTACAGCTCCATTGGAACTGCTCTTGCCAAGGACTCCAGAGACCTCTAAGGCACCCAGAGCCACCCCTCAGTGCCATGCTACTTGTCCCAGCAGCAGCATTGGACATATTGTTCCGCACTTCCTTCTAAAATCACTTGGTTCCCGAGACACCACCCTGCCCTGGCTATCTTCCTGCCTCACTGGTCATGCCTTTCAGCCTCCTTTGTTGGGTCTCTTCTTCAATCTCTTAACATTGGAGTGTCCTTTGCAAAGGTCAGTCTTTGGGCCTCTTCTCTGTCTGCGTTCACTCCCATTGTGACCTTAACCACTCGCTCACGGTTCTAAATATTGTCTCTAGGTGGGCACCTCCCAAATTCATATCTGCAGCTCAGACCTTGCCCTGACTCCAGACTCAAATATCCAACCATCTAACTGTCTTCTCTTCGTAACTGACATCTCAAACTCAACAGGCGCAAGACTCAATCCCTGCCCTTTCCCCATAATCCTGCCCCATTGCAGCCTTCTCCAACTCAGTTCATGGCAACTCCACCCTTGCAATAGCTCAGACCAAACACCTGCTGTTATCTGGGGTCTCCTCTCTTTTTATCACAGTCCTCATCCATCAGGAAATCCTGCTGACCCTACCTTCCAAATGTGCCCAGAACCCCACCAGTCCTCCCCACCTCCCCTGCTGCCACCCGGTCCAAGCCAGTATCTCCCATCCCGAGTGCTGCAGTGGGCGCTGGTGTCCACACGGCAGCTAACGTGCTTCTGTTACATCAACCTCTGTGCTCAAACCATCCGTCCACTGGCTTCCGTCTCACTCAGTGACGGTGTCCCCAAGGCCCTCTGTGACCTGGGCTCCCCTACTGCTTGGACTTCCTTCTTTCTTCCCTTCCCTGTACTCGATCTTTCCTGGGCATGCGCCTTCCTTCAGGCTTTATACTTGCCATTTCCTCTCCCCAGGACACTTTCCATGCAGATACCTGCATGGCTTTGTCCGTGTCCACCTTCATGTCTTTGCTCAAGCGTCACCTTTCCAGTGCCTTCCCTGAGCGCCCCAGTTAGAGCTGCGGTGCCCGCCCCCCAGATTCCTTCTTTCTTTTCTCTGTTTTTTCCCTTTGGCACAGCACTGATGACCATTTCACGTGCTGTGTATTTATTTGTTGTTCCTTTTCCTCCACTAGAATGTGGGTTAGGGTAACGGGTTGAATTGCACCCCCCAAAAAGATTATGTCCAAGTCCTAACCGTGGTACCTGTGATTTCATCTTATTTGGAAGTAGGGTCTTTAAAGATGTAATTGAGTTAAGGATCTTGAGGTGAGTTCATCCTGGATTTAGAGTGGGCCCAAAATCCACTGACTGGAGCCTTATAGGAGAAAGGAGAGGGAAATTTGAGACATGGAAACTCGAGGAAGGAGGCCACACCAAGAGAGATTGGAATTATACTGCCAAGGAACACCAGGAACCACCAGGAGCTGGAGAGGTGAGGAGGAGCTTCCCAGGAAGCGTGCTGTGTCATCTCTGGGGAACTCAGGCGGGATCTCGGTTTTGTTCACTGCTGCCTCCCAGGTCCCACCACCATGCCAGGCAGAGTGGGCGTGCCGCGCGTGTTGAATGACTGAATGTCCTTCCACGGAGCACTATGCCAGGCACTGAGGGAAACAAAGACAGGCATAGGGTGCCCTGCCCTGAACTCTGGGGGGCAGCACACAGCCAAAACCTTGGAGACCCAAGTTCGAGGCCCAGCCCCAACAGATCAGCTGGAAACTGCGTCTCCCATTCTCTCATTTGCAAAATGGAGGGAACAAATCCTGTGCCCTGGGGGGCTGGGAGAACTGGATAGTATGGAATAGGTTCCAGTGAACATAACTTCCTCCCTCATGCCTCAGTGTCCTCCTCATCTCCAAAACAGAGGAAACACCCAGGTTTGTCTGCCATGGAGAGCTGTTCTTTATGTTTTTTTAATCAAACACCATGTAATGATATGGGAAATATCCCTGCTATATTGTTAAGTGGAAAAAAGCCGGTGACAAAATAGCGATGCCTTTGCTATGCTTTAATAAGTGAGCATGGAAGGGCAGCCTGTTACCAGAAAGAAAATCTCACTCAAGTGCCCAGAGACCGGGGTCCAGATCAGTCCTTGCTTTTGCAGTGTGGTTCATCTCAGCCCACACGGTGCCCCGGGCACAGGGGAGGCCTCCCTGCCTTCTCTCCCTCGAGCTCTGTGCCCAGCCCCCTCGGTCTTTCTAGTTCTTCTTTTTATTTCCTTCTGGAATGCTTTATAAATTTCTCCATAAAAGTCAGGCACATCCTTTGCTAGGTTTATTCCTAGATATCTTTCCGGTTGCCTTGCTGTTTGGAAAGGAGCTTTTTTTTTTTCATTGCAGTTTTGAATTGGTTAGTGCTAGTGAATAGGAACACAATCCATATCTATACACTGGCCTTGGACTGGGCAACCGTGGTGAACTCTCTTATTCGTTCTAAGAGACGGTAGATTCTTCGGGATTTTCTATATGGAAATGCAAATGAAGACAGATGTATTTCTTTCCAATTCTTATGTAATTTACTTATTTTTTCTCTCATTATTGCATTGATTAGACTCTCCAGCTCAGCGTGGAACAAAATCAGTGATAGAGGGCATCTTTATCTTGTCCCTGACTTTAGCGAAACTATTTCTTAAGCTTTATCAGTGAATATATTGTTCACTTAAATTTTTTTGATAGATACACTTGATTAGATTAGGAAAGTTCCCTTATTTTCCTAATTTGCCAAGAGTTTCTGTTTGTTTTCATCATAAGTACATGTTGAATTTAATTGTGTTTTCTGCATCTTTTGGATTGAACCTCTGATTTTCTCCTTGCATTTGCTAGTGTGCTGTGTTATATAATAATTTTTCTGACATTGAACTAACCCTGAATTCCTGGGTTGAACATTACTTGATTGTGGTGTATTTTTAAAAAATGTATTGCTTAATTTCATTAGCTAATATTTTATTTAGAGTTTTCCTGTTCAAGTTCATAAATAAATGAGATTATTTTATCATTTCCTTATTGGGGTGTTTTGAAGACACAGCGAAATGATGTTTGAACATCACACAACAGTGTAAGTTTTTACATATGTATTAATTACCTCAAAGAGACTCTAGTCTAGCTCAGGGAGGAGGCTGTGCCTGACCAGGGAGTGTGTCTCACTGCCTACAAGGGCCAATGCCTGGCTGGCATAGTGCCTGGAATCCCACAATTCATGATCCATTCATGATTCTTGTAGGTTTTTAGTCCTTAAAAATCCCATTTAAGATCCAAGAGGCCCCAATAGTGAGTCTCAACTGAAGCCATTTCGGGATTAGCTGCCAACCTAGAAGACAGGGCAGAGAAGGGCCAATTCACCCACTCCCATGGGGTGATGCCACGTCAGGTAGCAGTATCCTGGCAGCCAATGGGGAATATGGCCACATTCTTCACCATCATGTGGAGTATGGTTGGGGACCAGAGGATGGTTGAACTTTTTAAACTGATAAACAGAACTTGTTTCTAGCCAAGTTGTTCTAATATAAAATCAATAAGAAATATAATTCTGACCCTAGAAGACATTTTCCAGTCCAGGATTGTGGCCCTGTTCCAGCTTTTGTCCCCAAACAACAGTTTGTATACATCCTGGAAAGAGTATGGGACTTTCTTTTGAGGACTCCCAAGAAGGTTGGGATTGTGGAAATAGCCTTGGCATTGGAGTAGGAGACCATTGTTCAAATCCTCACTCCTCTACTTGCTCTGTGGGACTGAGCCCTTGCCTTCTGTATGTGTAAAACAGGGATGATTACGCTCTACCTGCTAGGGTTTCATGAGGATTAAGTATAATACCCAGTGCCAAGTGTCTGCTACATAGGAGGTGCTCACTCAATTCCCTCAGTGTCCTGGGAGGATGAGGGCAATGACCTAAAAAGCAACACAGAGTGACAGGCAAAAGCTGTGTCCTGTTCTCTCAGGTGGAGCACTGAAGGACGAGGCCAAACTTGGGTTCCCAGCAGATTCAGACAAGGCCCAGGCACATCAGCATCTAGGAGGAGACTCAGTCTGGGCTGTGGGGCACAGCTCTGTTAGAGGAGGACAGGGACTGTCCAGCTGGTTGGTTCCGGGGGGGGGGCAGCTTGGATCTGTGAACTGTCCAGAACCACACGGGGAGCAGGCCTTGGTGTTCGGGAGGGGAGAATCAAACAGGATGTCCCATTAGGAAATACAAAGCCTGCATGTGTGTTGGGGGTGGGGGTTGGCAGGCAGCAGTCTCCGCTGCCTTGGGGGTGGGTTTGGGGGAGGGCTGTGTATGTCATAGATTCACCGGCCACCCTTGGCACAGAACAGCCGTTCCCTTGTCCATCCCTGCTTCCATCCTCTTCCCCCGACATTGCCCGTTTGCTCACCTGTGTATGCACTCACTCGCCCGTCTACTTATTCTCCCACCAAATCATCCACCCTTCCAGCCATCCAGCCATTTCTCCATTTATTAATAATAATCATAGTAATAATAAAGATTACAGTGGCTAATCTTTATTCAGTCCTCTTCATGCCAGCCACCGTTTGAGTGTTTCAAAGGTATAATTTAGTCCTCACCATCAGCTTAGGAGGAAAGTTCTATTATTATTCCCATTTAGATAAGACAGAAAACTGAGGTTCGGAGAGAATGACTGATTCGCTCGTGGTCACGCAGCCAGGAAATACCAGAGCTGGGATTCAACCCAAGGCATCTGGCTCCAGAGCCCACACTCCTAACTACTGTGCCAAATGGCTTTCCAAATACTTACTCACCCGCCAACCACGGAACCCCCATCAGTCTCGTAACCCTCCTTCTATCCACCCAACCCCCATCTTCCCCCCTTATCTGTTATCCGCTTTTCCACCTGCATTCCCCCCCAGCCATCAGTGCCCCACCCGTTCCTCCACGCACCCACAAGTCCATCCATCCACGCATCACGCTTTCAGCAGTACCTACCATCCAACGACATTTCCTCAGCACTTTCTAATCTAATGATGTTTGCAGATGAACGATACCGGTACTTGGTCCCTGGCATCAAAGGCTCACTCTCTAGAGAGGGAAATGCGGAGATGATCCAACAGCATAGCGCTAAGGAAGAAGCAGACCCAGGATTGCACAGGCGAAGGTCTCAATCCAGCCTGGGGAAGGCCAGGAAGAATCCCTGAGGATTGGGAGGCAAACTTGGATGACCCAGGTGGAAGAGAAATGTCGTTCTAGGCGGCTGGAGCCTTGTGCAGAAAGGCACGGACCCAGCTGTTTCCCAGCGCGAGTGGAGTCCAGTGGGAGGGGGAGGGTCCCCCCCTCATAGGCTGTGGAAGGAGAGCACTGGCCAAGCCACGGGCAGGCCCCTCTGAGTTCCCCAGTGGGAACGGAGACAGGTCCGGGCAAAGGCTGCCTGGAACAGGGGTGCTGAGCCGGCGTCTGAGCCGAGACCCAGGGCAGCTCTCTGCAACAGAAGTCCAGGTCTAGGTTTCCTTAGGACCCATTCACTGCTTGGTTTCCCCCAGAGACATCCTGCATTTGCTATTCCGTGCACTTTCCACATATTTGCAAGTTTTGATTGAACAAACACTGGCTGGGGCACAGTGAACCCAAATAATTGTGTGCCTGCCAACGCTACATGTTAATTGGAGAGTTGTAGAGTCTGCGGGACGGGTCACAAGGGAAAAACCAATTACTCCGTGTACCTGTTTGAAAGGCTTCCACTCCTCAAGTCTTGACTGGCATTAGAACGCTCTGTGTTGGGCCATGTTATTGATTTTCCTCCTGCCTCAGTTGATGGGTTCATTAATTGACAATTACCTTTTTCCCTGTGTTGGGAGAATTGACAACAACTACCTGAAGTGTTCAGGTTTCATTTGAGCTAGGCTTGTACCTGTTTAACCTACAACAAGGCCAGCAGACAACTCTGGGCAGCTGGAACCTCCAAGGAGGCACCAGGGGTGTTGTGCTGGGGCGAGCTTGGGTGCTGGGGGGGCAGACTCAGGCATGGAGCATGCAGGGGGCCTGAGGGTGAGGCTGGGCCAGGTAGACTGAGGCCGATACACAAAAGCTCCCAGTGGGTCCAATGCATGTTCAGCTCCAGCAGGCAGCAGAGTAGGGAATGACTGTTTACTGAGCACCTACTATGTGCCAGGCACTTTTTTCCTAATTGCCCTCCCCATAAGCTTTTCCTACCACAGCTACACTGTATATCTATTATATATTGTATGTGTGCTTTATATATAAAAAGAGTGATATTTTTTGCTCTCCCTCACCAGAACCAATTGTTGCCCCCTTCGAGAGCAATATTGTCCCCATTGAGAATGTATGGTGTAGGGAAACTAAGGCAGGAGCCCCGGAATCTGGACTCAGTGGGACTGGGGTCCTACTTACTCCAGACACACTGGGTCTGCATAGCACAGCTTGGTCAAGGGTAAAGGCTCTGGCATCAGGCTGGGGTTCAAAGTCTCTGTTCTGCTACTTCCTGTTCAGCTTAACCTCTCTGGACCTCAGTCTGCTCATCTGTTAAATGGAGCTAGAAACAGGATTCACCTTACATTGGATTGTAATAATTATTCAATGAAGTAATACATGCAGATTTCTTGGCACATAGTAAGTACTCAATAAATTGCAGGGACTGCTATCATCATTACTTCCAGAACCCACCGGCTGATGGGGCAGAGGCTCCTGGCATGTTCCCTGCTCCTCAAGGGCAGAGACTTTATCTGGTCTTGGTGGCCCTGACCCTGGCCCTTGGTGGGGGCTGGGCAACGTCTGCCGCTGTGTGAGCCGCCAACTCCTGGGCAGGTTCACGCTGGCTCTGAGCAGGCCAAGCAGCAGAGGAAAGAATCAGGGACAACAGGGTCTACCCACGAGCACCTGGGGGCCACGTGTTCCTTTGAGAACAGCGTGTCCAGCCACCAAGAGGAAATTGCTGTTTTAGCCTCTGCAGATGTCTGAGCGACTTCAGAGACTGCCTTAAACTTCTGCCTCCTCTGAAGTTGCCTTGCCAGACCTTGTGCCCAAGGCTGCCCCACGTGCCCGAGGAGTCTGACGTGTTCTGCTGGGTGAGGGAAAACCCCGTTACCCAGTGCCTGAGGGTCAGAGCTTGAAGGCTGGGTGCGGCTGGCACCGTCTCTGCATCTTAGCCCGGCCTGGAGGTCAGATGCTGGCGTGGGATCAGAACAGACCTGCCTGGCGGATCACACCCTCCCACCATGGGTCAAACTTTACAAGGACCAAAACTTTCCCCAGAGCTTTGTTCCGGGAGGCGGCCACTTGAGTCTTGCCAATACCAAGGGTATTGCCCATTTTATAATCTCTAACGTTTTTGAATTCGGATTCGGCAGAGAGGCGTTGCCGCCCACCCCACTGTGCCTGGCATTTTCTTGCACCGTGCAGCCTCTTGCAGACTTGAGAGCTTTCCTTGCACACCACGGCAGAGAAAAGCCACCTCATCATAAACCGACCCAGCAGGCACGAGCCGTAGCCCTGACTTGGTTTGGTGCACTGGTTTTCAATTATTTTTAAGTTGTTTATCCCTTTCTTCAAATGAAATCTTATGTGGAAGCCCAATTTATATCAAGCAGGAACAAATATCCCTAATATGTAACAGGAACAGAAATTAACCCATGAGTGAATCTCTCCAGCCCCTGCCGCCCGGGCTTCTTGCTTTCTAGACAGTGCGAGGGCTCTGTTTTGTGTGCGCGATCACTGTAGCCGGCGAGGGACAGAAAAGGAGACAGGCCTGAGACCCAGCAGCTCTTCCCAGCAGCACCACACCTCCAGGATGCAATTTGAAAGTTACCAGTTGGTGGCGATGGGTTCAAATCCCGCCCAGCACTCACTAGCTGGGTGACCAGGGACAAGCCACTCTGCTGCCCTGTGCCTCCGTGTGGTCATCTATTCAAAATGAGCAAAAGAATCCTGTTAACCCGCCTCACTGCATTGCTACGAGGACAGAATGGATTTGTGAGCGTGAAAACAAACTCTCAGGGGCTGTCCTGGGAGTGGGAAATCACCCTGTTGAATTTTGTGTCCTTGGGATCCTTTGAGGTGACAGATGGCAGAGGCAGGCACTCCATGAACTGTTCGGGATGCCAAGCCCTGAGAAATCCAAACTATTTATGTTTTGCTTGGGCAGGGAGGGGGAAGAATGGTACTTTCCTTCCTCTCTCCGTGGAGCAGGCCCTGCTCTGTCCTGCACATTCGGTTCTCTGAGTTCTGAAAGGGTTTCTGTGCGGGTTTTGTCTGTGAAACCTATTTCTGCAGAGAAGACGTTTTAGCCGCTAGGGCTGCAGCTCAGAGGCTTTTGCTGGGGTTCAGAGCAGGATGGTTTTGGGCACTGCCTAAGTGTCACCCTCCCCTGGATGTTCTTCCATGACGCCCCCCTTCTGGGGGAGGTCGCAGGGAGGGGGAAAGAGTCCTCACTGTGCAAAGAAGGTGTCCTGCAGGGGGATTGATGGGTCCCGCTGGTGGGGGGTCCTGGGGACACCTGTGAAGGGCCTGGCTTAGTTCTCGTTCCACTCACAGTGAAGGGGGCAGGTGGGGGAGGGGGTCCTTCAGGATCGGTCTGGAGCCCTGCACTGTCTAGAAACCAGGAGAGGGATGCCAGTGGGGCCCAGTGGAGCCATTGCTTTTGGCAATTTGGAAAGGAAGACACCCCTCCACCCGGACAGGGAACAGTGACTACCAAGAGTCTCTGGTTGCCAAGTCATGGATGGGTACCTTCTAGATGGCAGCTCATTATATTCTCAAAGGATTCTGTAAGGCCGCTGGGATTGTCCCCTTCTGGAGATGGGGAAACTGAGGCTCAGAAAGGTTAAGTGGCTTATCTAAGACCCACAGCTAATAACTGTATGGAGCCAGGATGGACAGAAACCAAGAAGAGACTATTGTTTAGTAAGATGGGGGTGGCATTGGAAAGGGGGGCTCACAGGGGCCAGGTTGGGTCTCAGAATTCATGTGCCCACAGGTCAAGGTGACCTCAACCAGTTGGCAGCTGATTATCAGGGGACACCATCTGTGCTGGCAGCTATGGGTCACTGGGGACCTGCTGGGTGCGTGCTCATGGCAAGAAGAAAGGTGTTGGGGGAATCAGAGGAGGCAGTTTGAGCCCAGCAGTGAGAAATGAGGGGAGGAGGTGGCCGTGGGATCGCTGACCATGCTGTCTGCTATCGCTTGTGTTCCTTGGCTGCTCTACTGGACAGGAGGGTTCAGGTTGGATCTTTCAGGTCTGGGCGTGGTCAGGGGTGGTCGTCCCCTTCATGCTACCACCACCATCACCCTAGATGTCCAGGGCTCCCTCTTTCTGGCTTGGGGGAGGGTTTACAAGTGTCCTAGACTGTTGGATTTGGAGTTGCCCATTCAGGGGGATTGGAGGAGGACTGGGCAGTCTCTGGGCACCAGGGGGTGTCACTCCAGACTGGATGCTTAGCCAGTGACCTGCTGACCCCATCTCCTGGTAGTCCAGTGGACAGTAGTGGGAAGGGACACTCAGTGCTCATGTGGCTTCCTTGAGGCCCCCTGACACTGGTGACAGTGCCCCCAGTTCCAGCTGGGCTCATGGTATCTCCATGTCCTGGTCTCCTTCATCCTCCCTTCCTCCCTCCTGTCTATTCCCGTCTGTAGGGGGAACCTCACTCTGCAAAGGCACATTCCAAAGTGGTTAAGAGCCTGAACCCTGGAGCCAGCTGCCAGGTTTGAGTCCCATCTCCAACAATGGCTATTTGACTTTAGGCAAGTGACTTAATCTTTCGATGCCTCAGTTTCCTTGCCTATAAAGTAGAGATAATAATACAACCTACCACATAGGCTTGCTATGAGGATTAAGTGCCAAAGCACATGCTTTTTCTGGGGCTTCACACGGTCCCCCAGGTGATGAAAAGTCACAGGTGTCATCCTCAGGGAATTCTCAGTGTAGGTGGGAGTGATGGGGTGAATCAGGGGGTGGCCCAGAGCAGAAGTGACATAAATGGCCAGAGAAGGAAGGAGTCCCGTTGGAGGGTTTAAAATCTAAATTCTAGAATGGAGAAGATGCAAAAAGAGCAAAAGGGGGGGTAGGTCTAGAGCCTAAGCCCACCTCGAGCAGGTAGTATAGGACTGGTCAGGAAGGGATGACGGGTGGACGGCCCTGCTTGGGCGACGGCACAGAGGCAGGACGGCACGGGGTGGGCACAAGGAGGAGCACATACGTGGTGGCATTGAGGGCAGGCCCACGGAGGAACATGCTGTAGTGCCTGGCACAGATGTGGTCACGCGTGCCAGGCACCACGCTGGCAGCTCGCCTGGGTGACACATGGGCTCCTCACACTGGCCCTGTGGGTCGGGTGACGATCTGCAGTCTGTGGATGAGAAGCAGCCTCAGTGCAGGTAAGGCCTTGCCCAGGATCCCCAGTAAGTGGCGGCTCCAGGCGTCACATCTGACTGTCTGTCTGCAGAGCCGCTGACCTTCCCTGTGACCACGCCGCCGCGCAGGCAATGGGAGGAGAGTCGTGGAGGATGAAGGGGAGGCTCTTTTTGGGGCCAAGCCCTGAGGACTGAGAACTCAGAGGAGTCCAGCTTCATCCTTCTTCGGGAAAGGCAGCCACCACCGGGGGCCTCACACATTCCACGTGTCCACAAATAGTGCTCGGCGACGTGGGAACCTGGCTTCTCCGCCGCAGGTTTTATACTCGTGGCTCTATGCTCGGAGACTGTCAGGGGCTGACTTCCACGTGGTTGTTTTACTCAGCCCCCTATTCCCCTGCCTGCCAGGAGGAAAATTTGCCGTTGACCCATTTTCTTATCTGCATAACTCACTGTCAGCGCGTCGGGCACCGTGCTGTGGATTCTAGCACAGGCCCGGCTTGCACGTTCCACGTGTCCACCTTCCCTTCCTCGCCCGGCCGTGATCTCTCGGAGCAGCAGTTCTCAGCCCTGGGGGCCAGTGGAAATTAATGAGGAGCTCCAAACACTGCTGGTGCCTGGGCCTGCTGGTCTGCGTGAAGGCCCGGGCATGAGGCTTTTAAAAGCTTCCCAACAGGGAGAGCCACTGCTTTTAAGGGATTCCCTAAAACAGGCTGCGGACCCTCTAAGCAGTGCCAGGCCTTTCCTTTCCACTCACATCACCGTGACCCATCCTGTGAGAGCCCACAAAACACACGTCCAAGGTCTCCTGCTGGCCAGAGATCGGGTCTTTGGAAAGCAGAGCCGAGCCTTGGCGATTCGCGTCCGGGGCGAGTTCTGACCGTGTCTCTGCCAGCTCGACTTCTGTGGCTTCAGAGTCACCCTAGACCAGCATCCTTCCTGTGCCTTCTCACCCACCATATCCAAAGGCCCACTGAGACGTTTACTGTCCATTTTATATTGTTGAACAGGAGCCTTCGATGTTTGTGGTCATAATTTTAAAATATTAAATTACGCGGAGCATTAAGGGCTGTGTTTTCTGCTAGAAGACAGGTTAACTGCGGCTCTTTGTCTTCAATTGCGAGATTTAAGCCGGTTCCCCATTTAGCTCTAATTGGTCGTGTTTCGGCAGCCCTCCCTGGCCTTGCAAGCCTTTGATATGGTTTAGAAATCCTTTTATGGAAGCCCCTTTCTCTTTTGCCCTGCACGTTTAATAGATTTGTATTTCCTCAGTCATCTTTCCCTCCGTGGAGATATTTCAGAGTCACACCACGGGTCTGCAGGGAACAAATGCCTCCTCTCCAGCAAATGCTTTTTTTTTTTTTAACAGCGATTGGCAAAAGCGAATTAATTGCCCCATTCACACACACCTCTCACTTGCTGCGTTCCATTTTCACACGGAGATGTTTAATCCTTCCTTCTGTAACTAGGCTGGATGTGTCTGTAAACGCTCGTGCTCTTAAAGTGACGTTCTGGAATAGATCTTAAGAGAATATCCACCCAGTCACTCTATTTTACAGATAATAATGTCACTATAACCATGCTTTACGTGTCAGGGGACAGCACTCACGGTGGGGACCGGGATGGGGGTGGTAATGAGCCCCTTGTCCCTGGAGGTGTTCAAGCACAATCTCGAAGCAGCTTGTCAGGCATATTTTAGAGGAAAACACAACATAAGAACTAAAAGGAAATCAGGAAGACTTGAGTGTAAATCTCTGCCACTTCCGGGTCCTGTGGCCTTGACTAACTTGTGTCATCTTGAGCCTCCATTTCTTAGTCTATAAAATGGAGTTAATCACAATACTTACCGCATAAAGTTACTGTAGAACTAAGCGAAATAATACCTGGCTCTTAGTGAGTATTTAACAAACATAGGTTACTGTTATTAAATATTATAGATATTTAATATTTAAGGCTGGAAGGCATCCAGCCTTCAGTCATGGAGGAGGGGTGGGAATAGGGAAGAAATCAACAAAGCGACCTTTTAGTTGTATCTCATTCTCAGAAATTCAACAGCCTATTAGAGTCCATGAAGCGCTTTCACACATGCAATTTTAATTTATCTTCACAACCGTCCTTCACCCAGACTAACAGTATGGAGAAATGGAGGCTCAGAGAGGTGAAGTGACTTGCCTAGAGTCACACAGCATATGGATTGAACCACTTAGAACCCAGATTCATACTTCCCCCTCCTTTCTGCTATTTCCACGAAACACTGTTGTCTGTATATCCCCTTATCGTTCTGCTTTATCATAGGGATGTTTGTTAACATGCGAGGATCTTCCATAGCAGGGCAGGCATGCTCTGGTCCTCCCAGACCTTCATTGTGAAGGAGATGCTTGCCAATTCAAACGCAGGCCTTGGAGCTGTTTCTTTCGTTTCTAAGTATGTAGGGCCATCAAGCAGTCCAATAATAATAATACATAACGTTGGATACTCATAATGCACTTGTTTCATGTGTCAGCCTTAGAATTTTAATGTGATACAAGCAACATTATTACTCTATAGTCATTACATCCCATGTTAACTTCTTTTAAAAAACCTTTTTCTGGCAATAATAGACGGCAATTTTACATGCAGAAAGTCACTGGGGAAGATCTGCTCAATAGGTTTTCCTTAGCATGGCTAAGGAAGGCCTGGAAGGTCATCGTCACGGGGGCTCATACATGCATTTGCAGGAGGGGCTTCCCTTCAGTTCTGACTGTAGCTGGGCTCCCAGGTGAGCCTCGCTGGCAGGAGGAGGCCCTGTGTGGCCAGCCTTTTGCACCAGCGTTATAATGTCAGGAAACTTTAAGGCTCATGACAATAAGAGATTCAACAATCAGAGGAAAGAAGGGAAGAGATCAGAGTGGGAGGGGTGGGAGGGGAGGTGGAGGAGGAAGGGAGAGAGAAGCTGAGGTGGAGAAGGGACGGGGAGATCGGACTCTCCTTATAGAATTAAACACACCAAGAGTTGAGCAGGGGCCAGGGACGGAACTTGAACAGGCATTCAAATGTGGTTACCTTCAGGAGCCAGACCCTGTCTGACACTGAAATCCACTACCCTCCCAGCCCCCACCCCATACACACCTTTTATTTTTAACTCTTCCCACCAAAGGAGACAAATCCACAGGTCTGCTCCAGCCCTCATTCTCTGGAGCTAATCTCTAGCTCAACCAGGCATTCCCACTGTCTTCACACTGTGCCCCAGAGCTCCTCAGGGCAAGGGGTTCCCACCCTGTCCCTAAGCTGGGCAGCCCTACTTTTGTTTCTCAGACTGATCCCACACCCACTTTCATGTGAAGGAGGAATGCTGAGCAGATACCTGCTGATCCTGTCCTGTCCCCTCATTTTGCAGATGAAGAAAGCAATGCCCAGAGTAGGACAGGATCTTGTCCCAGCTGTGTGGCCGAGATGGGACCTGCAGCCAATTCTATCTCTGTTGCAGTGTACCGTCTCGATTGCATTAGCCCGTGACAGCGCCAACATCTGACATCCTTACGTGCTCTTGGAGACTAGCCACAGTTTATTGTGGCCTTACAATGTACCAGAAATTTGTTCTAAACAATATACTTTATCTCACTTAATCCCAATAGCAATTCCATAAGGCAGCTGTTACTGTCCCCATTTTATGGATGAGGTCACTGGGCTCGGAGAAGTCAGCCAGGGAGGGACAGAGCTGGGCTTGGACCCAGGCCACCGCCGGGCTCGGCAGCCTCTGCCCTTCACCACTGCACTTTGAGGTTTAAGTCAAAGGGATATAAAAAGTCTTGGAAACATCAAAAGTGCTATAAAAATGCAAGACTCCGTACTAATGCCATTATAAAATGTAGATGAATTATTTGGTTTGGGGCCTTTTTTTTCTCTTTCATGCAGTAAAATTCCATCAGAAAAGAAAGGCTCTTTGCACCCACAACCTACGAGGCATTTATGGGTTAGAAACACATTCACTCAAAAATTTTTATTTGAAACCTTTTCTGGGCTCAGCACTGAGTTAGGTCTTAGGGATCCAGAGATAAATAAAAAACACTCCTAGCCCTCAAGGCACTGGGGAGGGGAGGCCAAGAGAAACAGCAGCAATCACATTCAGGTGAGGAAAGTGCCAGATGGAAGAATGGTCTGTCAGCCTACCAGGGGGTCCAGGGGGCCCAGGGGCCTCACCCAGCATGCTGGCCAAGAGGGCAGGCTCTGCTCTAGACTGCCTTGGGTTCAAATCCTTGCTCTTCACTTACTAGCTGTGTGTCTTTGGGCAGTTTTCTTGACCTCTCTGTTCCTGCATTTTCTATTCTGTAAAATGGGAATTATAATCAATGATCACAGATTCCTACGTCAAAGAATTGCTGTAAATATTTCATGAGCCATAGACTTTTTGGAAGTCTGATGAAGCTTATAGATCCCTTCTGGGAATATCATTTTTCAGTGCATACAGCAAAAATACACAGTATTTCAAAGTGTACTAATTATATTAAAAATAGTATCAAAATATTAAAAACACAAATTTATAATTTAGCAATATATGTGCTTCTTTATTAAGGCATTAAATACTAAGATCTAGCGGCAGATCTAATAAGCACCATAATTTTGAAAGGGTGATGGGTATAAATGGTGCTTCCAGGCGTCTGCAGCTGCATAATGTGATGGGAATTTATCTATTGTGTCTGTCAGGGACATGCAACCGGAGGAAATGCTCGATTTCAGGTAAGATTGGCAAACATAGAGATGTCATTTTTCCCCTCCAAGTTCTTCAAAGCTCTGTGGACCTGCGGGAGGCCTGGGGACCCAGGTGGCTAAGTCCTGCCCCAGGGAGGCCCTTGGTGAAGGGAAGGAGGGGTGGAGCTGAAAGGGCTGCAGGAGGAGCTGCCCGGGGCTGGGGAAGGAGCTCCGCTCTCAGGGGCTTCCCAGAGAGGCGGTGAGGTCTGAGCAGCTACACCGCACAGGTGTCCTGGAGTCCAGGTAGGCTGGTCAACGATAACTGACATCCTTGACTAAACATGGGCGGTTTCAAATATTCATGCCGCTGTACCCATCCTTGACTCATCACAGCCAGCATGGGGGTTAAGGATGGGCTCTGCCTAAATTCCACTCTCCCCTTCGCCACCCACTCTCTGTATCGCCTTGAAAGGGTCCCTGCTGTCACTGTATCTCAGTTTCCTCATCTGTAAGATGGAAAAACAGTCCTGATCTCATAGGGCTGTTGTAATAATTGCAGGAAAGGCCCAGCAGGATGTCCACGTGGCAAGTGCCCTACAGCAGTAGGTATGCTCCTTGCTGCTAAAGCACAGATTAGTATTGTAAATGCCACCAGATTAGTAAACGAGAATAAGTCTCTTCTAGGCAGTACAGAGAAGGGGTCGGCACGCAGGCTGTGGAGTGAGACAACTTGAGTTTAAATCCCAAATCTGCCACCAACCAGCTGAATAACTCTCTCTCTCTCTATATATATATATATACATATATATATATATGTATATATATATATATGTTGCATACCTTTTTGGGCCTCACTTTCTTCTTCTGTAAAATGAGAAAAATAATAGTATCAATCGTGTGGTTGTGAAGATTGGGTGAATTAATGGAAGGCTTAGAACGGTCCCCAGCACGCATTAACTGCTGAGCGGTCAGCTCCCACGTTGTTAGGACGCATATCCGCTGCCCAGTGAGTGAACCTAGCAGCCGTCCAGCACGCACAGTTTGTAACTTCTCAGACTCCAACAATCTTCATAAAAGGTCTGGGGAGGCACTGAACAAGTCCAGTCATCATTTATTTTATGGAACAATTTCTCTGCCAGAGCAATGGTCACGATCTGAGACTCCAAGGTGTTTATTTTTGAGCAGTAGAAGGACCAGGTATTCTGTGCCCATTCTGTGCCACCTACGTGATCTTATTTAATCCTTGCAATGGTCTTTCCACAGAGTTACCATTTTCCTCATTTTACTGATGAAGAAATGGAAGTTCAGAGGCGAGGGAATTGGCACGGATTTGCAGAGCCCGTGAACAGGATTCGAACCTAAGCCTGTCCTAGCCCTAGAAGCTGCAGTTGCAAGGACTATTTCCTCCTGAACCAGAAGGGTACTGAGTTGGGCTTCCCACTTGGCAACTCGCTTTTTAATGCACAATCACCCTGGCTCAGATGTCACGAGTGAGGGACCGCACACGGGGCCACAGCAGCAATGGCAGGGACTTCTACCCCAGAGGATTCAGCAGGGCACCGCCGCGTCACCAGGGCCAAAGCTTGACCCCTGTTTTCCTTCCACTCCCCTTCTGGGCACTCAGGGGTGAGAGGGAAGGGTCCCTAAAGGAATGAAGGGTGCCCCAGAGTTCTGAGAAGCCCAAGCACTCGCCCCTTCACCGAACCCGTACAGAGCACCCATGGTGTGCTGGGCCCTGAAGATAAAAGGATGAGTAAGACCCGGCTCCTGGATGCCACACTTCCCTCTTTTGGAGACACACATGTACACGATAAGTGTGTATCACTGTAACCTGCGGAATAATCGAGGTGTTTCAAAGGACTACGGGGCTTAAAAGGAGGGAAGGATTAGCTCTCCTTGGGGTGAGGGTGGGAGGGATCCAGGAAAGATTTTATCAAAGGATGTGTCATAAGAAAACAAGGGAGTGTCACCAGGCAGAGGAGCAGTTAAGGATGGAGAGGACCGGGACCAGACTTAGCATCCACCTTCCAGAGCCAGGCAGCTTCCGTGGCAGGCACTTTGCCTGCCGTGTCTCATTTCATCTTCACAGCTGTCCTCCTGGGCGGGCCTCAGCATCCTCATTAACGGTGCAGGAAATGAGGTGCAGAGAGGCTAAGAGACCTGCCCAAGGTCGCACAGCTAGGAGTGGTGGGGCCAGATTGCCACCCAGGGCTGGCTGGCTGCAGGGTTGTGTTCCTGTTTACACTGAGCCAAAGGAGACTCAGAGAAGGCAAAGGGTCTGAGGTGTTCGGAGAAGGAAGCTGGAGTGGAGGTGAAAGGGTGAAAGGATCTTGGGGCCAGAGGACAAAGTGAGGGTCCCACCCTAGAGAATGATCTGTTTTGCTGTGATGTGGTAGGTTATTATAACAACACCATCGATGAATCAATCACCTCCCCCTGTATCTCTGCCCTTTGCAGGGGGTGCTGCCACACCATCCTTAGAGAAGTGGAGTCCCTCTCCCTTTCTTGAGTCTGGTTGACCTGTGACTGCTTTGACCTAGAGAACGTGGTGGGAGGAACCCTGTGAGTATTCCGGAGCTGAGGCCTTGAGCAGCGTGCAGCTTCTAACCTCGATCTCCTGCTGCCCTGAGACCCCGCATAGGGGAGCCTGAACTAGCCCCTTGGAGGATGAGAGGCCACGTGGAGGGAGAGATGCCACACCCCCACCCCAGGCAGCCCAACCGTCTCAGCTGAAGCACCATGAAGTGCCAGACACGGACATGAGCCCATCTGGGATCTTCCAGCCCCAGTCAAACTGCCAGCTGAACGCAGCCATGCAAGAATACCTGCAGAGACAAGCCACCCAACTGCACCCAGCCCGGACTGCAGAATCGGGAGCAAATAAATGACTGTCAGTGTTTTAAGTCACTAGGTTTTGGGATGGCGTGTCACGTAGCAATCGTTACGGAAGCAGCTGCCATTTGGAGTGAGTCTATAGACTGACTTCAGTTCAATGACCTGAACTCCCCCCAGCCCAGTTATTCTGAAAATGCCCTCCGTGTTGAGGGCAGGCACGAAAAGGGCTGGACCAGAACCCAGGGACCCATTCATTGCATGGCAACCATGGGAACAGCTGGCCTCTCCTTTGGAAGCTGGAGCTAGACAGCCTCCCCTCCCTGGCCGACCCATTTGTTTCACGGCCATTTTTCTTTCCTTTGTCCTCCCATGGTGCAGCGATGGTGGAGGCAGCGGCCAAAACAAACCAGGGCAGCCCTCACAGCCAGGAAATGCCAACTGCCCGAGCATCTTTGCTTCTGTCTGCTTCTCCCTGTGCAACACACTTTTAATTTCATTCATGTGGAATCTTCCCATGGAGACCCACTGCCACTAGGGAGTGGGGTCTGTCTTTGAGACAGACACCAACTGAGCCCTTAATGTATTCCATACACTTTATGTGTATGTCTTAGCCCATTTTGTGCTGCTATAACAATTCCACAGGCTGGCTAATTTATAAGCAATAGAAGCGTATTGGGCTCATGGCTCTGGAGGCTGGGAAGTCCAAGATTGAGCCCCCATCTGGTGAGGGAGGGCTTTCCTGCTGTGTCATAACACGACCAAGGCATCCCGTGGCAAGAGAGAGCAAGGGATTGAACTCACTGCCTCAAGCCCTTTCATAATCAGCATGAACCCATTCGTAAGAGTGGGGCCCTCACAACCTAAACACTCCCACCAGGCCCCCCTCCCAACACTGCTGCACTGGGGACTAAGTTCCTAACACACAAACTTTAGGTGACACATTCAAACCACAGCAGTCTGTCCCCTTGACCCCCCAAATTGTGTCCTTGTCACATGCAAAATACATACATTCCATCTCAATAGCCCCACACTCTTAACTCATTTCAGCATCATTCAAAAGCCCAAAGCCCAGAGTCTCATCTAAACCACATATGAGTGAGACTCAAGGCATGATTCATCCTGAGGCAAATTCCCTTCCATCCATGAGCCTGTGAAGTTAAAGTTATCTACTCCCCAAATACAATGGTGGGACAAGCATAGACTAGACACTCCCATTCCCAAAGGGGGAAATAGGTAAGAGAAAAGGATAAACAGTCCCCAAGAAAGTCTAAAACTCAATAGGGAAAACAATATTAAGTGGTAAAACTGGTGTATAAACTCCTCTCACTCCGTGGAGGGACACTGCATCTTGGACACACTGGGGCAGAGGTTGGGTCCCCAAGTCATCAGGCAGCCCCACCCCTATGGCTTTGCTAGGCTTAGTGCCCCCAGCAGCTCTCATGGGCTGGAGTCTCATGCCTGCTGCTTTCCCAGGCTGGAGTTGCACGCTGGTAGTCTACAGCTCTGGGGTCTTTGAGATGGCTTGCTCCCACAGCTTCACTAGGCATTGCCCTCTGCCTCTGCAACAAGTTTCTTCCTGGGCCCCCAGGCTGTCTGTGATGTCCTTTGAAATCTAGGTGGAGGTAGCCATGTCCCCACAGTTCTTGCATTCTGTGAACATGCAGACTTAACACCATGTGGATGCTGCCAAGGCTTGCTGCCTGCACCCTCTGGAGTTGAGCACCACCTGGGACCACTGGAACTATAGTTGGGGTAGCTGAAGAGCAATGCACTGGAATGTGGGAGCAGACATTTGGACCAGTGCAAGGCAGGGAGTGCTGAGTTCCCGCAGGCACCTCCCTGGAAACCTTGCCTCCAGGTTCTGCTCTGGGTCTGTGTTGGGAGGGGCAGACTCAAAGATCTCTGAAATTCCTTCAGGATCTTTCTCCCATTGACTTGATAAATAGCACCTGGCTCCCTTCTATCCATACTAACCTCTTTGGAAAATGACTGCTTGGCTTGCTCATCCTTGGTTTGCTCTCCTAAAGATGACTTTTCCCTCTTTTCATGGCCAGGCTGAGAATTTTCCAAATTTTTCTACTTTGCTTCCCTTCTAATTATAAATTCTGTCCTTGAATCATTTCTTTTCTCTCACAGCTTACTGTAAGTGGTTAAAAGTAGCCATACAGCTCCTTCAATATTTTGCTTAGACATTTCTTTCACACATATCCTAATTCATCACTCTTTAATTCTGCCTTCCACAAAGCCCTAGGACACAATTCCATCAAGTTCTTTGCAACTATGACAAGGACAGCCTTTACTCTCGTTTCCAATGCCTTGTTCCTTGTTTCCATCTGAAACCCTATCATAATTGCCTTTACTGTCCATATTTCTACCAACCTTCTGATCATGACCACTTAAGTAACCCCTAAGAAGATTCAGGCTCTCCCTACAGTTCTTGTCTTCCAAGCCCTCACCAAAATCTCACTTAATGCTCCCTCCACTCATGGCAGTCTGGGCTTTTTCTAGCCTGCTCCTCCAAATTCTTCCAGCCTCTCCCGTTACCCAGTTCCCAAGCCACTTCTACATCTTCAAGTATTTGTTATAGCAACAGCCCCACTTCTCAGTATCAATTTTCTGTCTTAGAATATCACAGACGGGGTCATTTAGAAACAATAGAAGTTTATTTGGCTCATGGCTCTGGTGGCCAGGAGGTCCAAGATCAAGGGGCTGCATCTGGTGAGGACCTTCTTGCTGCATCATAACATGGTGGAAGTCTTCACATGGCAAGAGAGAGCAGGAGATCAAACGCATAGCCTCAAGCTCTTTTGTAATCAGCATTAATCCTTTCATGAAGATGGAGCCCTCATGAGCTAAACACCTTCCATTAGGCCCCACCTCCCAACACTATTGCATTGGGTATTAAGTGTCTAACACATGAACTTTAGGGGACACATTCAAACCATAGCAGTATGTTATTATGATTATACATTATTTATGTATTCCTACTGTGTGCCTGATATGTTTGCCTATCTTTAGTCCTTACAATACTATAGGATTGATGCTATTGCCCCATTTCAGAAAGGATAATTCTGAGGCTCAGAGGGATTAAGTGACATGTTAGTAAGTGGCAAAGCTGATCTTTGAACACACTTTACCCAGTTCCAGAGCTGGAGCCGTTTCTATGCTGAATTGTATTTCCTTTCCAAGAGAAGAAAAATCTGGCAACCCAAAATTCCAGGTCATGAGATCATATTACCTAAAATGGATTGAGCGAGTTTGGGCAGCAGATGGGCTTGCAAGAAGTGTCTGTGTATTGTGATAGATGGCTTGTTGCTAATGGTTTTCAATTCCTATAAGTCAGCACTGTCCAATAGAAATACAATGCATGCTACATGTATAATTTGACATTTTCCATTGGCTCTATTAAAAAAAATAAAAGTAAACATGTAAAATTAATTTGCTAACATTTAATTTAACTCAGCATATCTACAATATTATTTCAACAAATAATCACTATAAAATTATTAATGAGATATTTTACATTCTACTTTTTTTGGTACAGTCTTGGGAATCTGATATTTATATCTCACTCCTATAGCACATCTCAATTCAAGTCAACCCGTTTCGAGTGCTCAATAGCCACATGTGGTTAGTAACTACAATAACGAATAGCATAGCTCTAAGTCTTTGGTTCTTTGTTGTCTGTAAGATCTGTTCGATTCTGAAAAGGGTATATTAAAATCTTCAACTTAAATTGCATTTTTTGAGAATTCTCCTTCCATCTCTAATATTTTTTGCTCCTTGTATTTAGTTGCTACGTTGTTTGGTACCATATCTTCTCTGTAAAAAGTGTCCTATATCATTATATGATGCACCTCTTTATCCTCTTGAGTGTGTTTAGTCTTTAATTCCACTTTGTATACTATTAATAACATGCCACCTTCTTGCTTACTTGCTTAGTGTTTGTTTCTCTTTTTGCATTGCCTGGTATCAGGTTTCTTCTGAGGCTTCCCCATTCACACGATTCAGCTATTCCAAGTTTCTGCTTCTTCTCATGAGTTGATTTGTTTCTCCTTTCATGATGAACTGACTTTTTTCCATCTCAAAGTATTTACTTATTTATGGATTCTGTTGTTTTATACCTTTGACTCCCCCTGACCTCTCAAAACCCAAATCAACCTCCTTCCTGACTCCTCTGATACATAATTTATATCATACAACAAATTTCCTACATTTGTCTAGAGCTCCTTTCCTTGGAGATTCTCTTTTCGTGGGGCTGGGCTTGGGGACACATACTTAGCAATCACCCCAAGTGATTCTGATGACCTAGAAACTGGAAGCTATGTCCACTCCCAAGTTGCGTCCCTTCCAGCATATAGAAAAGCCTGCCTGGCACCCAGTCACACCGACAAAGGATCTGAGTCACACCAGGAGCAAAGAAGGGTGAGGGTGCTGTGTTAGATTGTTTCAATTAGTTCCGCTGCTCAGTGACTTATAGCAAAAGGTGACAGATGTGTTTTTCCTAATAAAACTCCTATATGTACAAATGTCCTTTCACCCAGAGCCTGCCCATCACTGCTTGTCTTTTTGTTTTTAAAATTTTAACATTGACTTGTTTTGTTTTGTTTTTCCCCTTTTTTTCTTTTCTGGGTGGGAGGCAATAAGGCTCTGTTTGCTAAAGAAATGGAGGGGAATGTTTCCAGTTCTCTTTAATTGAAATGATCTCATATGCAAACAACAAAAAATTAAACCTCAAATGTGCCTCTGCAGACTCGAAGGGTAATGACCCCGGCTTAAAATAGAAGGCAATGATGCGTTTCATTGTCTGAAACCGCGAGCATCTGTCACGTGCAGAAGGCTCACTTGGGGGATTTGCCAGAGTGGGGAGAGGGCTCTCTTCCCTTCCCCCTTTCTTTCTTCCAATCTTCCTTCTTTCCTTCTGTCTGTACCCTATTTCCGCTCACTCATCAGAGAGAGGAGAGACCAAAAGTCGGTAAAATGGGGAAAGTCAGGCATGTCCCTGAGGATGGCCCTAGTGCATGAGCCTTTGGATCTTAAGGCCCCTAGCTCAGCCCTCGCCACCCCCCACTCCCCACCCCTGTGGGCACGGCCTACTTAGCAGCTTTTCTTCCAGGAGGGCTGAGTGTATGTGGTCTGTATCGTTCCTAATGAGGAGGGCACTGCTGCCCCTAATATTCGGTGAGGATGCTTGGGGAGCTAGAGAGTGACGCCATGATAGAAGGAGACAGCATGGGTGAGAGGGTGGGTGGCACCTTCGCAAGGACTCACTCTGGCTCTGGTAGGCACCCACTCTTCCATCAGCATCACGCATCCCTCTTTTTCTCATCTAGATTAGGGCTCGGCAAACTTGTGTAAATAAAGTTTTATTGGGACACAGCGATGCCCATTTGTTTATGCGTTGCCCACGGCTGCTATCATGCTAGCCAGGGTCATTGACACGCCGGGCATTTGGGTGCCTACATTTAGAGTTAATCCTTTTTTGTGTGCTTTGGAAAGCACAGAGCCCTGTAGTGAAATGTTTTTCTTAAGGAAGAATTTCTATGTCCAGAGTATGGTTATGAGCTTAGTTTAGTTGTGCTAGAGACCACATGGCTTGCAAAGTCCAAAATATTTACTACCTGGTCCATTACAGAAAGTTTGCCGACCTCTGGCTTAGACTTAACAGCATTAACCCCTGAGCTGTGGGCACCTGGACTAAAACAGGCTTCTGCCAGCCGCTAAGAGGAGAGACACAGCTGTCAGCACCCAAGAGGCAAAGGCCTTCTGTGACCAAGCCACTGCATTTCTCGCCCACCTCACCACGGACCCATCTTGCCATGTCTCTCCGGACTTCTCCACTCTGGCTGCCGTTCTTCTCCTCAGACATCTCGCCTTTTTCCTACCCCAGGGCCTTTGCACTTGCTTTCCCCACTACCTGGAATACTCTTTCCTCAGATATCCACATAGCATTCTTGTTACTCAGAACTTTGCTCGAAAGATCCCACCCCAAAGAGGTTTTCCCCGAGAGGTAGCCTGGTCCTCAGACCTTCCTGTTCTGTTTTGTTTCAACATTTACCACCCTCTGGAAGCATTTTTTTATTTGTTTGTTGTCTTTTTCTCCCACCAGGAGATCAATAGGTTTAAAGGCAGGAGAGTTTTCAAGTCTTAGTTTAGAACTCTACCCCTTATTTCTCTCTGAATGGTAGAGGGAAAAGAAAGAGAAAAGAAGAAAACATGTGGAGATGTCAGTCACCTCCATGTCACCTGTGTGGGAAGAGGACCTGGCACGCAGTGCACCCAAAAAATTGTTGAATGAATGAATGAATGAATGAATGAACACATCCTAGGACAGTGGTTAAGCCTTTGGGCTCTGGCTCAGGCTGCCTGGATCAAAACCCCAGCCCCACACGTGGTAGCTGTGTGACCCTGGACAAGTCCTTTGCCTGTCTCAGGGGGATGCGAGGAGGATGACATGGCACCGTGCACAGAAGGTGGCAAATCCCTGTTAGTTATCACATTTAGGTTGTGGGGAAGGTGAAATAAGATGACGTGAGAGCCTCAGACACAGTGAACACTCAGGTCGTGACACAGGTGTGGTTTCTTCACCCCCAGCGGCAGGGCTGGGGAGGAAGCTCGGGTTCTGGGCAGGACGCTGGTTGGCTCTGCGGCCATGTGTGCTACCCCCTCCGCACCTCGGCTCCTGCGCTGAGAGGGGAAACGGGCTCCCCTTCCTCACGGCGCTGCCGGGAAGACCCAGTGAAGTGACGTGGTGAACGCGCTCCGCAAGACGTCAGCACCTGCCGAGGGGACTGTGGGCCGTGCCTCAGGGAGCAGACGCTGCGGGCCCAGACGCGGGTCCAAACCCGCCCCCGCTGCCTGCGAGCTGTGTGGCCTTAGCCAGCGCCCTCCGTGCTCTGGGCCTTAGTCGCCTCATCAATACAATGGGGACAATGACAGCACTTCACAGTGTCACTGTGATGACTGGATGTCATAAATACGGTTTCCAGCACAAAATGACCCTCCTTCAATGGCGGCAGCGTTTCTCCTGCCTTCTAGGACCTTATACAAGCAACAATACCACATGAACAGGCCAGGCGCGGTGGCTCACGCCTGTAATTCTAGCACTCTGGGAGGCCGAGGCTGGAGGATCGCTCAAGGTCAGGAGTTCGAAACCAGCCTGAGCAAGAGCGAGACCCCGTCTCTATTAAAAATAGAAAGAAATTAATTGGCCAACTAAAAATATACAGAAAAAAAAATTAGCCAGGCATGATGGCGCATGCCTATAGTCTCAGCTACTCAGGAGGCTGAGGCAGTAGGATCGCTTGAGCTCAGGAGTCTGAGGTTGCTGTGAGCGAGGCTGACGCCATGGCACTCTAGCCCGGGCAACAGAGTGAGACTCCATCTCAAAAAAAAAACAAAAACAAAAACAAAACAATACCACCTGAATGCAAATACCAATTGGATACTTTTTATCCTTATCCGGTGCATGTGTGCGGGGAGTATCAGGATTCAAACTCGGGCCCAGAGGGAATGTGACTTGAATCCATGTGTTCCTCATTGTCAGCCCAATCTCCTTTACAACTCCTCACTGTAGCTGTTACTTTGTGACCTTGGGGAAATCACTCAACCTCTCTGGGCCTTAGTTTTCCTCTCTCTAGAATAGAGACCATAATACTTGCCTACTATGATGGTTAATTTTATGTGTCAACCTGGCTGGGCCAAAGTGCCCAGGTATGTGGTCAAACCTCATTCTGAATGTTTTTGTGAGGGTGTTTTCAAATGAGATTAACATTGAAATCTGCGAACTTTGAATAAAGCAGATGGCCCTCTGCAATGTGAAGTGGGCCTCATCCCATCAGTTGAAGGAGTCAATAGAACTGAAGACTGACCTCCCTCTAGCAAGACAACCTAGCAGACAACCCACGGACTTAAATTGCAGCTGTGGCTCTTCCCTGGGTCCCACCTCTGCTGGCCGACTCTGTAGATTTTGGATTTACCAGCCTCCATAGTCTTGCGAGCAAATTCCTTAAAATAAATCTTTCTACATATATACATATCCTAATAACACTGCCTCTCCAGGGGACTCTGGCTAATACACCTCTCCTTCCCCCAGGTCCCAGAAACCCCAGTGAGGTACTCAGTACCTGCCTACACTGACAGATCCGGGTACCCAAGCCAGGACATCACCCTGGCCCCTGCGTCTCAGGGTCTGGGGATGCCAAGCGGGTAAAGTTCTCTCTGGCTTTGGGCAAGAGGGTACCATGGTGTGGGGGTGGGGCCTGAGGGGCTGCCCATGGCGCCAGCGCAAGGAAGGAACCCAGGATGCGGCAGGGTCAGAGGCTGGTAGTTGGTTGAAGTTGTGTATCTGCAACACTCCCTGTTTATGATGGGTTTTGGAATTTATTTTTTTCAATCACATTAGTAATCCAGCTCCAATCAGTAACATTTGTCAAAAGGGTCATTAAAAAAATAAAGGGCAACAGGAGAGCCCTGGCGGCCTTACTACCCAGCCCAGATGTTGGCGGTAGAAACGCCCAACTTGGAGTAGGTCTGAGCATCGAGGCCCTTGGGGTGGCCCACATGTCCCCCTGCCCACCCACCCACTAATCCTGGGCTTTGAACAAGGAGCAAGTGGGACAAAGGGTTGTGTTCAGTGGAACCTGGAGAGTGGCAAGGTGAGTCTGGAACATGAAGAATCCTCACTCCAGAACAACTGCATGGGTGGGGGAGGGGCCTTTACAGCCCACCTCTCATGGCCCCATGTAGCAGATATTGTAGGTGCTTGGCCCAGATCCTGGGCTCCTTTTCCTCTGTTTATGCAGACAGAGGAGAGCTGGGAGGGAGGTGTTGGGCTGCAGTGTGCTTCACCTCCCGATAGCCAATGCTGGGGACACTTTTCCGGAGAGCTGCCATCGGCCACTGTGGCCTCGTTGCCGCCCGGGCAGAGAGCTGCAGTGCCTGGGAATTCACGTCCCCACCGCTCCCTGGGCTGCGCCTCCCAGTGAGTAGCCCGCTCAGGGGGGTGAAAGCCCAGCCTCCCTTCCCCAGGTGGGGACAGACTGTGGGGTGTGACTTAACACTCCAGAGCTTCCCCGGGGGGCCTGGCTGCAGCTGCCCTCCAGGGACATTGCCTGAGATCACACCCTTGCCTGGCTTCCTCCGCTTCCTTTGCCCTGTCCCCAACTCTCTCCCCAGATTCTCCCAGAAGCACTTTCTTAATAAACCCCTTGCACAGGATTGCTGGTGTGGGGGTGGCTTCTGGGGGACCTGGCCTAAGACACTCCACCCCTCTGCAAATGTCATCTGAATCCGCCCAATGCCAGGCAGACCTTTTGTGTCAGTGACACTGGCAGCACCCCCACCCCCCACCCCCACCCCACCCCCATGTGTGATCTGAAAGACTGAGGACTCCATAAGCTCTTCCATGAGGCCTCCGCTCTGCCTGCAATCCCGCCTTTGAGATTTGTTCCCTTGGAATGTGTCTCTCACTCCCCTTAAAATGGAGGTGCTCCTGGGAGACCAGGTTTATCACCGGCATTAATACTGCTCCTTGGAGTGAGGTTTCCCAGTAAATCAGGAGAGTTTTGCTGCTGCAGCTGCTATTGCTGCACCAGTGGGCTGGGTTCATTCTGCTGGAGTGACCCTGGGCAAAATTATAGAGGCAGAAAGCTGAGCCTGTGTTGCCCCTGCCTTGCCCTTTGGTGGCTTCCTCCCCATTCTCTCCTCCCCCGCCTAGCCTGAGTGTTTATCCTGCCCTCCACTGGAAGAAGGCTAATCCACTCAGTGTTTAAAATAATAGAGATGATGATAATGAAAATGATGATAACGGGCTATTATTTTAGGGCATTATTGTTCCTGGGGATGCTTCTTTTTAAATGGGATTTCAGGAACATTGCAAATGACCCTGGGACCCAAGGGAAGCTTGAATGGTGGAATTCGGGCACTGGGATCTCCAGAGGAGAGATGTAGTTTGGAATCTTGCCCGATACCCTAAATTACAAGCAGAACACACGGGGCTACACTCTACAGCACCTTTGTGCAAACTGGGAAAAGATGCCCATCTGGGTAGGTGAATTAGAAACCGGCACCTCCTGGGCAGATGCAACTCCAAGGATACACAGCGTGGGAGTGACCGCAGGCTGGATTTCAGCCCCACTTACTTGCCTGCCCGGTACCTTTGAGCAGTGCACAAACTGCCCCGCCAACCAAGGCAGCCCTGAGGACCCCAACTAGTAATAGTAATAGCTGACATTTAGTTTACCCTGTGCCAGCATCGTACTGAATACATTGCTCTCATGTCCCTATTTAACCCCACATCAATCCTATGCGGTAGCTGGAGTTCGTATTATCCCCATTCTGCAGATGAGGAAGCCGGGGCTCAAAGAAGTTGAGCAACTCCCCTAAAGACACACAGCAAATAAGTCAAGCGTCCTAGGCTTGAGCTCCATAATCTGGCGTCATAAAAGATGCCTCCAATTCTGGATATTTTGGAAGGGAGGAGAGCGGCAGAGGGAAAGGAAACATTGTCAGCAAACAGCATCAGCAGGAAAGAGGAAGCATATTGGCTGGGGGCGCTATGCGGTAAGGCAGGAGTTGCTGCCGGCCAAGCTTTGGCCTTGGAGGTCAAGAGGCCCAGGTTAGACTCTCAAGTCTGCCTTTCACGCTGGGCACCCCAGGCAAGTCCCTCAACTTGTCTGGGCCTCAACGTGGAAGTAAGGGTCAGGGAGGCAGGTCACCAGGATCCTTTAAAGCTCCCAGATTTCCATTCCCAGCCCCCCTCCAAGAGTGGCTGCAGAGAGTGCCCCTGTCCCCAGGGTGGTGGCTATGAGTAGGGCAGGGCAAGGCCCTGCATCCTCAGCCCAGCCCGGGCTCTGCGCCCCCAGCTTCTGAAGGGCCACTGCCATCCTGATTCGCCCGCAGCTGCCGCCCTGGTCCAATAGAGCTATTTATCAAGCACACACAATTAAGGCCATGGTTGCCAGGATTTATTCCAGGAGTGGAGAAGAACCTGGCGGGGGCTGGAGGGGACTGGCCCTGGGGAGGGGGCGGGCTCTGAGCTGCGCACCGTCAAGGAGGAGCAGGAGGCGGGACACACCTGCAGAGTCTGCCTCCGTGCCAGGTGGCTCTTCACGTGCTCTCTGTGCAGACCTGGGAGCTTAGCACCCCTTTTCATGGATGAGGCGAGTGATGCAGAGAGGATGCAACCTGCCCAGGGCCCTACCCCCCGCAGTGAGGCAGGGCTGGCATTCACTCCGAGGGGCTCTAGTTCAGGGGCGCTGTGCCACCCTGGAGCAAGCAGATATTAAAATAGGAATTTTGACCGAGCATTGGCCTGGGATACACAGAAACTCCAGATGTTAGACACCCGAGAGGGTGCAGCCAGTCACCAGGGGCAGACTTTACAAAGGACAATGTTGAGAACCAGTTCTGTGACTCTTGGGCTCCTTTGCTAGATCAGGGTATAAACACGAGAATGGAGAGAGGGAAGTGCACAGGGATTTCTTTTGCGAGCTGGGGCTACGCTGTGATAGCCACTCCTTCAGGAGAGTGAGATGGGGTCCCCACGGTTGGGACACTCGGAGGCCCAGGGCCTGCCCAGCTGCGATGGCTGCAGTGGCCCGAGGCAGGAGTGACGAGTGGTGTGTGCATGTGTCCCGGGGTCCTGACCGTGCCGAATGTGCGCAAACCACCACCACAGCATGTGCGGTGAGGTCGCCACCAGCACTGCCTGGGGACAAGGGGGGCTGACAGCAAGATGCTAGAGGTAGGTTCCCAGGGACCTTGGAATGTGTCACAGTGATGGCTTGAAATGGCAAGTTGACCTCCCAGGTCAAGGTGACTGCAGGTGGGAGGTGCCCATGCTTAATTCCCCAAGGAGCCTACATATGCACTCCCCCGGGACTCTGGCTTGACCTTGGCCTGGTGCCTCCAAAACAATAGCTCATGAGTGGGGACGGGTGAGCAGCGTGAGAAAACATGGCAGCCAACTCCTGCCTTCCCCTCCGCCCCTGCAGGGAGAAGGGAGTTGTGAGCGCAGCTGGCGTGGAGAGGTCCGTCACAGACCAGACACAGCCCGAATCAGGCTGGCTCTGTGGCCCTAAGCACCGGTTACCTGAGGACAAGCAGGAAGCCGTGGGATTGGCCCGAGTGTCCACCTAGGTGCAGGCTATGGTGACAGCCCTGAGGGCGTTCCAGAGGGCGGGTGAGGGAAGAGCAATGTTAGGCTGGAACATGTCTTGGGGGAGGACATTTGCCTCGCTGGCCACCTGGGTGCAGGGCATGGTGGGGCCTGAAAGGCCGGATTCCGATGAGACTGTTGAAGAAGGTACTGCGAGTTCTTCCTGGGCCACGGCTGGTCTCTCCTTCCATTCCTGTCCTGGGCACCCAGGCCTGCAGACTGCCCCCTCCTGTCATTGGTCAGGAGGGCAGCTTCCCTTCAAGGCCCCTCTGTTTGCGGCCTCACCTCGTGGCTGGGCTTGTCCCGGGAGCAGGTATGCGCAGGGCTGGAAAGGAGAACTCCAGCTGGGCCTGTGTGTGCAGCTGCGTGTCCCCACGGGCACAGAGTGGACCCTGTGGGTCCCTCCAGGACCAAGACATGCATCCTCCCGCTGCCAGGAGCATTGCCTGCTGGTGACTCACAGCTGAGTCCCTTCTGAGAACCGCCCTCAGCTAGAGACAGCCACCCCACCCAAATACACTTCCCTCCCTCTACCCAGTGGCTGGTCCATGCAGAGATGCAAAGGCCCAGCCCCCGGTGGCTCACACCTGTAATCTAACACTTTGGGAGGCCGAGATAAGAGGATCACTTGAGGCCAGAAGTTCGAGATCAGCCTGGGCAACATAGTGAGACCCAGTCTCTTAAAAAAATAGAAAAATTAGCCATGTGTAGTGGGGCATGCCTGTTGTCCCAGATACTCAGGAGGCTGAGGCAGGAGGATTCCTTGAGCCAGGAGTTTGAGGTTGCTGTGAGCTAGGCTGACACCACTACACTCCAGCCCAGGCAACAGAGCCAGGCCCTATTTCAATTAAGGTGAGGCCAACCCCTTCACCTTAATTCTTGGCATCCCTGAAGGGCCATCCCAGTTTCAGAGCTCCCTGGGGATGGGTTGAGGCCTCAGCTGTGACCACATTGGAGCTCAACTTCTCCCTCTGCTTGAGCTACCTCCCTCACTGCCCCGAGGCCGCTGCTGCAGGAGCTTCCCCAGCAAGCCTCCCACATGCAAGTGACCATCTCAGGGTCGGTGTCCCAGGAATCTGAGCTCAGATAGGGCCTTCCTGTGCATGGGCGCTTGTGTATGCACGTGTGAGTGTGTTCATGTGTGTGCATGTTGTACGGGAGATGCTGGAAGCATGCTTGTGGGTGTCTGAGCACAGGTGAGGGTGGGTCAGTGTGTAGGCAGGTGGATATTGGGTGGGAATACCTGAGGTTGTGTATGAGCATGAAAGTGTGAGCATTTGTGTGAGGGCTGATGTCTGAGCACGTGTGAGCAGGGTTGTGAATGTGTGTGTGTGTGCGTGCACAAGACTCTGTTCCCTCTGGCCTCTGCTTGCTCATCCCAAGGGCGGGACACCCAGCCACCCTCAGGTGGGCCCAGCTGGCAGGACACCCCTCCCATTTGTAACCCCAGATGGGTAGCCCTGTTACTTCCACCCCCGTCTCGGCTCTTCCTCCTGCCCAGGCAGATCCCCAGACATTCCGAGGCAGCCAGGCCCCTCCAGAGATGCCGTCCTTCCTTCCCCACGTGAGGACATTAGGCCTTGCTGCCCCCTCTGGGTCCTCTTTCTGCATGCTCTGTGCCTACAAAGTGCGGGACCCAGGTGTGTCTGAGCAGGGCCAGGAGCAGAAGCGAGAACCTGCCTCCCCACCACCACAGCCTCCGTGAAGTTAGGAACCCACATCCGGGTTCACTGTTTTAGTAGCCACAGCACGTTGTCTGTGCTTACATTGACCTTGGGGGCCAAATAAAAACGACCAGATCATTTCAGGTGGCATTCTGCCAAGCCGGCTCCATCCACTCACCCTGGGCTTGTTCCTGGAGTCATTGATTTTTTTGATCTGAAAGTGCCTGACTTTAACATTGATTACTGTTAAATATCTTAGTGTTGATTTTGGCCCAGCAATTCCGTCTGGAAAGAGTTTTGGATCATACATCAGCTGTATCAATGTAGCTTGTGCTTTCGAGGTTTGGATGGACACATCTTTTGTGGTTTCATCCAAGTGTCTGGTGAAATCACTGGGCAGTTTGGAGCCAGGACAATGTTCTGCACTGGAACTGCCTCTCTCAATTCATTCCCCCCAACACGAACTCCCCGGGAGGAGGCTATTCAAACCACTATGAACTGACCCTGTATCTACTGATCCGCTAATCCAGTGGTCCTGTGGAAAAGGGAGGAAATGTTTAATTAGGGGAAACTTGACTTTGGTGACCACGCCATGTTCTTTGCAAGATGCTCCTGGATTTTCTGTCTTGTCGGCCAACCTAGGTTGTTTCAATCATAATCAGAGCTCAGTCTTCCACTCTTCCCTTCTTCCCGGCAAACAAAGGCAACTTTGGCCCTCTCCTGTCTCCTTGCCGTTGTCTCATTCTCCAGGACTCTTGGACACCACACATGATCTTTGAAGTCCCTTCTGTATAGAATAACCATATGATCTTTCAACCATGAGGGATAACTTTGAGAGTGTGTTAGTCATCAACTGCTGTGTAACAAACTGCCCTAAAATTTAGCAGCTAAAAACAACAAACATGTACTATGGCTCAGTTTCTATGGGCAAGGAGTTTGGGCGTGGCTTAGCTGGGAGGTTCGTGAAGTTGCAGGCGAGACGCTGACCAGGGCTGCAGTCATCGGAAAGCTCGCCTGGGGCTGGAGGATCCATTTCCAAGACAGCTGACTCGGCTGTTGACAGGAGGCCTCGGTTTCTCAGCACGTGGGCCTCTCTGGAGGACTGCTTGAGTTCCCCCCCACACACATGTGTCAGTAGGCTCTCTCGCCAGCATGAGTGATCCAAGAAAGGGAGCAAGGAGGAGACTGCGATGCCTTTTATGACATATTCCTGAGAGGGACACACCATCACTTTCACCATATTCTGTTCATTAGAAGTCAGCAATTCCTATCCCACACTCAATGAGGGAGAAATTAGGCCCTGGCTTTTGAAGGAAAGAGTGTCAAAAAATATGTGGACGTATTTTTAAATCACCACAGGGAGTGAAAGGAGATGGTACATAATTACATCAGCATGACAGGTGGGAGCCAGGTCTGTCCTACGCAGATCACACATGGTCACCCAATTCCTTCATCGTCTCTCTAAGGTGTTGGACCCTGAGCCACCGTTAACAATCCATCATGACCCTCTTCACATATACATACATAGCTGAAACCAGAGCTCACAGCATTCAACCTTACCATATGCATCGACATCTAAACTATTCCATTTCATTCTATTTTATTCTGTTCTACTCTGCATGTTCTTAAAATATTGCTATAGCCAACTAAATTTATTTCACAACCCACTAATGGTTAGCAACTCAGTTTGCAAAAGCAGACTGTTGTCCTAGAGTGAGCTTTTTGTGGGCAATGAAGCAGCTTCCACTCTCCATCTATTTTGGAACTCTCCATGGGTCTGACCCAAGCTTCCTAACCTACTTTTCTTATCTTTCCAACCCCTTCTCCCTCAAGGCACACACATGCTTGACCTTTACCTCTGTAGAGCCACTGAGTCATGAAATGTGTGAAGCAGACCCCAGACCAGGAATAACACGTCTCCCTTACAGTACCCAGGGCAGACATTACTAATCAATCACAGTGCTGTGCCATTAAGCTCAGAGTCTCAGAATCTTTCCAAACCCAGGACTCCGGCCATCTATTATGTGTGAGACAAAATCTATTTAACAAACCTTTTATCTGAAGCTAAAAGGCAAACTCTTTGAGTCCCAGAGAGACGAAGTGGCTTTCCCAAGGTCACAGGGCTGGTGGGTAGCCAGGCAGAAACTGGAAGCTCCCCTGGCTCCCAGGCCACTGCTGTCTCTGCTGAGCCAGGGCTCTCCCAGACTGTGACCATTCATTCATTGTCATTTAGACCTTGTTCTTCTGACAAGGATCCAGTGATTGCTCAACCTATCTGAACTGCCCTTGCTCCATGCCCACCACCCACTCAAGTGGTTAATGAGACCCCAGACCCCTTCCAGAGAGAACCTCACCTGGAGGCTGACCCACACGAGGTTACAGCGGAGTGAGGCAGCTTTGTTTGGGATGCATGCAACTTCAGGAAAGGACCCACTCACCCTCTGGTCCCGCTCCACCCCATCAGCTAGAAGAGCCTGGGGCTCTCTTGGTGACCCATTACCACCAAGTGGACCCAGGGACCTGAGATGTGCTGTAATGAATTTGCAGATTATGGAGGAAAAGCAATCCAGGCCAAGGGCACAGCAAACTCAGATGCTCAGAGGTGGACTCCTTCTTGGTGTTGAGTTCAAGCAGCAGCAGGAAGGCCAGTGTTCACACACTGTGTCCTTTCTCATCTGACCTCACCAGACCCTTATGACCACCTAGAAGGAAGGCCACAGACTGATGCCCTTTCCCAGGGCAGGATACCGCAGCCCCAGGAGGTAAGTGGCTGGTTGAGGCTCTGCCACAGCGTGAGCTTGAGGCAGAGCAGGGCCCAGAATCCAGGGCTCTTTGGTGGCTCAGAGTAGTCTCCTTGCTGACTATGGGTTGGTGGCCAGCAGAGCTCAAACCAGGCTGGCTTCCTGGCCTTGCCAGGGCTGGGCCTTCTGGTTCTTCTAGGAAAGTGGGAGGTGTTCTCTGGGTTTGGGGAGAAAACCAAAGTCTTATAGCCAAAACTGGTCTATTTCTGGGTCCCTCATCAGAGCCTGGGGTCAGTGGGTGACCTCGGGGTGAACCCCCAGTGGGTGACCTCTGCATGGTGTCCTGAAGCTGTCCAGAGAGAGCCTGCACACAGACCACAGTCTGCCTCTGGGGACCCAGGCTGAAGCCAAGTGGGCCTCTCCAGGGTGCAGTGCCTGCGAGCGGCATCTGAATTCAGCGTCAGTTAGGTGCATGGATCTTCAGCCTGGAGGGTTCTTGGTGGTTCCTCCACACCCCTTCCTTTTCCTTCTTGCTTCTCTTTAAAATATCAGCACTGGAGTGGGATGAGGTGAGACGGGTGGGATTGGACGATGGTTTTTGAGAGCTGGGGCCCACTGGCCCCTTTGTGTCCTGGCCAGCCAAATTCAATTGACAGTGTCCACACCCGCTAACATACTGAGCTGCAAGGCAAGGAAGCGGTTAAGAACTTGGGCTCTAAAGTCAAACAGACTTGGGCTCCATTCCATTCTTCCTCTTATTAGCTGCTTGATCTTGGGCAAAGAAACTGCAGTTTTTTCACCTGTAAAAGGGAATGATCAATCATTGTTCTCACGGATCATTAAACGGTGCAAGCGAAGCCCTTTGCAGAGTGCCTGGCACATGTGGCCAGCGCTTAGGGAACACTAGTTAGAGTCTGTCCTGGTGCCCTGAGCCAGACTACGTGGGTAAAGATCAAATGTCACCTGTGCTCCCTTGACAGAGATTAAGAGCAGACTGGAAACTCGCTCACTCTCCAGGTTCTGTTCGCACCTTCCACCAAGGCGAATCTCATATTTGCTTTGGGTGAGAAGGATAAGCATTTTTAAGTTCATAAAAGGTCATTTGGTCAGGCCAGAGTGGACCCAGCCGAGCCAGACTCATTCCAAGCTGTTGTGGACGTTGTTAGTGCCCTATCCGGATCCCCTTTCTGGGCCGGTAGGACCAACACTTTGTGCCAATTTGTGCTGCAGAGTTCCCCATGAGATGAGGTTGAAGCAAGTCTCCAGCTGAGACTTGACCTGTCCTGTCCCTCTCCCCTCACTCCCTCTCCTTTCTCAATCAATCAATCCTTGAGTGAGGCACCAAATCCCTGCCTCAGGCTCTGCTTCTAAGGACCCAGACCCCAGACACAGGCCTGCCATGATTCTAGTGGCAGAAATGCCCATCGCTTCAGAGCCTTAGAAAGAGGATTTCCCCTTCTCCGCCCTTTATCCGTAGCCTGGTTCCCATCCCTCCCTTGTCCCTGCTCCCCCAGAGGACCCCAACTCACCAATCTCCCCCTCCCTGCCACCTTCACCTCTGCTCCGTCTCCCCCACCCACTCCCCACTCAACTCCCACGGCAGCAACTCGAGTTCCCTCCAGGACTCCTAAATCCACATGGCCACATGTTTGTCCCCTGTCCCACGCAGCCCCACTGTCCCAGCTGCCTGCTGGAAGTCTGCACATGGCTGTCTGGCACCTGAGAACACTCTGACTCTAAAATTGAACTCTCTTCCCCCAAAAGCAGCTCCTCCTCCCGGCCCGGCTGCTGTAAATGGTGCTCCTCTCTCCACCTCTCCAGGCTACAGAATTGGCTGTGTCCTTGGTTCCTTCCCTCCCCTGCTCAGCCTCCAACTCTCTCGCATCTGTCCCCCGCTCCTCACAGGCGCCAGCCTCTTTCCCGCGTCTGCCTCATGTGTTTTGAAACCATCTTGGCAGACAATTGCCGAGAACTTACTACATGCGAGAGGCTGAGGTCTTTGTGTCTATGACTCAATTGCACATCACAACGTCCCTTTGAGAGAGGAATTATGCTCATCTCCATTACATAGACAAGGAAACTGAGGCATAGGGAGGTGAAATAATTCAACTAAGACACCATAGCTAAAGAGCGATTGTTTTATTCTGGTTTACCCAGAAAACAACCTCAACGAAAGCACTCAAGTACAAAAAGTATATTTGGGAAATGATTCCAAGAAACACTAGGGGGGGGGGCAAGGAAGTGAGACTGGGGAAGTGGGACAGACGGTAAGGGTGTGTCAGCAAGGAAGTCGCCACTGTGGAGCTGCAGCTTAGCTAGTCCTTCTGGGCACTCAGACACACGCACTCAGAAACTCAGAAACACGCACTAAGAAACTCAGAAACATGCACTCAGAAACACACACTCAGAAACTCAGAAACACGCACTCAGACACTCAGACACACGCATTCAGAAACTCAGACACACGCACTCAGAAACTCAGAAACACACACTCAGAAACTCAGACACACGCATGCAGAAACTCTGAAACACGCAGGCAGAAATCCCCAGGAGCCGAGGTATTATGCACCAACATCTTGTAGTCCGGGGTTGAGGGTTATTCCAAGGGGTGCTGAGTCCCTGGCATCTCCAGTGCAGGTAGAGGGGACTCCGGCAGCCCGAGAAAGTCCTTAGGCAAAGCAAAGCTGCGCTGGGGTTTGGGAGCCAGGCTGGTGCAGTCAAATGTTAGGGCCAAGGGACCGGGCACCGATGGTGCCCTCAGCAGAGATTGAGCTGGAACCGAATCCAAACAGTGTGCACCCAGCGCCCACACCTTTAACCCCTGCTCTGCCAGCTCTGCCATGATTTTGCCCATTGTGGCCAATTCATTCTCCCACCCTCCCTCTGAGCCACTGCTCTGCTCAAACCCTTCAGTGGCTCTACTGTGGCCTGGCTAAAGCTTTCTGGTTTATCCCACGGTCAAGGTCAGCCCAGAATGACCCTCATCTCCACGACAACCCTATATCTCTCCTCCCTGCAGACACTGGGTCTTACCCTCGTGGCCTCTTGGTGAGATGCCCTCTCTCCGTCACTGCCCATTGGTCCTACCCAACTGTGAGGCCACCTGGTCCACACAGCCTTTCCTGAGCTCCCTGGCCCTCAGTGAGCTCTTTCCTCTGAACGGTGGCTCCTGCTTGCCCTGCCTGAGGCACTCTGTGGTTTGTGCTATGCCTGTGGCGCCGTGGTTAAGCCCCTCACCCTCGCTGTACCTCCTGGACACTGAATCCCCACTCTGCACCTGCTGTGTGGCTTAGAACAAGTGACTTGATGGCTCTAGACTTCAGTTTATTCATCCATGAAATGGGGAAATAATAGTATTTATGACAAGGGGTTGCTGTGGGGATTAAATGAGATAACCCATGTGAATACAGGCCTGGACACAAGACCTAGCACATGACATGTTCCAACTAAACGGTAACCATTGTATTTGGGCAAGACCCTCCCCCTTGGCCAGGCCACACCCTCCACGGCAGTTGGCATAGCTTTTCCACAAAGCTGCTGATGGGTTGTATTAAAATGTCAGTTAGACCATATCAACCAACCTTCTCTCCTCCCTACCCTCCCCCCAAGAAAACCCTTCCAGTACATTTTCCCTGCAATTGAGATAAACACAGAGCCTTATGCTGCACCATGAGACCCCACATGCACCTCATGCACCTCGCCACCCTCGTTCCCGGCCACTCTTCCCTCTCTCCGGGCACCGCAGCCCCCAGCCTCCCCACCCTCCCTCCCCTGACCACGCAGGGCCTTTGCTCCTGCTGTCCCCTCTGCCGGGAGGGCTCTTGCCCCAGATGGCCCCGAGGTCCATGCCCTCGAGTATTGGGTCTCTGCTCATATATCCCTGCTCAGATCTAACACCCACCTGCCTGATCCTGCCTCGTTTCCTTCTTCCTCTTTCATAACCTACTCCGACTTGCTCCCTGGTATTTGTCACTTACTGACACTATATTTGTTTCCTTGACAGAATTTAAACTCCCTAATGATGGCGATTCAGGATGTTTTGTGCACTGCTGTATATTTGGCACCTAGACCATGACCGACCCACACACAATATTGGTGGAACGAGTGAGTGAGTGAATGAGTGAATCGAGCCGATGTCCGATAAATGCTAATGGCCACGAGTAATCTTCCAGGCCAAGGCTGCAGAAAGTCAAGGGCGAGGTCATTCCCGCCCCCGTCCCCCAGGGCACCACAGCATGAAGCTGCTCTGCCATGGGGGTTTCCTCCTGTGGCGCCTCCTCGCCTGCATCTAGCAGCTTCCAGCATGGTGCAGAGGGGCCCTAGCGTTGCTCCTGGAGTCTGGGCCAGGCCTATAAGGAGACAGCAGGAGAGGAAACTGCGTGAGTCTGCAGACTGGCCGCGTCCACACCTGCCATCCCCATGGCCCTGCCCCCCACCCCACCACACCCCACTTGCTCTCAGGAAATTGGTACTGGGCTCCGGATCCCAAGGGATTTGAGCTCCTGGGTGCCACATGCAATGGTGACTCCGGCAGCTACCAAATAATTCCATCAGCCCCAGTGTCCCCCACCCTGGGTGCTGGGGGCTGGGGAGAGTGGGAGATGGGGAATAGGGGCACGTGGCTCAGTTTAGGGGCCCAGCAGCAGCAGCAGCAGCGCCTTGAGTGAGTGAGCAAAGAGTGGAGTAGGGGTGGGTGTGGAGGGCTGGTGTGGGCCAGGCCTAGAGCTGAGGGAGTGGGAGTTGGGGCCTGGGGACACCTCATCCCACACGCACACCAGCAGCCAAGTGGCCTCTGGCTCCGAGGAAAACCACCCAGGGACCATGCATTCGATGGGCTCCATCCACGGCTCTCCGGGTGCCTGCTGCCTGCTCCAAAGCAAAACCTGCCTCCTCGGAAGCCCTCCAGGACTTGGTCCCTGTCCTCCTCCTGCTCCCGTGCTGTGGCTCCTCTCAGCTCTGCTGCAGCCATAGGGGACCGTTTGAGTTTCCAGAAAGCTCCATCCCCACCTGGGCTGCCAAGCCCTTGCCTGGGCTGCGTCCTTTGTTTAGAAGGCCCACCGCCTCCCCACCCGGCTGACACAGCTCGGGTAGCAGCCCCCGCAGACTCCAGACCCCAGCTGTGAGTCCCCCAACCCTCCCCAGGTCATCCCAGCCCGGCCTGCCTTTACCCTCACAGCCTGCATTTAAACGCTACTTTATTTTCAGTCAGGTATGGCGAGGCCAGCAGGTCAGGAGAGGATTGTCGTGGAAGAGGTGGTCTGTTACTGACCCTTCCAACAGGAGTGGGCACACCACCCACACAGGGCGACACGGGGAAGCACCAGGATCGGCCAGGAGGCAGCGGGAGTGGGGAAATGCGGGCGAGAGCCTGTCTCGTGGTTTCCGCGGGAAGGAATGGGCGAGGCGGCACAGGCAGGCTCGGGACTGGCCGTGTTTCAGCCATTGCAGCAGACGCTGGGGCATGGGGCTGGCCCTTTCGTCCAGCGCCCGACCCTGGAGAGATTAAAGCAGGTGACAGTGGCCTAGAGTGAGAGAGCCCTATGATATCGGGGGGGCTCTGGGTTGCTGTGCATGTGACAGGCGCACAGGCCAGTTGTTCAGTGTCTTTCAGAACCGGATGGCCCTGGGAAGGGCACTCTCTCCAGGGTCAACAAGCCATGTCAAAGCATCAGAAACACATGGTCAATACACAGCCCTAACCCCGTTTGCTGAACTCTCCAGCTAGACTGTGGTCCCCAAAAGGCAGCTACCAGGCCAAGGTGAGCCCTAGCGCTGGCCTGACAGCTGGGAGGTTCTTGGTAAATGTTGGATGGATGAAGTTCCCCTACGAACCAGGCATGGCACCAAGCACTTGGGGACACAGCAGCGGACAGGCAGGACAAGATCCCTGTTCTTGTGACCTTACTTCCAGTGGACACAGCAGACAACAAACCGGCAGACAAGTAAATGCACAAGAGAACTTCAGTTACTGGAAAGTGCTAAGACAGCGATAAAACACAAGGATGTGACAGCAGCAGGGTGGGATGGAGGGGATGAGACCCCATTAGAAACGGTGGTCAGGGCAGCCTCTTGGAGGAGGAGGTGGCATTTGGGCCAAGACCTGAATACTGAGACGGAGTCAGTCATGCAAAAAGTTCAGGGCAGCTGAATAAATGAATGAATGACTTCGTTCTTCAGTCTGGGTTTCCCACCCCTTTGCTGCCGGCTACAGTGCATTTTGAGGCTTGAGGGGTATCAGTGCGAGAGTCCCACACACTGGAATAATTTCTATCATAATCTTCTATCACGAACAGGGACAATCTGCAGGGTGACCGAGGCCTGGGGAGCAGGCATTGTGGACCCCTGCAAAGGACACCATTTTAATCATCTCTGCTCACCCACCCCTCGTCCCATTCACCTTGGAGCCAGCAGTCTTTTTGCCAAATTTGTCCCTTATGAGAATCAAAGGGGTAGTGCCTTTCGCACAGGAGAGTGAAGGGCAGCTCTTGCTCAATATGTGAGGGGCCACCCGGCCACTGACCCCTCAGACCAGGCCCAGGCTGCAGACGCTCTGGGCAAAGCCCCAGCTGCAGACTCCCCGGGCTGCCCGGCTGGGAGCTGAGCTGCAGGGAGCAGCAGCGGCCGGTCCCTTCGGGGTTCTTTGTAAATCCCCAGGATTTACTGGGACAGCTGGGCTGCCCAGCTGAGCCACCAGGACTCACACTCTGAGGCTCTTTGGGGATGTGTAAATGTGGTTGTCAAGTGAAAGTCAGAGGGAGGAGGCAGTGTGATGAAGCCGTCAGTCGGCAGGCGGGACATAAATAGTTTTAACAGGCTCCCAACCGCCGGGTGCTGGAGAAGACATCCTGAGATGTTCATCACGCAGGCTTGAAGGGCTGTTTCGGCGGCTGTCTGGGCTTCCCGCAGGCTGCGGGCCTCCCCACTCTGCCTCTGTCTCAGCCGCTGGTCCTTTCTTCCCCACTGGGGAGGCCTCCTGCCTGTCTGGGTTCCGGAGGGGACCCTGCAGCGGCCTCACAGGGCGATCAGGGAGGGCGGGAAGGGCAGAGAAGACAAGCAACTTCCCCAAGGTTGCTAGCATTGGACTTGAACCCAAGTCTTTCTTGTTTTTAACCACCACGGCAGGTGGCTGTTGCCACCTTCTTCACATTCGTTCATTTGTTGGTTTATTTTTCAAATATTTCTGGGGCTCCGTAGGGAGCAGGAAAAGCACAGACTTCAAAGCCCAGACAGCCCTGCTTCTAAGTCAGCTCCTCCGCCTCCCAGCTAAGTGGACTCAAGCCAACTGTTTTGCCTTAGTTTCCTCATTAGTCAAAAAGGACAATGGCACCTTACATCTTACAAAGCTCCTCTTGGTTCAGCATGAAAATATACGGGTCACCTTGGCATGCATGAACCCATAGGACCACCTTGGGACACGTGAATTCACATGGATCGCCTTGGCACGCATGAATGCATAGGATCATCTCGGCACTTGTGAATGCACGGGGATCACATTGCATGCACTCGACCCTTGCCCAAGTCCAGCACTAGCTTGGGAACGGCAGAGCCAGATATTGATGCCATAAAGACTCGCCTTCCATACGCTCAAAGACTGATGAGGGAAGACATGCCATATCCGCTTCTACTCCAAGGCAAAATGGAGTAAGTGCGCATAAGTAACGTGCTGTGAGCAGTTCCACTGCTGTGGGGATGGGGAGTTTTCATGGAAGATGGGGCCTTGGAGCCTCACAGCAGGACAGAGGAGAAGGTACCCGGAGCCGAAGAGGACAGCATCAGCAAAGGCGTGAGGCCATAAAGGCTATTTGGAGACAGTGAGCAGGTCAGTGTCACTTGGGACCAAGGGAAGGACTGGCAGGTTCTGGTAAGGGGGGTTAAGACCAGACGTTGACTGGCTTTGGTTGTTACAGTAAAGAATTTGATTCCGTTCTCTAGGCATGGGGGAGCCATTGATGGTTTTTGAGGAAGGCTGTGATGTGATCCATCCAGAGTTTCAGGAAGAGCGTTCTGGGGACAGCGTGGAGTGTGAATTCAAGGGCTGAGACAGGGGCAGAGACCAGCTCAGAGATTCTGCTGACCAGCCAAGGATAAAAGGTAGATAAATCTAGATAAAAAGTAGATAAATTTTTTGAGCACTTACTATGTGTCAAGCACTTTCCATCTCTGAGTTAGGTATTCTTGTTCCCATTTTGCAGGTGAGGAAACTGAGGGGCAAGGAGTCACTTACACAAGGCCACATGCCAGTGAGGTGAACAGTTAGGATTCAGACCCTGCTCTGTCTGAGTGCAAAGCCCTGAAACTTCCCAGCCCCGGGCACACAGGCAGAGACAGCCCAGCGCGGGGTACTGGGGGCAGCAAGCTTCAGAGGTCTTGCTGACTTCTTTCCTCGGCCCGCTGTTCTGAGTATCTTCTGTTTGCCCCTGCAGACCCACCTTCTGCCCCTCCCTGCTCTGTATGCTTGCGCCTGTAGTCTCTCCTGTCCTTGACCATGAGCTTCTGGTTGGGTTCCACCAATGTGGCAGGAGAGCAGAGTGGGGGAGGAGAGGGAGCACAGATACTAGCTCCCCCGGCCCTCTCGCTGCCTCAGGGGGCTGAAGGCATCATTGCCTTGGACATCCCTCTCTGTGGCGCTCTCTGTGGGTTCTGGCAGGTTCAAGAAATTGCTCTGTGCTCTTGTCCTTTCACGCCTGGGATGGTAAGAGCACCCTGATTTTTTTTTATATGAGACTGTCTGTGGGTCTGGAGCTGAGAGAGGGCAGTTTGGCAGCAGGCACCAGCTTACAGCACTGCCACTTGAAGTCATGGGCGAGGGTGGCTTGCCCAGAGAGCATGCTGAGGATGGCGCTCAGGGGCCGGGCTCACGGGATGCCTGACATCGAGGGAGCCCATCAGGGCTGAGGTTAGCTGGGGCTGGAGCCTCCCTTTCTCATATCCCCACCTGGAAACTGCTACCCTCTGACCTGTCCCCCTTTGTCAAAGGTGTATGCAGGACTGTGAAATGAGGTTTGTCATTCTCCAGAGACAGCGCCCAGCTCTGTCTGCAGGCGAACTTTGCCAGCAGCCTGTGTTATCCTTCCCGCCTCCTGGGGTTTCTCCCGCCGGGAACTCAGCGGCCTGGCCCGGTGCTCTCAGGGGCACACGAGGGCATGTGGAGCTGCCTGGAGGATTGTCAGAAGCACCTCTGTCTGGGAACTGGGTGACCTTCTTTTTGAAAAGTCTCTTCCATCTCCAGGGCCCTGGTTGGCTGAGACCTCGGGAGCCAGCCCCAGGGAGAGGTGCTGGTTTATGAACAGTGCCTCTCGGGGAATCGGGACCCCAACTGCCCCCACCTGTGGCTGGTCTCATCTAGCCCCGGCAGCCAGCTAGCTGAAGGGAGCACGCGCCTCAGTAGCGGGACAGAGAGGGGAGACGGTTCTAATTGCTCGTGTTTAGAATCAAAGAAGGCGAAGAAAAGCAGCAGCCTGGGAACTTGCTTTGTGCATTGACACTGCAGACTCTGAGCAAAGGCAGATCCACTGAGAGCCGCCATGGGGCTGAGGGTAGAAAAGACCTTCCAGAACCCCACCCTCATTCACAGATGGGGAAACTGAGGTCTCGGGAGGGGAAGTTACTGTTGGCCTCATGGACTGTCCCGGCCCAGTCCGTGCACACAGCGCCACCACCTGCCCTTCCCACGGCCCTCACCCGGGAAAAGAATGATTATTTCCCACAAATCACTGTCCACGCAGCTGCAGCCGGTCCTGACCCAGATTCACAGCCACCCTTGTCCACACCGTGGCAGCAGCTGGCTGCCCCACGGTGGATGGTATGGAGTGCTAGACAACCGTTTTTCACAGGGTGGAAATTAGATCTGCTTCGCAAGGAAAGGTGTTTGTGAGCCAAAATGCCAGCCAGCTGGGCGTGGCATCGGGCTCTGTCAGTGGGCCACGAACCCCAGCTGTGCAGGAGGAAGACAAGGAGGAAGGGGCCCGGAGCTGTCAAGGCCATGAGAAGGGACCTTGGAGAATGTGCAGGTGGAGAAAGGGCTTTCCAGGAGGAAGGGGCTTGCCCGGGGTCCCGCCCTCCTTTTACCCCTTGGGACCCCCTTTCCCAGCCCAGGCTGCCCCTTCACTCTGCATCTGAACCTGGGAGGGCAAAGGGGGCTTGAGCCCTCAGTAGCCAAAATAGGCCTCTCCCTATTTGGAAATTCAAGCTGGGATCTTCTAGCCATGACAGATTGGATTACAGTTCAACAAATATTTACTCCCTGCCCCTTCCTGCTATAGACAAAGTATAGTACCCAGTACTCCTGAAGTTGGGCTTGGCCATGTGCATAGCTTTGAGCAAGAAATATTAGCCAATGTGCCAGAGAAGAGGATGGAAACATGCTTGTGAGGGTTGACCTGTTCCCTTGCACTCTGGTGATAGTGGTAAGAAGAGTCTCTGAGCAGCTTCTGCCCTTCAGCTGGGTCATAGAATGAACTTGTGTGGAGGGAGCCCAACCTGCAGCCTGCAGCAGAGCCGCCCAGCTGAGCCCATCTTAGACTAGGAGAACCTCGGTCAACCTTCAGGCCCGTGAATGTGAGAATAAATGCTTGTTGCTTTAAGCCACTGAGTTTTGGAATTGTTTGTTTTCCAGCATTATTATGGCCATAACTGGCTGATACACAGGCCCAGAGCTGGAGCCAGGGAAGGGGCCAAGAGCTAGGGTTGGGAAGATGCAGGCTCTCCATGTTCCTCCCCTGCCACAGCCGCATGAGGGAGGATTGATGGAGAAGATGTTGTGGATGCTCTCAGTTCACCCTAGGAGGCCATTCAAGTGCAGGGAGGGCCCAAGGCCTCTGCCCACGCTCACTGCCTCTCTGTGAGTGTTCTTATCAGCTTCACGTGGAGCAAATAAGGCTCCCCAGGGAGATGCCCCAAGGTTCTGGCAGAGCTGAGACCAGAACTGGGCCTCTGGGCCCCAGTTCCCAAATGACCAGGCAGCCCAACCCTGAGCCACTTGAACAATAAGATCCTGAGGATTGGGACCAAGGCCTGGCCCAGCCATAGGAGGGGGAAAAGCCAAGTTACTGAGTGCTCCCTGAGGATAGAGCTGCAATGTCTTCCCGTGAGAAGAGAGAGCTGGCCTTTGCTTTGTGCCCCCAGATGAGAGCTGTGACAGTCCCAGGAACACAGGGCTCAGCCGGCTTCTGCTGACAAACCATGGTGAGCGGCTTGAAGCTGGAGCTTTGAGCTGTCACGTGGTGGTCCAGGACCAGGCCTCATCATCTGAGGGAGATCAGGCCTCCATGGGGCGGAGGGAGCCCAGGGACGTGCAGGTTTGGCTGTGGCCCCTGCTTCTCCCCAGCACACACACGCTTTACGCCGGAGGATCCATCTTCCGACCAGCACTTGGGAATACAAGATCATTTCCCTGGGGAATGGATCTTCTGGGAGGATGGAAGACTCCTAAGAGGGTGCCCCATCTTCCAAATCTTCCGTACCCCCACTCTGAGACTCTGAGGGACTCTGCGGTTTACAGGCTGGTGGCTCTGCTCACCCCCTCTCCCTGCACGCTCGGTCATTCATTCAGTCAGTCATTCTGAAGACATTTAATGAGCATCTACTTTATGCCAGGCTCTGCACTGGGCTCTAGGGAGCCAGCAGAGAAGACACTGAGGTCACCTGCCCTTGTGGAGTTGACAGCCCCAGGAGTGGGAGGGGTTGCTGAAGCCATCACCTGTCCCCTTTCCTTGTCACTCTGTAGTCCAAGCCAGGCAAAGCTGAGGCATCTTGTCAAAGTTCAGATCAAAAGGGGTAGCCAGAGCGCCTGCAGTTCTGGTCACCAGCAATTTGCTGTGTGACCTTGCATGAGTCACTTCTGTTCTCTGGGCCTGGATTCCCTCCTCTTTAAAGAAAGCGACACTGGACCAGATGACCCTGGGGCCCCTCTTCCCTGGGCGAGTCCCGGAATTGGTTCTCACAGCTGCGGTTCACTCTCTGGGTGTCATTTCTCCCTCGGCAGATCTTTGCAGAGATCATTCTGGCCACAGACCCTCACGGGGACCCACGGCCACCAGGCCTGGTCCTCCCTTCTCCAGGGAGGCCCTGATTTTGATGCTTTTAAAACAAGCAATGAGGAAAATAGTTTGGCCAAGCAGTTTTCCTACCGCTCCCTCATTCTCCTTCCTGAGCAATATTGAGAGATCACCGCCTGCGTTTGTGCCTATTTAGCCCTTATCTCCCGGGGGAAGAGCACGCAGATCTTAGCGTAACCAGCTTCCTAGGCATGGTGTGTCTCTTTCATTCCCAGGAGATAAGATAATAATCATTAATTACATGGTGAATAGTTGGGGGTGATTGCTGGCTTTGAGCCCATGCAGGAGAGTGACTCCTCTTACGCTCCGGTTCTCATATCCCGGTGGGGAGAGGTGGCTGGCGAAGTGCAGAGGCTAAGACCAGACTTTGAAGCCAAGCTGCCCACATTCAAATCCTGCTTGAACTTGGGCAAGTTGCTTAACCTCTCTGTGCCTCAGTTTGCTCATCTGTTAATAGGGGGTGATTAGTCCCTACCTATCTTAGAGGGTGGTTGTGAGGATTAAATGAGCTATGATTTGTCAAGTGCCCGGGTTCAGTAAATGCCCCATCAGTGTTTGTCAAATAAGCCCTAAGTTGGCCCGCCCACTGCAGGCCTCCAAGGCATGGCTGAGGAGTGCTAAGGAAATAGATTCGGCGTGCTCAATGCCATTGATCGTGTGGCGTCACGGCCTGTGCTAACCAGGAGAGCTGAAAACAGCTAACCTGTACGTACAGAGAATCTGCTCTGAGTCAGTTATGTTCCGGATGACTTTGTGTGCGTGTGAACGGTAACCAAGCTGATCCTTAGAATAACCTGGGAACGTGTGTAAGCACTATCATTATCACTTCCATTTTACAGATGGGGAAACTGAGGCACAGAGAGGGTACATAACTGGCTGTGGGCGTCAGACCCTAGTGCTACCGCTGGGTAGAAAGCAGAGGCACAGGGGTCTCCAGTCTCAGCCCCGCTAGCTCTGAGCAGCTGTGTGGTTTAGGGCGAGGGATCAACTTTTCTGTTTCCTTAATTGTGGAATGGGGAGAATAGCACCTACCGCGCAGGGCTGTTGTCTTCGCAGGTTAATTGTGATATTAAATGAGATAATGTGGAGGGCATGTCTAATGTGGTTTGGGGCATAGGACGGAGCTCAGGAACTTGGAAAAGTTACAATTAAAAAAAGGGAAAAGGGAACTGAGCAGATGTCCTAACCCCAGGACAACCCCCGGGCAGCCAGGACCTGGGAGCCTCTTTTCAGCTCCACCGAAAGCAGTCGGGGGAGAGGGGGACCCAGCCACTCAGAGCCCCACAGACCTGTCCCAGGGGTAAGGAGGGAGGGTGGGTGGGTCTCAGTCCTGGGAATCCGCCAGCCCTGGCTCCCACTCCAGCTCCTCCACTTAACAAGTGACATGTCCTTGGGAAGACACTCCCACCTCTAGCCTCAGTTTTCTCAACTGTGCAAGGGGGTGGGAACCAGCACTTCACAGGCATGGTAAGGAGGGGATGAGACCATTTAGTTCACACTTATTAAGTCCTTGCCAGTGCCAGCCACTCTTCTACACCTGCAACCCTTACCTAATCCTCCTAACAACCCTGCAGAGCAGGAACTGTCATTGTGCCCATTTTACAGAAGTAGAAACTGAGGCCTGGCGAGGTCAAGGAAGCTGAGTGAGGTCACACAGCGTCTGATTGGTGGATGAGCAGTGTCGGCCCAAGCAGGGCTATGGAGCCCACAGCCAGTGGCTACAGTAATTTTCTCCTAGAGGTCCCTCGCCAGCTCCCTTGATTTAAAGCGAGAAAATGCGGGCTGTGTCCTGACTCATCCTCTGAGCTGAGATGTCCCTGGCACTTTGTGAAGTGACCCTAACTGGGTCTGGGATTCCCAAGTAGCCGACACCCTTCTCTGCCTCCTACCTGTGCAGCCATCCCAGGACGCTGGCCACGGCGGGGCAGGATCAGCCAAGCCTTTCTTCCCAGCTTGGGGGTGAACGGGGTCTCCCCACGGCCAGTTCCCTTTCCCCAGAGCACCTGCTTCCTGTTGCTCCAGTTTTGTGTCTCCCTGGGCTCAGGACAGATCGCTGCCTTCACTGTGCTTGCAGCCAGGAACAGGCCACTGCAGGAAACCCCTCTGTCCCCAAGCAGCTCCCTGTCCACATTCCTGCGGCTCCAGAGGAAGGCAGCCCGGCCTGAAGCCATCCGTCATGGCCAGTCGTTGGGAAGGACTGAGGGATCAGCTTGTCCCTCCTTCCTTGCACAAACCAGGACACGGAGGCGCAGGGCTCTGCGCAAACACACAGGAGCTTGCAGCAGGGTCGGGGCAGCTACCACTGAAGAGCCTTAGGACATGCAAAGAGCTGGACTTCCATCCAATGCTCAGTCCAGTCCTGCAAAGTAGGTGTTATTGTCCCATTTTACAGATGAGGAAACAGAGGCACAGAGAGGTTACGTTGTTTACCCAAGATCGCACAGAAAGCTGTGGCGAGGGCTTTCAGCCAAGGCGTGTCTTGACTACTCAGCCAATACTCTTTTCTCACTGTCACACCATCGGTGACTACATGTTGAGGTTGGGGGCCCAGGTAGGGCCCACCTACCAAAATGGCTGGATTCCTCATGCTACTGCCACCACCCAGAATGGCTGGCAGGCAGTGGGCAGGAAGCCCCCTGGCCTTCCCCTCCCAGGGTCCATCTCACCCTGTCTGTTTCCAGAGAGGTTTGCAACCATTGCAAGCTGCCAGCAATGCAGAGAGAAAAGTGCCCCTCACTGCACCTGTCCCCTCCCTCATTTTCTCCCTCTCCTCCCTTGCTCTTCCTGCTCTGGAGCCACACTGGTCCCTCATCATCCAACCACACCTGCCCCCACCATATCTCTGACCCCAGATGCTGCCACACCCACCCACACCCGTCCCCACCTGCCAGAACCTGCCCATTTGCAGGTAGACACAGGTTCAGATCCCTCCACACTTTCTATGAGCTGTGTGACCTTGGGCAAGTCACTCAAGCTTACTGAGCCTCAGTTTCCTCCTTTGCATATGGGGTGATGATACCAGCTTTGGAGGATCAGATGAGCTACCGTAGGCAAAACCGTCCAGTGTGCACTGCGGCAGGCCCCAGCGATGGAAGCTGCGGCACTGTGGTGGTCTTGGTGGCATGGGTGGGACGGGGGTGTGATTGCCGACAAGACAGACGGCAGAAGGAGGCCTTGGCAGAGCAGAATCAGGAGGGCGTGGCGTGGATGCTAGAGAGAGGCTCTAGCGATGGCCAAGACCATGTCTAAGTGACACCAAACTGCAGGGCACTACAGCCACGGCAGTGGCAGGAGTCCCAGAGGAAGTGCCCGGGTGCCTCTCTGGGTGTGTGGGGCCCAGTCTGGGGCATCAAGCCAGGCCTGGTCACCAAGCTGAGGTTAGGGGAAAGACTCAGAACGGCCCTCTGAGGGAAGCATGTGTACCCCCACTTTACAGGCAAGGAAAGCGAGGCACAGACAGGGTAAGTAACCAACTTTCTCACAATCACCCAGAGATTGAGTAGCCAAACCAGAATTAGAAGCAGTCTGGCTCCAAATTCCACCTTGTTAACCAAATGTTCCCTAAGCCAGCGCACTGTAGGTTTGAACTGAAATGTGACCATGTCATCATTTTCCCCGTCCTGGACCCCAGCTGAGCCAGGATGTGGACAGGACACTCCCAAGGAAAGTGGGAGAGCCAGGCTGAGAGCCAGCCAGGCCTCCTTCACCCCCGGCAGCCAAATTCTTCCTCCCTCGGCCCCTGCCCTAGACCTACCAGACAAGAGCCCGGGCTCCAAAGACAATTTTTAACAATTAAAAATTAAGTGAGAGGAAACCATTCCATGAAAGCAGGAGGGGGGCCATGTGCCCCTGACCTTGCGGGGGCGGGGCTGGCTGCGGCCCCGCTGCCTCCACCCTGGAGCTCCCTTACTCCTGGAGCCCTGGGATGGGGGCCCTGGGTGGCCTGTAAAGGGATCTGGAGCTGAATCAGCACCATCTGCCAGGAATGTGCCACAGGGGTCCCAGAGCCCTGCCCGGGACGGTGACCCTGGACACAGTGACCTTTTCTGCAGGCAGGAGCAGCCCTGCCGTAGAAGGGGAAGAGGGAGGGCTGAGTGAAACCAGCCAGTCACAGAAGGACGCACACTACATGATTCCAGCGCACAAGGCATCTAGAACAGTCAGACTCACAGGAGCAGCGAGCAGAATGGCGGCTGCCGGGAGCTGGGGAGACAGGGGACTGGGGAGTTGTTCAATGGGGACAGAGTTTCAGTTATGCAAGATGAATCAACTCTAGAGATCCGCTCTGTGTCATCGTGCCTATAGTTAGCAATGCTGTATTGTGCCCTTAAGCATGTGTTGGGAGGTAGATCTCGTGTTAAGTGCTCTCACTTTATTAAGCAAACAAAGAAAGCGGGGAGCATAGGAAACTGTCGAAGATGATGGAGTTGTATATTACCTTGATTGTGGTGATGGTTTCAGGTGTGTTTGCAAATGTCCAAACGCGTCAAATTGTATACATTAAGTATGTGTTGTTTTGTGGTGTATCAATCACCCCTCAACGAGTCTCTGAAAAGGCAGGGGGTGGGGGGAGACTTGATAGAAACCATAGGGGAAAATGCTGTGTTAGCTACATGTAACGGGCATTTCTAAATGCCACCCCTCGACGCACTGTGCCTGCATTTTGTCTCATCCCGTGGTCTCACACACACCTATGGCGAGACTGTAATTCTGTCCATTCAATCTGTACCCCCAGGACTCTTCTGCCTCTCCCCAGGGCACAGCCATGGCCAGTGTGGACAGAGGGTTGAACTAACACTTTCCCCTCCCCCCACAGCACCCGGGAGCCAACCCGTCCCATTCTTTGGCCCAGCCTAACACCTGGGAGCAGCAAGGCATCGCCAGTGTGGCCCTGTCGCCCCCAGGGCAGTGAGCCTCTCTGGGTGTTGGAGAGAGAGGAAAATCCATGATCTTGGCCTCTCCACCCCCTGCTGTGCCCCCCCTAGGCAGTGCCTTCTGCTCCCCTCTGCTTTCCTTTTGGCCCCCTTTCCGGCTCCTGCAGAGGATTTATGGTTTTAATAATGCAGACTTTCTCCACCAGCCTCCCTTGCTGTTTAGTCCCCTCTAAAGATCCTTAAAATTAAAACACTAATCAGGAATTTATTTTCTCATCAAGTCTGCCCTTCAGGTTATGAGGCCTGGGTGTTTTCACAGCCCGCTGGCTGGCCACAGGGAGGGCCCGCCAGGGGAGGAGAGGGCAGGGAACGGTGTGGGCGGGCTCTGGCCCCCTCTCTCATCTCTGGATCTCTTGGTCTCTGGGGAGAGGATGGGGGAGGAGGAGAGGCTGCAAGGGACAGAGATGACCAGACCTGGGTCAGAGAGAAAGGGAGAAACAGCAACACGCAGAGACAGTGTAGACAGCAGGAGAGACCGAGAGAGATGAACCTGCTGTGGGGGGCGGGAAGAGAGAGACAGAGGGATGGAGGGAGACATAAGACAGAGGGACGCAGAGACAGCAGAGGGTGCAGCCCAGGGAGAGAGAAGCCAGAGATGTACAGAGACAGAGGGGAGGGAAAGCCGGGGAAGGAGGCCAGGAAGGGGGGGTGGGATGAGAGGGGCAGGGCAAAGCTGGCAAGTGGGGGGATGAAGGGGCCTCGTCCATCTTCTCAGTGAGTCCTGCACTCCTGCAAGTGGGCATCTTTGCAGGGGATCGTGTGGCACATCTCCCCTGCCTCCCCCGCCACTTCTAGAACACAGCTCCATAGAGCAGGGCCTCTAGGTTTCCCCCTTTTGGGTCTGCAGGAATGAACTGGGTGGGTGGATTTGTGGCTCCAGGCTCCTTTTAGCTCTGAGACCCTGCGAGGCGCGTAGAGAAGCCTTTGGGAGGCCTTCCCTTCCCTCTCCCTTTGAGATGTGGAAAAGCTCTCGGGGTCCTGGGCCCGGCCTCCCTCCTCCTTTCAACACAGACATCTCTGAGAGGGCGCCAGCCCACAGGGGCTATCTGCAAAGTGAGTTTCTCCTGGCCCAGCATCTCTGACCCCTGCATGGGAGGGTCACCCTGAGCACTGGATGAGGAGTCTACTGCCTGCTCTTGCCTCTGTGGCTGTGTGATTGTGGGCAGGTCACTGGCCCCGTCCCCCATCTGGAGGAGGAGGAGCTTGGCTGCTGTCTGCAGGTGCTTCCTGCCCAGACGGTCTGTAGTCTTTGACTCGACCATTTCAGAAGACCCAAGCTAAATAGAGAAATGGAAAAACCTGTACTTTGTTCGTTTATTCGTTTGACAAAAAGTATCAAGGGCCTGCTAATGTGGAAGATACTAGGCCAGGCACTGAAGAAGTCACCTTAAAGTGCCCTGGACTTGACCTTGGTTCACAGCAAAGTCACAACCTCTCACAGCCTCAATTTGCTCCTCTGTAAAATGGGAGGGTATGGCGCCCATCCTGCCTCAGAGTGTTATGGTTCAGGAAAAGGCTTTGCAAACAGAAGCCAGGGATCAGAAAGGGTTGTCTAGCATCAGAAGCATGCAAAAACCCGTCAAAACAACTCATTCTCGCAGCTCCGAGGTCTCCTGGGCCCTGCACCAGCATTCGGATTGGCTCAGGAGATATGGGGGCCAGGTCAGGCCTTCATCTCATGAACACTTCAGTCCTGGAAGGCTTGAAGAATGTCTGAACTTGGAGCTGGAGTCCCTACTCCAGCTCTTGCAAGGTCAATAACTTTGAGTAAGTCGCTTCCCTGTGGGTGGCCCCAGTGTCATCTTTCCAAGGAGGATAAACAGTCCTGCTCACCTGGAGTGAGAGGTGAGGCTTAAACTCAGATCAATGGACCAGGCACATAGTAGGTGTTCAAAAAATGCTTGCTCAGGTCATGGTTTAAGCCGAAAGAACCCAAGGGAGTGGTGGGCAAGAGTATTGGGGTGCCACGTCACCCACACAAGGACTGCCTGGGATCGTGGCACAGCCAGCCACAGAGAGGCAGGGAGCAACAGCCTCCCTGCTAAATAAGGCCTTTCCTGGCCTGGCATTTGCATGTTCCAAGATGATTCAGCAAAACCAGGGGGCTTAGCCAAGCCACCCCTGCATGCTGAGAGTCCTGTTCCTGCCCAGCTTGTCTACTGATAGGAAATCAATGTGTTTATGATCTGAGGCCACGTGCACAAAAACAGGAGGGAAGAATTGCTCTGCTGAGCTCTGGATAGCAGTGTGCCCAGCCTGCTGATTTAACTCACCGGCACCTTCCCAACCCAAATCTTTCATCTCTTCAAGGTGAGGTATCTAAGGATTGTAGAGCCCAGGTTCACAATCAAAGGCCTTTTAATACCCCTGTCCTGAGGGCTAGATGAGCCCTCTCGTGGGATCCTTCTCAATGGGACTCACTACCTCCCAAATTATGCAAACCCAGAAAAGGAGTTTGGCTGTATCCTCAAGAGATTTTGAATCCTGAAATAATAGAGTCATGGTCTCTCACTTAGACTCCTATGAGAAATAATATACGGCTTATGGGAAAAGGTAGATTTTGTTGAAAGAACAAAATAGTTACACTGTAATTATGTCTCATTTATACTGTAACCACAGATCCAGAGTAGCACATGATACTATTAGAGAGTGTAATACAAGATTCATGGGCGAATCTAATCTTGTAGAAGCTAATAGAATTTATGATAATCTGATGCTTACGATCAAATGTCTTGGGAAAGTGCATCAAAACCCCTTCAGGACGTTCTACCTATGAAGGAGAATTGCCCAGAAGAAGATTTAGATTTGATTAATCATAGATTGATCACAGTTCTTAATCATTCAACAAATATATATCATTTAGCGCAGACAGTGATGGATCGGGGAGGCACAAGAATTGTATACAGTTAGCACAAAAATGTGAAAAAGTTTGTGCTGATGTTATGGGATGGTTCAGCTGTCTTTAAATCTGGACCAACCCCTCCCTGGCTATCATAAATGCTTGGAATCTATGTGAGCATTTTAATTACAGAAGGTCCCCGACTTACTATTTTCTGATTTTAGGAAGGTGTGAAATGATGCACATTCAGTGGAAGCAAACTTTGAATCTGGGTCTTTTGCCGGGCTAGCGATACATGACACGGTAACTCTGGTGGCGCTGGGCGGTGGCTGTGAGCCGCTCTGTTGTTCACTGTCAGCACAATAGTCACTAAATTCCCTGAGACAGTCAACACTTTATTCTGAAATAGGCGTGTGTTAGGTGATGCTGCCCAACTGCAGGCTAATGTAAGTGTCCTGAGCATGCTTAAGGTGGACTAGGCTAAGCTATGATGTTCGGTAGGTTAGGTGTAGTAAATGCACACCCAACTTATGATATTTTCAATTTAGGATGAGTTTACCAGGAAGCATCCCTTCTTAAGGCGAGGAACATCTGTACTGTCAAACTAAGGATGATTATTTTGTCATAAAAAAGCCTTACCCATGGAGCAGGGAGGCGGACAGTGCCATGTGCTATTTCGCCAGCATGGCTGACATGTAGGCGTGTCCTGACACGGCACTGGCCCCTGCTCAGGGCAGGAAACATCCTGGACACTCGATGCTCTGTAACCAGGGGTTGGAGGAGTTTGGGGGCAGCTGTACCAGCTTGTCAGCATTGTTTATGGATAAGAGCCAGGTTGATGGCTTGTACCTGGTGTAGGCAAGACCCCTGCAGGGCATCGCTGTTGAGGCTGATTATGTAGAAGGTATTTGCCCATGTGACCAGCAAAATATCAATACACCTGAGCTGAGAGTCCCCTTGGTTCTGAGATGTCCCATGCAATGAGAGGAGCCTGCCCCAGCCTCTCCAGACCCTTTGCTGGGAGGTGGATTTTGGCTGGGAGGAATATCCTTACTCTAAGGCCACTGCTGCTGTGTCCTTTCCCTGGAATAAACTATGGATTTGTAAGCCTTGCCATTTGGGTTCTGCGAGTTTTCTTTGGCAATTGAATCCAGCTTAACTGCTACTATTAAGGTTAAAAATCTGTCTTCCATATTTTATAGATGAGCAATTAAAACCCAGAGAAGGGAAATGACTTACCCACAGCCACACAGCAGGTTAATGGTAGAGCCCAGGCCCAACTCTCAGTCTAGAGCTACTAGTCTGTTTTTTCCTCCTTACCTTGCTCTTTGGAGGTGAGGGATCACTTCTCAGGAGGCCTGTGAGAGCCAGGGAGGAGAGTCAACCTCTAGTTAGGAAACAGGGTAGCAGGAAAAGAATGACCCCAGGATGAGGTGAGGTTGGAAACCAGAAAACAGATGGCAACACCCAAGGCTCAGGGAGAGCAGCAGATTGAGGAGGAGGCTCTTGACTGAATCTGTGAATGGAGAGTGTATCGGTCAGGGTAGGATACGTGCGGTAACAAACAACTCCCAGATACAGGCACTGAATGTGGGAAAAGTCTTTCTTGTTCATGTCATAAGTCCAAGGCAGGTCAGTGGGGGAAGGAAGCGCTGCTCCGTGCGGTCACTCAGGGACCCAGGCTCCTTCCATCTCATAGGTCTGCTCCCCTCTACGACCCTCTAGGTCCTCTCCATCCAGCGGGAAGGTGGGGACTGACAGGACGTTGATGCTGTTCCAGCAAGCCCGTCCAGAGTCACCTGTTTTACAAACACCCTTAGTCTTCATGTCAGTGTAAGAGGGTCAGGACAGAAGGGACTGAACTTCTTTCTTGCTCTTGGGTGGCAGAGAAGGGGCCTGAGCCAGTCCACAATTTTGTGCTTCTATGTCCCCACGAGCTCTTTGGACATCTTGACTTCAACGCAATCCCTCTATGACATGAGCTGAGCCAGACCCCAAACATGCAGTCAAGCCCAGGATGGCCAGTTCCGTCTCGGCTCCTCAAGTCTCTGAACCCCACAGCCCAAGCTCGTCTAGTTCTGCCCTTGGAGGAACACTTCAGTGGTCTTGCAGCTCAGTTATCGTCCGTCATAATCTCTGAGCGAAGCACAGCAGGATACGAATTGTGAGTGTGCTTCCCAGGATGGGCTGTTCTACTTCAAAACACTTGTATTTATGGAAAAGACCCTGTTGGACGTCGATTCCAGTAGATTAAAGGCAGCAAGAAGTGGGCATTTGTATATTACCCAAGAGAGAATCTTTGCTAGAATTTTCCACTCAAGCTGGCAGTGGGGCTCAGCAGGGCAGAGGGTAAAGATCGAAGCAGTGCCAGGCTCAGAGTCTGGCTGGGAACGGCTCCCGGACAAGATACCCCAGAACACAGCGGCCCTGGGATGCGAGGAGCAGAGAAGTGCAAGCCTTGGGGCAAAACAGCCCTGGCTTCAACTACATATGACGAGGCTCTGTGACCTTGGGCAAATCAGCTCACCTCTCTGGGCCTTGCTTTCCCATCTGTGAAATGGGTCTGATCATAGTACCTTTCTCAGGGATGCTGCGAGGCATCCCAGTGCTGGGATAATGCACTGAAGCACAATGCCGGGCACCCAGGAGTCATCAGTGACTCCCTTCCTCCTCCCCTCTTAAACCCTGTGTGATATGGGGAGCCCAGAGCCTATTTAGGAAAGCTAAATCATTAGAAGGAGTCTTGGCAGGAATATGCGACTTTCCTGGGAGCTGAGGTTGTTACCTGTCTACATGAGGGTGGGGGATGAAGCTTCCACGTCTGGTTCTCGTGACCAGATGCCAGGAAGTGAGGAGGATCTGGAAGCTCGATTTTGCAATGAGCTCTTCCACGTCTTAACCATTTTTTCACCCAGCCTGGGAGAGCCTGAGCTTGTAAAATGCACCTATTAGTCAAAATGATCTAAATCTAATCTAATTCTCCCATGGAAACGATGTAATGATGTTTCTCACTAAAGACCTGATGCTCAACGTTTTATAAAATGACCACAAACATCTTTGTTAATCACCTTTAAACGGCATACCTGTGCTTTGGGCAGTGACAAGCTTTTGGAAGTGCTTCTAAATCAATTAAACAGCTCGACACAGTAAGCACTCACATAAAATGCCGTTTAATATGAAACAGAGTACAAAAAGGTCCTCGTCAAAGTTCTTGTTAATTTTCGCCTCATTTTCTCCTCGGTGAATAATAACACCTAACATTTATTGGGTGCTTACAATGTGCCAGGCACTGTTCCAAGCTCTTTACAGACACTATGTCATTAAGTCCAACCCAACAACCAAAACGAAGCCTGGGGCCCAGAGAGGTGCAGGATTCTTTGTACAGTCACACAGGCAGAAAATGAGATTGGGCTTTGAACTTAGGTAGTGGGATTCTAAAAGCATATCAGAAGGGTTCTTTCTCAGAAGGGCTTCTCTGGCCAGTTCTGGCTGATGATTTGAGAAGATATTTGGGGACAAAGGCTCCCACTGGTTGGCTTTGAAAAATACCAGCCAATCACATCTGTTGAATGCCTTCCTGTTCTGTATTCTGCTCTCTTCTGCAACATGTGATCAGCCCTACCCTAGGGACCAAGAGCAGTTGAGAGCTGGTCCCTTTCCTCTAGGGGAAATGGACAAATGACCCATTCCAAATCAGGCAAAAAAGCACAAAGGAAATACACCCCATGTTTGACATGGTATAGGGATGGAAATAATCAGTCTGGGGAAGTCTGAGAAGAAGAAGTAATTTCTGGGAAGGATTTTGGAAAACGAAGAGGAATTTTCCAAGCAGACAAAGAGAAAAATGCATCCTAGCCGGAGGCATTCGTAAAGGCACAGGGGCTGGGTGGGATGTGTGTGAGCCCCACAAGAGGCTGGCGTGGCTGAAGCGTGAAGTTTACACTGTCGTGGTGGGGAGGGGTGTACCCAGCAGCTGTGCTGAGTCTTACAGAGATTTGCAGGCCATTCTAAGAAGCTTGCACTCTGTCCTCCAGGTGAGGAATATTGTATTAGCCAGGACACTTACAGTTGCAAATAACAGAATCCCAATTCAAATGATCTTGGTCTTGAAAAGTGTTGACTCATGTAATTGAAATCATCAATGTTCATGGCATTCAGGTATGGCTGGATCCAAGTGTTCAAATGAGATCATCTGAAGTCTATCTCCCTCTGTCTCTTAGCCATGGTTCCTCTGGTTTAGGCTCTGAGTGGTGACAACAATGAGCTCCGGCAGCCCTAGGGTTACATCCTACCAGCTGGGCAACCCCAGGGGAAAGAAAGTGCTTTGTTCCTCATAGTTCCAACTGCAGTCCTGGGGCAGATGTTACTTAGCTCTCACTGCCTGCTCGAATGGCTTGTACTGTCACTGAGGAATGAACTCCAGCTGTCAAGAGACCCTGGGGTCCAGTTCTAGTCCTGACACAATGGAGTGTCCTTGGGTGAGTCTCTCCACTATGGGAATCTCGCTGTCTTCATCCAGGTTTCTTTAACACCACCTCTGGCTCTTGCCTTCCTGTCTTCTTGCAGCCTGCTAGCTCCAAATGCTGTCTGGGGGGCATGATGCTATCTGCATGGGTATCAGAAACCCAGTCCCTGCAAACTCACAGCTGTCCCCAGAGGGACAGGCTTACCTAGCCGCTCCTTCCCCAAGGACCTAAGAGAATGGACTTAAAGACTAGTGGCACCATGTGTTGCATGGCCCGCTGTGCAAGTGGCTTCCAGCTTGGGGACCTGCAGGTGAGAGATCCTGCTCCAATGCAGGGTGATTTAATAATCACAGGAAGATGGCTTCGCCGGAAAGTGTGACTGTTTAATCCTTAAATTGAATTTTATGTGGATTTTTTTTCCCCCTTGAATTCTCATGGTACTTAATTCTAGTGCTAATCTCCAACCCTGACTCTAATTTATGACCCAGGTCACAGTCGCGTTTTATCAGGCAGCAGGAAGGCCACTCGCACATGGACGTCGTGGCCGTGGGCAGCCATTCTCCACCCTGACAGGCACATCCCTCCTGGAGGCCGCTCTGTCCCCTGCTCACCAGGACTCCTGCCCTCTCCGGCTCTAATCTTTCTTGTCTGCCATTTGTCCCAGTCTCTGATGCTCATTTTCAGTATCTGGCCCCTCTCGGCACACTTGACGTCCAGGGGGTGCCTGTCCTCATTTGTCACCCTTATTCTCAGGCAGGGAGGGGACAGAGGCTCTTGGTTGGAGAACAATTGCTAACAATAGGCCTCACCCAGATGCTGCATTTGGAGAGAAAAGAGAGACATCCGTCCCTCCCTGCACCGGCTGTCCCCTTCACACGCTCACACACAACCAGTGCTAAGGACAAGATGCTGTGTCCATTTTCAAGTGCAGCCCGGCAGCACGGCAAGACCTAGGAGAACTGAGCGCTATCTTTCTTGTTTCTTATTCTCCCTTCCCTCCTCCCTCCCTCTCTCCCTCCTTCCTTTCTTCTTTTCGCTTTCTCTACTCTCCTACCCCCCTTCCTTGCATTTACCCAAGTAGTTATTGAGCATCTACTTTGTGCCTCGTACCAGGTGCTGGGGATAGATACCACAAGCAAGACAGACGAGATCTCTGCCCTCACTGCCATGAAGGTGTGTCATCCCTGGAGTAGTGACATGTGAGCTGTGACCTGAATGACAAGAAGGAGCAAGAGTGGGAAGGGATTCCAGGCAGAGGAACAGCCAGTGCAAGAGCCCTGGGGCAGGACAGGAGGAGCAGAGGGAGGCCAGTGTGGCCGAGGCAGAGTGAGCAAGTGGGGAGGTGCCCTGAGCTGAGGCCAGAGGGTAGGCAGGGGCTAGATAGGAAGGAGTTCTGAGTTTACTGTAAGTAAAATGAAATCCTTCCTTCCTTCCTTCCTTCCTTCCTTCCTTCCTTTCTTCCTTCCTTCCTCC